>OY759192.1:10217657-10652657 GCA_963662085.1 Eupithecia inturbata
CAAAGAATGACAATGACAATCACTGTCCCTTCAAATTATTACGACGATTTTGTTCGTCCAAGGTTTTACCGCCCAAAAATAGCGCTGTTTTTATATGAAGACTGCAAATTAGGTACCTAAACTAAATAATGTGGTTTAAGAAAAAAGCGTCATTTCAGCGAGCTTACATAAACTGAGTTAGCTTAGCTTTTGGTCTACAACCCGCGTTAGCAAACTGAAGGGGCAGTGGCCGGCCTGCGAGAGTGTTGAAGACAGATCGCTACGGATCTGCCGGCTGAAGACAGGGCATTACGCTATGGCGCTCATTATGAAAGGCCTATAGACTTAGGCATAGGCCTACCTATGTCTAGCAATATAGGTACTGCCATGGACAGATGGTGATGATAATGACTTAATGTGTAAGTACGTAGGTACCGTAAGAAAGTACGTAGCCAAAATACTTTTTTTGTTTTTCAAATCGGCAACCCCCTTAATTTATAACACGTAATAGTAATAGTAATAACATACTTAGTGAAATTTCAGAAGCCTAGCTTTAGCGTAACTCAAACGAGTGTTTTTTACGAGAGTTTATGAAACCCTCGTAAAAAAACCCTTTATTTTTACTCTAGCTCCTCCCAGCGGCTAGGCTCACGTGATACTTATGTACATAAAACATAGCATTTGTCACTCAGGAATAATGTAATAATGTACCTAACTACCTACCAGTGAAGTAATTAATTTGTAGAATTGGACCATGATTTATGTGACTTTTGATGCTAGGAAACCATCGAGATAAATATCGATGTAGAAAACGTAATTTATTTAGTGTTTTATAGATAATCTAACTATACAGTTTATAACATGACAGTAAATCCAATAATAACAGTGCGTTACTCCACACGTTTATAAGATGAAGGTTTTCTTTAAGGTTTTCAGGATGGTATTTCCAGTGGCAGCCTATTACATCCAAACAAACATGCAAACTTTAACTTTTATTAATATATAAGTTTAGGATCCGATGTCAAGGAAGCCAAAAGAGCAGATATCAAAGAGATTTGCCATTTTTGTGTAATACAACAAATTCTGCATTAAAGCGTCTTTGATTGCAACAGTTATGGAAGAGTTTAAAATCATACGATTGATTCCGGTTATGATGCGGGGCAGCAAAAAGCTACTTAGAACGTTACTTGTGGTAGATACTTATTTATAATATATTTTATTACCTACGACAAGATGGTTTGTGATGAAAAAACCGCCATTGATCAAATAATTTTCTTATGTTGTTTTCTTATGTTGGTAGCCGATTCTCGTATGATATGGGAAACTTTGATAAGCTATCTTTTCAGGTAACATAAATAAATATTGTCTTGTCTAGCCTCTGCTAGACAAGACAATATTTATTTATGTAAGACTGGTCTCCGTAGAAGGATGCGACAATGTATCAGAAATAGAGGCGGCCATGTTGAACATGAACTGTAAAATAAGCAAAAGTTCTGTGAAAGCCTTGATTGATGTCCTAAAGCATCTTATTACACATGTAAAAAAACAATAACAATAATAATAAAGTACACAAAATAAACAAAAATAAATTTAGTAGCCTAAAAATCAGCAATTTTCAATAAAAAAATTAAAAGTTGAATATCTCGAAAAGGGTTAAGTTTAGGGTAGGGTGTTTCATAGTGAAATAAGTCAGAAATGATGGGTACTCCACTCTTTTGACGGATCTAGCACGATTTTTCCTGTAACCCATGTTAAATGGCTATTGTTGGAATAAATAAAATATATTTGAGATTATATAATTCTAAATAACTTAATATTTTGACTTATTCTTAAATTTAGATTTTTCTTAAATTTTCGATATTCCACAGTCGTTGAGCACCCTCGTCTAACCAACATAGGAGGCTGAAATGTTCACTAGATGATCACAGTTATAGAGATAATAGTAATAGTATGTGTTACAAAACAAGGGAGTGGCTGAATGCCTGCGCAAAATTTTATTTTTTTCCATACAAACATGGACCACCCTACTATACAGGGTGCCACGTAACGTAACATGTGTATTACCCCGAGCGCGAGGGGATCAACTTGTGAATAATAATTTTTAGAATTTAGTTTTTTTAATTGGAATTTTTTTATTCCTATTCGTATTCTTTTACTCTTGAATTATTCAAAATAATAAAATATTTGACAATTTTTTCTGCCTGTTTTTTCAGCATAGGTCGGTATAGGTCAACATGAAACAAAGCAATGGTCAAAAATCAATGAGCTCGCAATCACACTTTATTAAGGTACAATCTAGGTGAAAGTACATTACATTCTAAATCACACACATTATGTCATAGAAGTTGATTAGTACCAACTAAACTTCTTTGGCTACGTGTTAAGAAGGCTCTTTTTCATCCCATCTATTCGAAAAGGACAACTTGGTTCGCCTTTATGTGCACCCAATGGTGGTGTTTTCTATATGAAACTTTTAGCGGGCAGTAATGAGTTTTTAATTCTCATTATAAGTGCCCCGCAATTATCTTTGCCGCGCATTTTTTGATTTTGGAACATCTTAGTGTTCTGCGCCAAAGAAATCGAACGCTATTTGCGTTCGTTTCAATATAAAAGTACCCAAATTGGGTCGCTTGCCTGGTGAGAAGATAAACTAATGATCAGAAGTTACCTACCTTTATTAAAGATTATTTATCGGGTATTTATCGCGTACCCTTTGTTTTTTTTCCCACAATCTTATAATATTCATCTTTAATATGTTATCAGATCACGAAAGTTTAAAAAGTTTTTTTACCTACCTATAGTCAAGCTTAGAGGTAGCTGCAACAAGAAAAAATCACTTGTCGAGTCATCAATATTTATTGTAAAATGGATCTCAAATCGAGAAGTTTTTTAATTGTGTTTAAAATCAATAACAAGAATGTTCTAATTTTTTGTTTATGTACTTAATAATAGTTAACTATTAACAATCTAAATAAATAAAAATAAATCGCTAAATGCTGCTAAGCGCAAAACACGAGAACGGCGGCTGGCCCTAGCTAGTGTTTTTTTTAATATTTCTTAAAGTCTGTGGAAGGGTTTAATGATGAAAAAATTTAAAAATTACCACGATAAACGTAAAAATCACAACTCGGGTAACACTCCGGGGCGCAGCTAGTATATGTATAATAATAACGATGCTGGACTATGCACACCGCATCATTTAGCCCCAAGCTTAGCGGTTATCAGGACACGTGCGCGAAGGACATTTGCGCGAATGGACACATGCGCGAAAACCACAAAACTCATTATATTATCTCTCAAAATAGACGTCGCAGAACGTTGCGGATTTCACCATTGTGTAGAGAATTTTGTTCTCTACATTTATAAAATCAAACAACACTACCTACACTAAATCTTCATTTTTTATTTACTATATACCATTTTAGGGTTCCGTACCCAAAGGGTAAAAACGGGACCCTATTACTAAGCCTCCGCTGCCTGTCCGTCTGTCTGTCAGCGGGCTGTATCTCATGAACCGTAACAGGTAGATAGACAGGTGTTATTTACACAGAATGTGCATTTCTCTTGCCGCTACAACAACAATTAATAAAAATGAAATAATTATTAAAATAAAAGGGGGCTCCCATACTTCCTATATTGCTTCCTGTATCGATTTTTATGGATATTTGGCTCTACTTTTACAAGGCTGTATCTCTTGAACCGTAATCACCACCACCGTTAACACCAGGTGGATACCAATTGCTGAAACCATTGTTAGCCAGCTTCGCATCTATATTCACGCCATCTTTATGGGACGGGACTTTGCTTTCTACCTCGAAATTTTCGAAACATTCTCTTTGACTTCGCAGTCAAAGTTAAATGCATGATGTGGTCCCTTTTTGAGATCTCCCACTTTCATGATGCAGAGCCAAAGATAAAAGAAGAAGAAGAAGAGATCTCTCACATGGGGATTACCCTGAATTTACGGATAAATTTAAGTCTGCAAAAAGTGATGCCAACTATTGAAAATTTTTGCTGTATCAAACCTTAAATTGGGATTCACAAAAATACAAGTGCAAAGATGTTGGTCTTAAATCTATGTGTTCCTTTGCTTATAGGACTTCCAGCGCTCACTAACTAAAGTTATGTAAGAGGTTATACCCTAGACCCTGCAATGCCCTGCATAACCGAACATATTCTGACATGAAAGCTCCGCGCCATCTATTGAGTTCAAAGGCAAATACAAACTCTATTTGCCTTTGAACTCAATAGATGGCGCGCATGCTTTCTGATTTAAAAGATGGCCGAACTCTTTCTCGACTTTAAGAAGAACTAAGAAGTGGAGCAAAAAATTTAAACTATTACAAACTGGCAACCTAGAAACCGAAAGAGGAAAAGTGGAAGACTATTTTAAGTGGTGGGAAGATGATATAAAAGCTATCGCCAGAAAGCTATGCTCAAGAACGGCCAAGAATAGAAACCAGTGTTAGAAACTTGAAGAGGCCTATGCCAAACTAAGGCAAATGGATAGATAAAATGCTAGAATAAGTTAGATTTTAGAAAAAATAAAATTATAAATTAAATCGGTTTAAAGATCTTTATTTATACTCAGAAAAGACCAACAAAACAAGTCAATTTAGAATGAGTGTACATTGTTACCTAAAAATAAATATTACTTGGGTAAAGTTACGGTAGATCTACGGCGTTTAACAATCTGGACAACAAAGATCACAAGCACGTAGGTAACAAGTAAGTGACCCAACAACAGACCTACCTGTTCAACAGGTACATAAATAGGATTAAAATAAAGTAGGTATGCATAGATAAGATAAAAAATAGTGTAGGTCACGTCATGCGTCATCACGATTGCATGCCTGGCGCAAGAAATGAAATCTTTATTTCAGTCAACAATAATGGTCCATAGAAATATAAATAACACAGTTAAAATCACAATAATCTTAAAACAAATACAATGATGAAAATACAGAAAAAATAATATAGTTTCGTTTTGCATCCTTGCGTTGTGGTACAGATTTATGCAGTCAAACCTACTAAAGAACACACTAAGAATGCTGTTAGAGCTGGATCGGACCCTGCGCACCAGATGCTTCCGGCATGGTGGTGTAGAAGCAGTCCACGCGCGCTTCGGCGAACATCCCTGACGTGCTACAGAACTGGCAGCCCCATTAGCACCCTGAACGCGTTATTATATTGAACACCTAGAGCACTGTAGGTACTGCTTCTGCGTATCATTCACCTACAGGCTGCATGTGTAAAAACTGGAATAGTACCTAGAAGGCTTTGTAAAAAGTCGTTTTTAATTCTCTAGAGCAGCTAACGAACCTGCGGGCACTCCCCCACGTTTTTTATTTTAGCTCTTACAGACAGCGCATTAGATTAGATTGCATTAGATTTATTCTACCTAATGTAAAACAAGTTAAGGCTGATGACCGTCAAAGGAGAAACGTTAGAAATTGTTAATAGTACCATATTCTTAGGAATAACCTTAGATAGTAAACTTCAATGGGGCCCACACATAGACAAGCTATCGAAGAGACTTAGTTCTGCAGCGTATGCAGTCAAAAAAATCCATCACCTTACAGACGTTGATACTTCTAGACTAGTTTATTTCAGCTACTTCCATAGTGTTATGTCTTATGGCATACTGCTGTGGGGGAACGCTGCAGATATTAACACCGTATTTGTGCTGCAGAAGAGGGCTGTTCGTGCAATCTATAATATGGGTCCCAGAGAAAGCCTACGTGAAAAATTCAAGGAAATAAACATAATGACAGTACCATGTCAATATATTTATGAAAACCTATTGTACACTCATAGAAATATCAATCGCTTCCCTAAAAATAGCGATGTACATAATTTGAATACAAGAAATAAACATAAACTCGCTGTGCCCACAACTAGACTACACAAAATCAATGTATCTTTTAAAGGGCAATGTATACGCTTCTACAACAAAACTCCTAGTGAGTTGCAAAAATTATCAGTAAATAAATTCAAACAAATTGTCAAAACCTTCTTGTGTAAAAAGGCCTACTATAAAATATCAGATTATCTAGAGGATAAAAAAGCTTGGGACGGGATTTGCTCCAACTCGAAAAATAACAACTAACAGGCTAAGGGTTTCTTCGTCGCTTCTTTACTTTAGTCAACATACCGAAGCGACTGAAATCAAAAATATCACTTTATTTCCGTGTCAGTGTTTAATTATTAAGAATTTGACCTTTTCTAAGTGTACATTTTTTGTATTTATGGAAATAAAGAGTTTTTGACTTTGACTTTGAGCGCCCTCCGTTCCCTCTCAGTGTCAACATCATCAAGTCAGAGGTAAAATAATGTCCCAGGTAGGTAGGTACCTATACTCGCTTACCTCTTTAAAATATATAAATGTATTAAAAGAGACTTAAAATATTTTTTTTATCTTAAAATATTTTTTTTTTTTATCTCAAGCTAACGACTGATGACGTCGACGGCGACCGTTAAAAATAATAAACAAGAAAAAACAGCGTTCCTTGAACAAAACCAGTTGGCAGCACTGATTAAAGCCATACAAAATTATTCTTTGTTTCGGACTTCCTTCGCTTCGGTCGGATGGAAGATAAAAAAATGTAAAGGTGTCTTGTGTCTTTTGTCTTTGTCGTGTCAGAAATTCAGTCAGTAAGAACTTAAATTAAATGAAAGAGGTTGTTGTTAAAAATCTGCTTGAATTGAAAATAAATAATTTCCTTGTGGAGTTTGGTGGAGTGCGCTGGTTGTGGATATTTCTCTAATATTTCCAACTGTGCGCTTGTTGTGCTAGTAAGTATTACCGTTTATCACCGCACGACCGGAGAGTAGACGATTTGAGTAAGTTGTAATGGGTAAAAATTAAAAAAATATACCTGCTTATCTTTAGCAAAGTTAAACAAAAGAATTATCTGCTATTAGTCAGCGGCTAAACTGCTAAAGGCATTATATTTCGACTAGCGATTGTTTTGGTAATGTAATATAGATATATTACATTACTTTATATTACATACCAACCACCAAGATATTATAAAATATAATGTCTATTTTAATATTTAGACTGATCATATGTATAATTCGACATACAATGTATTGTTGCAGATCCAAGGCATAATGTTTTGCCAAACATGTGGTATAGTGGACCAGGAATATGATGAAAAAGAGCATGTTTTCCACCTGGCCAGCATCAAGCATATTTGTAACCAAATTCTGTTAGAATATAAGTCATGCAAGTAAGTTTTTTCTACAAGTCCTTTTATTACTTTTAGCCCCAGGCACAATAAACTTTGTTGATAATGTGGCTTTGGCTCAATAGACACAGAACTACTCTATCAACAACAATGATTTAAAAAGCTTGGTAGCACATGCACACACAACCATTTATCCTAAAAATTGCATTACAATAATTAGTTAATTACATTAACATGATGTTTAAACTTTTATTATGACATGATTATTATTATAGTTATAAATAATAATCTAAAATTTCAACTACAATCTGCCCTGGCATCCCGTGAAAGTGTATAGCTCAATGTATATAATGTAATCATGTTGTGCATCATCATCACCATAACCAGGCCATAAAAGTACTGGATAGGAACTTTGGTACTAGACAGCTGCGTTTCAGCAACTTATTAATTGCCCACAGAGTTGTGGCCTCTACTCTACAAGACTCATATGAAAGATTATTTATCGGGTATCTATTGCATACTGTTTGCTTTATTTTCCCCTACGTTGCGTTGCAGCGATCACGGGGCAACTGAATATTTTCGGAGTTCTGTGAGACTCTTTGAAACCCTTTGTAGAGCTATTTTTCCTAATAATATTACTGTTTCAGGCGATCGCTGAGCAAAAACCGCGAAGGTATTTTCATTAAGGGAGGAGTAGAGAAGTTCAATGATGATGGACAAAGCCTCGGAGAAACTGGAATGGTTGATCATCATAAGATTCGTATTTATGTAAGTTATTAAAAAAACAACTGATAAGTCCACAGTGCAACTAAGTGACTTGCACTCTGCAAGTCTGCACTTTGAATTTCTGTATCTGTTATCAATACCAGATAACACACAAGTTATTTATTACCTATCTCCATTGTTGTCTAATAATTACGGATTTAAGGTAGGTAAATTTATTTTTAGGAGACACAAATATGTAGATAAAAAGTAACCCATAATTACAACAACAATTAAATTAGACAATCAATAGCAATCATTAAGTGTTTATAATGGGTTCGATAATTACTAATGTATTTTCTTGTTTTTTAGATCAAACCAAAGACACAAATCAAGTTTATTTTCGACATTTTTAATGAGTGTAAGGAAGATTTGTTGATAGTGGGTATTCAACTTGCCCACCCACAGCCTCAGTTTGTTATTAACGACCACCCCTATGTTTTTGGAGAAGAGCCCCATGTCTGGGAAAAGAGTAAGTAACTACTTTTTGATATCCCTTAATTTTACACTATTTTTAAGGTTTTTGGGACAAATACTAATCCCTCGGGAATACAATTTTTATGGGACCCCCTCAGGATCATTCTCTATAACAATAGCAGAAGAATTTGCAAAATCGGTCCATGATTGACTGACATTTTTTTTTAAATGGCAATGGTGTTTATTTAAAAAGAATATTACAATCAATTATTAAAAACAAATTAGAACTAGTATATACAATTGAAACAATTAAGCTACTCCAGACTGTTGCAAACAATCTGAAGGTCGCTCAACTGATCCGTATCAATACCAGTCGGAAGCATCCCCAAGATGCTGGCTGCATTGCCCCGCTGTATGGCAATGCTGATGTGCTGCGCCAGATCTAGGTAGAGGTATCTGGCGCAGCGCGTGACCCGAGAGCAGGTAGGTACCAGCTCTCGGGTTACGCGTCGCTTCGACCAGATGCACAGATAACTTTTTAAAAACCCGGAGAGCCTCGGTACCCCACGGACCTAGGGTCTCGACCCCAAAGGGAGCAAATTTCCCAACTCCCATGCGACTAGTGTCATGCCGTCGGGCCTCCTACCATCGTCACGCAACAGACCATAACCATAAACTGTCTCGAACCGTCGAGACAGTTTATATATAATATCATTGGTCTGAGCAGTGTTATCGGACAGCTAATCTGCTAAACATATTTGTTGAAATCTTTGTTCAAAATGTTTAGTCATCTTTATTTTAGACTAGCTGCGGCCCGCGACTTCGGCACGCGCTTTTCAAGTAGCCATGTCCGTACCCGGAATACCATTTACCTACCTGCCAAATTTCATTATGCTCCTTTCAGCCGTTTAGGGGTGAAAAGACTGACAGATAGACAGAGTTACTCGAATTTATATTATTAGTACGGATATGAATGCTCCCTTAGGCTTCAATGTCTCTTGATGACTATTAAAAAACAGCACTTAAAGAAAAACATAGGAAAAACATAGGGTTCGTGGGGTACCGAGGCTCTCCGGGTTTTTAAAAAGTTATCTGTGCGTCTGGTCGAAGCGACGCGTAACCCGAGAGCTGGTACCTACCTGCTCTCGGGTCACGCGCTGCGCCAGATACCTCTACCTAGATCTGGCGCAGCACATCAGCATTGCCATACAGCGGGGCAATGCAGCCAGCATCTTGGGGATGCTTCCGACTGGTATTGATACGGATCAGTTGAGCGACCTGTAGATTGTTTGCAACAGTCTGGAGTAGCTTAATTGTTTCAATTGTATATACTAGTTCTAATTTGTTTTTAATAATTGATTGTAATATTCTTTGTAAATAAACGCCATTGCCATTTAAAAAAAAATTTCAGTCAATCATGGACCGATTTTGCAAATTCTTCTGCTATTGTTATAGAGAATGATCCTGAGGGGGTCTCATAAAAATTGAACAGAAAATGCAGCTATATCATGGTCATAATAACCTAAAGGTTTTTTTTGTATGACCCGAAATATATAATTTTTATTTATTTATTATATCTCTATTATATTTATCATATGTCTAGGTGCTAATGCTAGCACCTAGACATAAACCAAGGTCACTCATAAAAAGGCATTATTTGTTTGCAGAGAAACCACTGCCCCATGACATATCAGTCTCATTCAGCCCATCTGATATAGGCCAGTATGAAATGCCTGTCATGTTTACATTCCAGAAGTTATCCAATAAGGAAGCAAATAAGAAGCAGAAGCCTATAATATTTGTTAGAGAAATGGTTAGTATTCTGTACGCATGAAATCAGAAATCATTTAATTTTATTTCTTTGGGCTTGCAAAACAAAGAGCAACTTTAGTTGAAGAACCTGTTAACTTTTTAATATTTCTCGTATAAACTTCTTAACTGTGCCTTAAAGGCACAGGTTAAAAAGTTTTAAACAGATAGTTGCCTGTTGCCGCAACAGTTGCTCTGTCTGCATAGCGCCTTAGACCATTTAAATTTTAAACTATAAATTACTGGCTGCTGCCCGCGACTCACAATCTCTTTTCCGGGATAAAACTTGGCCTATGTTTGTCTATGTTTGCCAGGATACCGTTTACCTGCCTGCCAAATTTAATTAGGAACCGTTCAGCCGTTTTGGTGTGTAAACGTAACAGACAGATAGACAGAGTTACTATCGAATTAATAATATTAGTATGGTTCGTTACCATCAAATAACAAATAAAGTGAATAATGAAATAAGTATTGATTTTCTCTTCACTAACATTTTTTGTCCACTAGTAAAAGAAGATTTTATTTTAAATAAAGAATAAGAATAAAATATATTTATTTTATAAACAGAACTAAACATACACAACACATACGTGATAGATGGTACCTAAAGATGTGACATGGATCAAATAAATTCTAATTATTTAAAATATTCACTAGTTTCTGCCTGCGGCTTCGCACACGTATCAATTAAAACTTTTAAAGGATATTATTTATATACCTTGGGGACTGATTTATGGGATAAAAAATATCCTATGTGTTATTCCAGGTCTATTAGACCTATGCAAAATTTAAAATGTGAAGACTGAAAAGGTAACTTAACATCTGGACATCCACACTGTTTAGATCCAAATACGAGTACCTATAGTAATAAGTAATAATGAAATACTACTCGTATTACTCTACTGCCTCTACTACTCTACTCTGATACTCGTCCTGCGAAACATCCTAGCTTTATAAAATTTGTGGTAGGTATATTTATCATTATTTTTATTTCTAAACGTGGACCTCCCGAGAAACAACAGCCTGTGAGTGTAGTGTTTATATAAAAAAAATATTATGTAGATTGTAGATGCATCTTAAAATTAATGTATTTTTTTTAATGACCAGCCCCTGTTTTGCTTATGTAGTACCTTAGCCATCACTCTGGGATAATGAGATAACATAATTTAATTTTAATATGCAAACGTTTATTTTTTGTCTATCCCATGGGAACTGATTTATGGGATAAAAAGTAGCTTATGTTTTATTCCAGATCTAGACCTACATCCATGCAAAATATCAGCCCAAACTCTTTAGTATTTTGGCGTACAGAAATCAGTAACAAACAAAAATGTATCCATCCATACTTAAGCGTTTATAACATAAGTGTGAGCGATTATAGTAATGTTAAAATTATAATAATTTATTCTGTTCTAGGTGGTCAATGTGGAAGAGAATCCTGTCGACCATCCGTTCCCCAAAAGTCCATACACAAAAGATGACTTATGTTTTGCTGCACATCGAATTACATCAACAAGTGACGCGTATGTATATTCTTAAATATATTTTCTACAAGCTTATTATGCCCGCGGCTTCACAAGCGTTCTATCGGGATTAAAAGTAGCCTGTATGTTTTTCCAGGGCCAGAATTTCAAGGGTGCAAAATTCCAGCTTTATCTGTTCAATAGTTTTGGCGTTGTTACGCGACAAACACACTTGTTTACGTTCTTCATGAACTGAAATGAATGAATGAAAGTTCCAGAAGGTAAAAATAAACGGCTACTGATAAATAGTCACAAACATTCGCCTTTTTAATATTAGTACTATCGTACTAATATTATTCGTTATTCGTTTATTTTTACCTTCTGAAACTAAACAACCTCATATTTATTTGAAATTGCAGCCATCCCCAACAATTTCGAGTCCCTCACCTCTTGAAGCTTCTTCTTCCTCGAGGTCTAGAGGAGAAGGCTCTAGAAGATATAACGCAGCCGATTGAAGTCAAAAATCAACTGAGAAAAGTTCTAGTTGCAGTCCGGTAAGATAATACTCGCACTCGATGGACCGACGACATTGTACCGGTCGCAGAGTCGATGGATGGAGGCGGCTCAGGACCGCTATTTGTGGCGTCGTCGTTTGGGGGAGGCCTATGTTCCGCAGAGGACATATACGGGCTGATGATGATGAAGATAATTACTTACATGTCTTCTGGTAACTAGTCTTAAATCCTAAATTAGGTTTATCAAGACACTAGAGTTCATAAGAGAACTAATATATGATAATTTATAAACATTATATTAAGCATATTATGCATTAAACCAAACAAAGGTAGGCAGTTCCGCACACAAACACTCGCTTCCTCCCGGGGTTCCGCATTCGCTTTTTGGAATAAATAGTAGCTTATGTCCTTCATCGAAATACCAATACCATCTATGGCAAATTTCATTAAGATCTATTTAGCTGTTTAGGCGTGACAAGGCAACAGACAGGCTGAATCCTTGGCCCATACGCGTAAGCATGAAAATCGAAGTTTCTGACTCGTTTTCATGCGAAATGCTATCTTCTGTAGGTGACATAAAAGCAGGTTTTGTATTATTATTGTTTGTTAACTATTTGTGGGTTGGTACAAATAAAAGAGTTTATTCGATATACTGAGTCTATTCACTACACAGAGACAAGGTAGACGTTACATTTACGATAGTCGGGTACAAGATAGATGTTACATTTACGATAGTCTATAACCCTTAGTTAAGGATATGTATGATCATGGCAGGGGGTTGAAGAGTGACTGGTTAAACTCTGCTTAGCTAGGTACTGAAAAAGCTGAGTTGCCGAAACGCGTTTGCTCCGCGTACTTTAAGCTAAACTGTGTCACTACACAGGTTTTGCACGATATCAGTAACTTCGGACACATTTTTGTGAGTAGGCCCTTGTCTGTCTCTAATACCTTTTCACGCCGGATATATATATATCCGGCGGCGGTATGTTATAACATAAGCAACATTAGTATGAGTTTGAGAAACCACTAATTTAAGCTACTCTTATAAAGTAATATAGCAATATTGAAAATAATTGTGAACAGTATTAACAAAGAAAATTACAATCAAAGAATAGAAACAAATTAAGTATTTACAATTGGAACAGTTGAGCTAACAGCAGACTGTTGCAAATAAGATGAAGATAATCTAGAGGTACAATGGTGTGAACAACGAAACAGTCTAGTAATATGAGTGTTTATTTGTTTTCAGTGTGATCTTTGACGAGGGAATTACCAGAGATAACTACATGCATTTCTTCCACCATTTGCTGTGGTGGGAGGAAGTTGTCACCAGGATCAATTTGAGGGTAACCACACAAAAGTTATTATGTGGAATCACTATCAATTGCTACTTTACTTTATACAGGTTTATTGGTTATTCCGGTATTTTTAGGGTTCCGTTCCTCAAAAGGAAAAAAGGAACCCTTATATGATCAGGATCACTTGATTGTCCGTTTGTCAACTCCCATTTTTTATTGGTAAATTCACTGTTACTGCGTGAACTGTTTCGTTTCAATTAAAGCCCTAATGAACGGTTATTGAATGGAGGGGGTTACCTTTTACCAATACCAAGTTTAAGAATTAAGACGTGGCGTCTTCGCGGACGTGCTCGTGATGATGGGCAGAACCTGCAGTTCACGCAGTGTCAGTGAATTACCGATAACCCGTATAAAGATATCTGTATGTATATGAGTTAAATAAAATAAGTAAAGGATGACTCGACACGGTCTAGCGTGAGTCATCCTTAACGCCGGATAATTCACACAGCATGTTTTAATTTCTAAAATATTGACTGGAGCAGTGGCCGAGGATCCACATGCGGCGTAGGAGGTTGCGGGTTCGATTCCCTCCGCGGGACAAATATTTGTATGATCCGCACGCTTTTGTTCAGTACCGGGTGTAAATGTATAATAATCAATCGTCTGGTACCCGTAACACAAGCTCTGCTTACTTTGAGGCCAGATGATGCGTGTGAAGTGTCTTTTATTAAAACACTGCAGCCCGCGGCTTCGCACGCTTTTTTCCGGAATAAAAGGTAGCCTATGTCCGGCCCCGGGATACCATCTACCTCGCTGCCAAATTTTACCGAGATCCGTTCAGCCTTCTTGAGTTATAAATAGCGTAACTAACACGACTTTCTTTTATATACATATATAGATAAGGACGAAATACATTTAGTAACAATTCCGCAAAAAAACCTCCGATAAGATCTAACAAAAAGTAGTCCGCGTAGAAGTGGTCTTCTACGCGGACTACTTTTTGTTAGATCTTATCACAAACCGTTGTTACTAAATATCTTTTGTCCTTATATTTACAATGGATTTCCGCAAAGTAGCGCCTGAATCTATTATATATTTTTCTATATATTCATATTTTGTTCCAGAAATACAACATGTCTGCCGTTAATTTGGAATACAGAGATAGATATTATGTGTTGGAGGTGCCTGGCCTGGCTGAGAAGAGGCCATCTCTTTTACGTGGTACGTATTATTATTTCTCTAAACCTTACAGGTACCCTACGGTCGAACTATATTCTGACTGCAAACTGCTAACCGTAAGACAGCTGTGTATATAGCAAATAATTTTAAGACAGCATCTTAAAAATCCAATTTTTAATGTGTCCCCGACTAGTAAGAGGCGGAAAGACCTTATATAGAGGTACAAAACTGTAAACTGTAAAACTGCTTTCGCACAAAAACACTTCTCCTTCTTAGCCCCATTTCTTTATAACACTATCAGTAAACAAGTATCGTTAAGAGAATTAAGCTATGCTGAATGTAAAGCTAAGGCTTAAACCTATTAACTAACTCTAGATTATTATAAAACAGAGAATATGATAAGAACAGTGAAATAATAACGAGCACCGCATAAAGTGACAGATAAACACGAGAAAACATACATACCTACTCGTATGTACGCATAAGCACGCACACGCACCCTGACACGCACACACACACACAGACACGCACTCACAAACGTACGCTCACATAAACATTGGCTGAACTTATTCATTAATTACACGTTTAAGTTGTTAAAAAATTGTTAGTCTGTAAACTTGAACATGTTTTAAATTGTATTTTCCATTTTTCTTTATGTCCTTTTTACTATTTTTATTCTCTTTAATTATATTTCATTGCTATGTTTAAAAGTAACTTAAAAAGGTGCACTCTATAAATAGATAAGAACCTAAGCTATTGCCGAGGTAGAGAGCCCTCGAGTCTACATTACAAGTCTCGAACTTAGTTAGAGCGAGGGGTTGAAACTAAGAATAAGAAACTAGGTCTAAACTAAACACCGTACTGTTACTGTTAAGACCTTTTAAAATAAACGATATATTATTATTATTATATATTATATTATTAGACACTGCAATGTACTGACTGTAAGTACCTATACACTAGCCAAACTCGATGCTGAATGTTTGTAAAGAAACCACAACACAAATAACTAAAACTTCACATGCTTGGCGTCGAGTTGCAGATATAATTGTAAGCAATATTTATTGAAGAAAGGATCTCAAATCGACAAGAAATGTAATTAAAAAGACGCGACATCAGAGTGAATTTTAGGTTAAGTATGGGCGGTTTGTTTACAAACATTCCGCATCGAGTTTGTTAGGCATTGCGCCATCGATCCCCCAAATCGACCACCGGAATCTTTATCGCGAACAGATCAATTACTGCTGATGTGACTTACAACTAAATTGAGTGTCGCGGCTTCATTGTACCTAAATTACGACATGCTTGTACATATTTGTGAGAATATTAAGCACTTAAAATCCAACTTCGATTTAGGTCACTAGTTTTAATTTAATATGTAATATTTTTTTATCATTATATTTAATTTGCACCAACTTCGGACTTTCACTGTACCCTCCCTAGCAGCCGTACATAATTGGCGCAGGCGACAGAGGTACTCGCGTTCGGTATCCCGGTCCGTTCCCGGTTGGATTCGCGTCTACGATTTACGAAACGCATAGAACTCCCCGTGGATCGATCTATCTGTATCCGTTCCTGAACATCCCGAGTACCAGAACCTACGAGCTGCAGTGGAGGTTATCCAGACATTGATAGCGCAGTGAATTGTGACCGAAGTTATACCAATGTGAGTACATTAGATTCTTTTCTAGTGGTTGCTCACACACCTAGATTGTAATCCTTACCTACTACTTCCTAGAAATAAAAATAAGATTTTAGAGTGCGTGAAAATAATAGGATTTTTGGGAGAAGGTTTTTTTTTTTAAGGGAAAATTAATATATATGTAATTTTTTAATTAAATTGGAGGTGTTGCAGTAAAAACGACTAGAAATACCTATATTTAATATTATTTGAAATTGGCATTTCATTCAAATTAAATTAAATATATTTATTTTGAATATAAATGGTGTTTTTCGGATATTTTTTCTTTAATGCAATAATGCGAGGATATTAAATTATTTGTGAAAACTTCTAACTTTTATGGGAATAAAGATTTGCTATTTTTTATTTACTGTATATTTTAATTAAATTTTGAAGATTTTTATAGTACTTGAGTATTATTATATGCAGGCAAATAAAATTTTTGCTATTCAAATTAAATGAATTTTTATTCGTGGAATCTATTCGAGGACACTATAAAATTAATAGGAGATTTTTATAAAAATAAATACTTATATTAAAAAAAAATATATACACCTATACATATACATATAATTTTTTATTGAATTGGTTAAATACACCTTCTACAAATAGGTATAATTGAATAGTAGTTACAATTATATCCTATTCAAAATTATTCAAAATTTTTCATTTACGAAGAACTAGGGAACCTAGGATAAGTAGCAGTAACAGAGAAATATTTTTAGATAGTAGAAGAAATATTAGCTTGGACTCAATATCGGAAGAATCGATCATCATGTCTATGTCTGATAAAGATACTATCTATAAAACTCTTAGATTGGTTCCTGAATTTGATGGCAATCCGAACATACTGACTAGATTTATACAGATTTGTGATGAATTAGCAAAAGAATTATGGAAAATCAGAAAAAAATTTAAAGCATTGTTAATTCTATTCTGGAAAGCGATGCTGAGCATGAGACAAACTTGATTACATATGCTCATTTAGCACAGTTGCTTCTTATTCTAGGAGACCACATAGATAACTTGTCGAATGAGTTCTCTAAGCTAGAGAACCTACTTGCGTTTAATAGAACTAAGAGTGTCCATCGTTCAGCAATCAATTATGATTCATATAAGAGCATGATGAGGCGGTTAAATATTTTATTCGATAAGAAAGAAATCTTAGAATCTAGTTTTAGGGAGTTTTTTTGACATAATTAAATTGGGGTTTTATTATAAGGGTAACGATATAATTTTAGTTTTTAAATTTCCTATTGTACGTCCTACTAACTATATCCTTTATAGAGGTAGATTATCCTTTGCACCAAATCACGATAACAAAATCTTGTCCCCTACCTATCCTTATGTGGCAATCCACGAGGAAGATCTATTGTCTAGAGACAGAATGTCCGAAGTACAGTCAAGGTCACATTTGCGAGGACAATCCAAGCCATCACCAAGGGGACCAGTCGATCTGCATCCGAGAACTTTTACTTCAACAGCATATTTACGAAACCTGCCATTTTACTTCAGTTGTTCTTACTTCCGAAGCCATGGAACAGTTAGATGATGTACACTATGTTTTAAGCTTTCCTAACTTGACGAAAGTTCGCCTCACCTGTTCTCAAGATGTCTAGAATGCTTCAGGGTAGTTACCTAGCCGTTATACCAAAAGGATGCGAACTTCATACTCCAGCATTCACAGCATGGAACGAACATGATCAAGTTAAAGGAAGAATATTGAAAATTATGGATATAGCAGTCAAAGAAGAAGAGAGTTATAAAACACCAGTCAAGAAAACCATAAAACTAAACTCCATCGACTTGAGCAAGCTTCATTCGAGTAACTCTGAAATAGCTGTCCAAGTACCAGTAACACTAAGCTCATCAAACATCGACCACACGACGATACCCGTCTACATACTATTAGGAGCAGCCGCAATGATTATCTTCGTTGTCCTTCGACGCAAAAGAATCATACTGCGAGAACTCAAAGCTGAAATCCCACTGGAAGCTTTTTCCAAGAAAGAAGAGGAAGATCCGAATCCACCCAAAGAGGGAAGCACATCAAAGGAACCTGCTCCTTATCCTATATCCGCACTATTCTCGACAATAGTCGCATAATAGATGCAGATCTTGCGGAGAGAGATGTTAGGCATTGCGCCATCGATCCCCCAAATCGACCACCGGAATCTTTATCGCGAACAGATCAATTACTGCTGATGTGACTTACAACTAAATTGAGTGTCGCGGCTTCATTGTACCTAAATTACGACATGCTTGTACCTACATATTTGTGAGAATATTAAGCACTTAAAATCCAACTTCGATTTAGGTCACTAGTTTTAATTTAATATGTAATCTTTTTTTATCATTATATTTAATTTGCACCAACTTCGGACTTTCACTGTACCCTCCCTAGCAGCCGTACATAATTAGTTTAGCTAGTGTAAAAGCATGAATTTTTTGTGAATTTAAATCTTATTTGCAGGTGATAGGGTCTACTTGCAGCCGAAAGTTAATCCGTCATTCCTTTTTGAGAGTGTGATTAAGAATATTGAAGATAATTACATTCATCTAGGGGAGATAGACGAAAGGTTAGTGTTTTCCACCTTCCGTACTTAGCGACAGTAGCGACACTATCGCCCGATCGCAGAACCAGGGATCGCAGAATCGTCCATAGATGAAAGAAACTCTAGATAGTGCGTGTGGTGCTATTTGCACGGAGATATTGAGAGATGTTTCAACCTTGACACTTTCTTATAAGGGTGATCGGGACGGGTTGGGCGGTTGTGGGTTTTAATTTTTTCTGCTTTCTTTAAATAATAAAACTAACGGAAAAGTAATTTGCCGCAAATCATAAACAAAAGCTAACTTCGTTTTACTGGTATTTTAGAGCATTTGGGAAAATAGGAAATTTTGGGCTAAAAATCAAAATACCATTGAACCGCAGTTGACTTTATCATGGGTTCATAGAAAATGTTTTACGATTTGCGGCAAATTACTTGTCCGTAGTTTTATTCCTTGTAGAACGCAGAAACAAATTAAAAACCACGAAAAAATTTGAATCTCGCGCCAACCAGTGACGACCAACCTTAACACGCGTCCCACCATCTATAGTTTCTTTCATCAAAGATAAAATGCCAGAATGTGTTATTCTACGACAACACCATTGATTGTTATGGTGAAGCGATTCGTTTAATGGAATTCGGCCCCTGTTCACTACTGTGTGTCGTCGGCGTTCGAGTGTCAACAAATCACGATCGCTAGTCTCGAACACGACATACATCACGCTCACGAAACGTCTCTCAAATCTGCTGCTGCTTCCGGATTCACGACTGCAACTATGTGATGGCGCGACATTTGGCCGCATCATGTCGCTCGGTTCGAAATTGCAACTTAACCGTTAACCGTTAACCCTTCATCCCCAGATTCCACGCGCACTTCACCCCCGACACGTTGTTCGACGTGCGGTTCATAATGTCCCGCGTGCCCATGGAGCGGTGCCACGAGGCAGTCTCGAGGGTGTTCTCCTCCAAGCAAGACACACGACTGTTCCCTGAGCCGATGCGTAGCGTAGTGCCGGTCAAAATTATTACCAAGTGAGAAACAAAGCCACCCGGTGGTTTTCGACAGAATACATTTTGGTTCCTTCGGTTTGAAAAAAGTTAATGGTAGGCCGTATCAGGGATACAACCGCAGTGGAGTACGTGAAGTCTTGTGCGTGCTAGAGTTCAGCACACATGTTACTCGCTTCACTCGCCACACACACAGCGTGGGACGGCGTGTGGCATGTCGTTACACAGCGCGACTCGCTTCGTCACGCCGCACACCCTGTGCGACTCACTTCGCTCGCCACCACTGGTGCAGCATGTCAATATACACAACGCATGTGGCCTAGAAGTAAACTGCGTAGATTCTGCAACCCACTCATAAAAATAACGAGGAGCGTTCAGCGGTGCAGCAAATAGTAGCTGGCACTTAGAGAAAGGGACCCTACACCCCTACCCTAGGGTCTTCTTTTTAATAAATGATTTACTGTTTATTACTTTTAAAATGAAAATACTCATGTCTTTGTAGATTCTTCAACCCGCTCATACAAGATAACGTGGAGCAGCGATCAGCTGTGCAGCACATTGTGGCCGGCACTTCGGGCAAGGCGCCTTACATTGTCTTCGGGCCGCCTGGCACGGGCAAAACTATGACCATCGTGGAAGCTATTATTCAGGTAAGTTATTCAGGTATGGTGTGCTAAAAATTGTGAAAGTGTTTTTTTATCTCTAACCGATTGTGGTTTGTTTTCTCGTAAAATCACATATTTTGCACATTTTTGCATTCATGACAATAAAATTATGAGCGATGTGTAAAATTGATTAATAAACTCCCTTGCTTAGGAACATCTCTCAACGTAAAGCAAAGTGAGGATGAAAAAAAAACACTGCTCTGCTATTGCTTCTTTACTGCGGTCAAACTCAAGATATCATGTTGGTAAATTGCCTCATACTTAATCTAAAAATCTCTTTCTTGTTGATTATCTGACAGAATTTGCACTTCTTGTCGATTTGAGCTCTTTCCTACATAATGTTGACAATTATTATTCTAAACCCGACACCAAAATGAGAATTTTGGATTTTTGTGTTGTGAGTTGTTTACAAACACTGTACCTTGAGAAAGGCTTGAGTATCATTTAAAAGTTTTTATGCAGGGGGTATAATGATTTAACGCCGTTTGACATTGGTATTAGTTAATTTTTCACTCCGCTGTACTAACAACGAGCTAACCAGAGTGTGTTCCGCAGCTCGTGGTCCGCAATCCGCGCAACCGGGTGTTGGTCTGCACAGATTCCAACATGGCGGCCGATCACATCGCCGTCATGTTGCTAAAATTTAACAGAAAGCTGAACATCAACAGTTTCCTTTTGCGCGCTAATTCTCAGACCAGGGAGTGGTAAGATTATATTTTGTGTTGTTTTAAAAACTGCTTTTACATTACCTTTCATTCTGTTTTTATTTATCATAGACAATAAAAGCGTAATCAATCATTAAGTAATAATTTGTGTCGTCGTTTTTCATCTTTTGTGTTACTTGCCTAGTTTTTAGTCTGCCTTTATTTATTTATTTTTCGTTTAATTATTAACTTTGGCGATGGCCTTTATTGACAAAGAAAATTACAATCAACACAAATTAGAACTAGTATTTACAATCGAAACAATTAAGCTAACTGCAGACTGTTACAAACAATCTACAGGTAGCTCTTTAAACTTTCGCGATCTGTTTACATTTTAATGATTAATAATCAGGTATTTATCGCGTACCTATTGTTTTATTTTCCCCTACGTTTCCATCGCGTTGCTACGATCGTGGTCACGGGGCGACTGGATGCGAACTAAAGGTACGCGATAAATAATCTTTAATACAGGTAGCTCAACTGATCCATATCAATACCAGTCGGAAGCGTCTCCACGACGCTGGCTGCATTTGTTTTGTTTTTATTTTTCTGTTTTGTATTTACTTTGTTTGAACCTAAGTAACATGTGTCTTGTGCGTTATTTTAGTCTTTTGCATTGCCTTTTTCTAGGACGATATATCTCCTTGTCTAACACTTCTTCAGTTTTAGCCGAAGTGAAATTTAACAGACGGCCTACTCATGTACATTTGTACATTTACTGTAGGGAATTATGGATTATAAATAAATAAATAATGCTAGACAATCCACACAGCATCATCTAGCCCCAAAGTAAGCAGAGCTTGTGTTAAGTCAAAGTCAAAAACTCTTTATTTCCATAAATACAATAAATTTTCACTTAGAAAAGGTCAAATTCTTAATAATTAAACACTGACACGGAAATAAAGTGATATTTTTGATTTCAGTCGCTTCGGTTATGGGTACTAGATGGCTTATAAACTTAATACAATACATAACATAGATAGATATTTTTTATTATAATAGAAAATACTCAGAACACCCGGAACAAATATTTGCAGATCGTACAAACATTTGTCCCAAGGCGGGAATCGAACCCGCAACCTTCTGCGTCGCAGGCGGACATTCGTCATTATCATCAATAATAATTCATTATAGTGTTTCAAACTTTTATGCAATATTGAGCCTTATTTCCAGGACCATAATGCCACCAGCCCTAGCGCCTCACTCGAACGGAACAAGCTACAAGACATTTATATCGCTCAGCAACGACTACGTCGCGTCCTTTAGAATTGTGGTTACGACTCTGTTGCATGCGGCCAAATATGCTTCGTAAGTTTATCTATGTACATATTATGATTATCATCACCATTATGGGGCACCGCCCATTAATTAAGTGAGGCGTTGGGGGAAATTGGTCAAACCAAATCTCACGTGCGGAGAGAGTTATCTCGGCAAATATCACGTAATGTTTTCCACGCGTTTTAGCAGTTCATTCCTACGTGTCGGTTGTTCGTTTCGTGTTGGCGCGAGATTGAAATTTGTAATAGAAAATTGTTTATGATTGAGGCAAATCACTTTCCCGTTAGTTTTATGCCTTGTAGACCGCAAAAAAAAATTACCACAAACTAATTTGAATCTCACGCCAACACGAAACGCACAATCTTAACTATTTACTCGTATTGTTTGATTTGATCACTGTGATTTTAGACTACGTTCTCAGAAGTCTTAACTGCAAGCACATCGGTGCTTATCGATAAGGATCGATAAGCACCCATGTTGGCTTTGGTGTCTATAAAAGAAAGGACCGTTCTTACCAGATTTGATCTACACCAAAATCGGTGCTTATCGAAGTACGTAGCACACTACCCAAAGGTTGGCAGGTAGAGAATGCTATCGAGCATTATGCTCGCCCATGTACAACATTGTTCACCGAGGTGAGAAAGTGAGTGATTCCTATCAAGTGTGTTATTTGACTTAAAACACACGAGGTAGTGATCGCAGTTTCTCCTGAGTGATACATAGTGAGTAATACTACGAGGTAAATAAAACATTTTCCGATAAAGAAGTTGCACTCTTCTCGTTTTTCCAATACACGAAATATTCATAAGCTTGTAAGAACGGAAGAGGCCGATATACAAAAGTATATACATATATACTATATTATAGTTTAACCTTTAATGAAAATAACCATAGGCTGAGATTTCAGAAAATTAAAAAAGAATAACACGTTATTAATAGATTTCCATACATTATTCTCTCCCGGCAAACGCGTGAGTCATGAAATTCCATAGTTTTTCGGGCCGCATTCTAGTACGCCTGCAATGACGTACTTTCTAGCTCAAGTTTGGAAAAGGAATAAGTCACTTTCCGAGCAGGTGTAGTATAAAATATATTCAATCATTTTACGCTTTCGCGAACCAAAAAAGAAATCTCTAATATGCTGTGCTGATTGCAAGCAGAGAGTAAGCAAAGTATAATGCATGAATTATTGATTCTGACTAACAATACGTTTTCCAGTCCCAGATGCCAAAAAATCCACCGACTGAAGATGAGCCACCTCTTCATAGACGAAGCTGCCCAGGCCGCTGAGCCCCACACATTGGTTCCCATCACTGGACTGCTGGCGCCCACGGGACAGTTGGTTCTAGCTGGGGACCCCAAACAGCTAGGACCTGTTTGTATCTCCAAGGAGGCGAGCAACAGAGGTCTAGGTAAGATATCGGGTCTTGCGCCAGGTGGGATGACAACCTGCAAAAGACTGCTGGCAGATGCTGGATGCGACAAGCTGAAGACCGGGCGCTATACGCTCCTTAGGGTGCACCAGTACAGGCTGATGATGACCATGAAATTCATGATATGTAAATTTAATATGTATATGTAAATTTTACGTTACTAGCAATAAACCAAATTACGTATAATATTTTTTTCTTATAGTCATTGGATAGAATAGAGTGTTGTCCTATATGGTCCTTATGAGCCATCTCGCCTCAGTGTAAGGTACCCTTAGATGTAACGGTTGCAAATAATTTGAATCCGTTCCAGTATCTCGCAGTATTCCATTCTCGATTGTTTGTATACAAACCGTCCAAACTAATAAATAAATAATGCTGGACAATCCACACAGCATCAACTAACCCCAAAGTAAGCAGAGCTTGTGTTATGGGTACTAGATGACTGATAAACTTAATACAATACATAACAAAGATAGATATTTTTTATTATATATAAAAATACCCAGAACACCCGGAACAAATATTTGCAGATCGTACAAACATTTGTCCCAAGGCGGGAATCGAACCCGCAACCTTCTGCGTCGCAGGCGGACCTTTGCCCGCCGCGCCACATCGGTCGTCAAACTTAAAAAACAAACTTAACCTAATAATCCCTTTTTTTCTTGTCCATATCTATAATATTATAAATTCGAAAGTAACTGTCTTTCTGTTACCTCTTCACGCCTAAACGGCTGAACGGAAGTTAATGAAATTTGGTAGGGAGATAAACAATATTCCAGATGTAACGTATTTAGCGTCCTACGTGGGTTGGATAAAATAAGAACACGGACGTAGGAACGTTAACATGAAAATATTTATTAATGAAGGTAGGTCGTAGGTTCTATGGCCCGCCTAACTTTCGCTCAACACTTTCTACGGCACTTCCCTGTAGCGGAGGCTTCTAGAAGAACGTAGGGCCGTAGGTCCGGGTCCAGGGCGAGCGCCGGTAGAGGGGTGTGGTTCCAGGAGGATGTCTTTGCCGGGCGCCTCAAAGTCGGTGAAGGGGAGTACAGGCATGAAATGAAACCTAGATGATGCAATACACATACAAGAAATACAATAGGTAAGTAGGTATTTACATCCTAACAGCGATATTGTGCACACTTACCCAATTTGGGGGGAATTACTACTCTTGTAATACAATTGTGATTTATAATTATGGTTTAAGACCACTTCACGATACTTTTAGGTTACCTAGATAGGTAGGTAAATATCTGTACGAGAACGTGTGCTTCTTGAAGTGCAGAGTGAGGAATGAACGCCGGGGCATCGGTGGGCGGCTATTTAAGCGCGCACCAAGACAAAGGAATTTGTGGGACCTGCGTTCGGTCACGTACGCATCGCGCGTTTTGCTCGCGGACCAATAGCGGCGAGGCAGGCACGCCGATGTCCTTATATGGTAATGTTCAGCGTAAGAACTTGTTTTAGAGTTCCTTGGCGTAAAACTAACCACTGAAAACCTTTATGGAAAATAAATGTAACATTTTACGTTACATATCCCGCCAACTTACCAAGGATTTTATTCCCTTAGGTAATAAAATTCTTCTTTAAAATAATTATATTTATATATGAACTTATAATGTTTTCTGGATTGAACTATTACTGTTAGGTAGTGAACGATGAACGACCGAAAACTTTAAATCCTTGATATGCCAGGTTCCAAGATCCTTTCCCGACGTGGCGCGACCAAACGTCCGCAAGTCGGCGGGTGGGAAATAAACGTCCCCACGTCCGCCGATGGAGCTGGTGCGCCTCAAGACTTCATTAAGCCCTAGCTTGGAACCCGACGTGGCGCGACCAGACAGACGTCCACAAGTCGGCGGGTGGGAAATAAACGTCCCCACGGCCGCCGATGGAGCTGATGCGCCTCAAAAAAAATGTAACAAACCAATCGACCAATGTAACGTATGTAGCGTCCTACGTTGGGTTTAGATAAAATAAAAACACAGACGTAGGAACGTTAACATGGCAAATTTATAAGTCCTTTAGTATGTAACGTGTTTAGTGGGTTTGGATAAAAAAACCCACGTAGCTAACCACGTACCCAAGTAGCTAAACGAGCCTGTTCATAATTTCTACAGACTACCTTAAGGTCATTTATGCTGAGCATTACTTTGCTAATTAGCACAATAGGTTGACAAACAAAAAAATAACGTTCCTTTCATTATGATATTGCCTAGGCTAAATTGTACTGATTTACGACGTAGGTCATAATGAGAAGTATACTTTAGGTATATGTGCTTGTCGAATAAGCCATGATTGTGCCTGGTATTTAAGTTCAATCTTTTGAAGAGATGGAATTTCACTGGGTAAGACATTGTAAAGAAATATTAGGTAAGTGCACACAATCGAAGAGTTGTAACGAAAATACTCCGAACTGTTACAAAAGTTTTTAAAAAATAACAGTAACGTTTCGTTTAAGTATGCAAAAATTAAAAGAAAATTTGTATAAATGATTTAAATTACTAAAAGAACTAGTGTGTACTTTGTATTTTTTTTTTAAGTGTTAAAGTTTAATCAAATACAAAACAACAGGATTTTCACGCTGACTGTACCCAACTTTTGCAAGTTGAGTGGTTCATTCCTCACTTTGCAGAAGTAGGTACGTAAGTTAGGACAAGTACACCCTAGTTATTTATTACAATACGAAAACGAAACGCTATAACACAGTATGTAAAAAATTGCACACACACACAAAATACTAAAATGCGTAGCGAAAATTAGGCCATAGAATACCACGTTTATGGGCGCCAATGTAACGTATTTTGGCATAGAAATTAATGAAGCCCCACGTTGGGCGCCAATGTAACGTATTTAGCGTCCTACGTGGGTTGGATAAAATAAGAACACGGACGTAGGAACGTTAACATGAAAATATTTATTAATGAAGGTAGGTCGTAGGTTCTATGGCCCGCCTAACTTTCGCTCAACACTTTCTACGGCACTTCCCTGTAGCGGAGGCTTCTAGAAGAACGTAGGGCCGTAGGTCCGGGTCCAGGGCGAGCGCCGGTAGAGGGGTGTGGTTCCAGGAGGATGTCTTTGCCGGGCGCCTCAAAGTCGGTGAAGGGGAGTACAGGCATGAAATGAAACCTAGATGATGCAATACACATACAAGAAATACAATAGGTAAGTAGGTATTTACATCCTAACAGCGATATTGTGCACACTTACCCAATTTGGGGGGAATTACTACTCTTGTAATACAATTGTGATTTATAATTATGGTTTAAGACCACTTCACGATACTTTTAGGTTACCTAGATAGGTAGGTAAATATCTGTACGAGAACGTGTGCTTCTTGAAGTGCAGAGTGAGGAATGAACGCCGGGGCATCGGTGGGCGGCTATTTAAGCGCGCACCAAGACAAAGGAATTTGTGGGACCTGCGTTCGGTCACGTACGCATCGCGCGTTTTGCTCGCGGACCAATAGCGGCGAGGCAGGCACGCCGATGTCCTTATATGGTAATGTTCAGCGTAAGAACTTGTTTTAGAGTTCCTTGGCGTAAAACTAACCACTGAAAACCTTTATGGAAAATAAATGTAACATTTTACGTTACACAGAGACGGTTATAGGGTACTTGAAAAGCTTGTGCGACTTTTACCGGGATAAAAAATAGCCTATGTCCGTCTCTGGGATAACGTCTACCTCCCTACCAAATTTCATTAAGATCCGTTCAGCCATTTAGACGGGAAAAGGTAACAGACAGACAAACAGAGTTATTTTCGAATTTATAAAATTAATATGGATGGACTCCTTGTGTATCTGAAATTTCTACTACAATGTATGATACAAAAATACAAAAAATACAAAATTATTTATTGACAACAAAATTGATGCTAACCACTGAGCATTTCGCTGCAGGCACGTCTCTCCTGGAACGTCTGCTGCTAACGTACGACAACCTGTACGAAAACGATCCGAACTACATGACGATGTTGGTGAACAACTTCCGCTCAGATCCTGACATCCTGAAGCTGCCCAACGAACTCTTCTATGACAACGGACTCAATGTATGTTTATATACTCACACTCATATGTTTATAGCCTTTCTTTTTAGGGTTCCGTACCCGAACGGAACCCTATTACTAAGCCTCCGCTGTCCGTCCGTTCGTTCGTCAGTCTGTCACGTGGCTATATCTCATGAACCGTAAGAGGTAGACAGTTGAAATTTTCAGATAATGTGTATTTCTCATGCCGCTATAACAACAAATAATAAAAATAAAATTTATATCAAAATGAAAGGGGGCTCCCAACAAACGTGAAGTTTTTTGGCTATTTTTGCTACAATAGGTAGGCACATGAAATTTTCTATAATTAAGTAACACTTCAACTGTAATAATAACAAGGTGAAAATTTAAAGGGGTCTCCGAACAAGTGGTAATTTGATGTTCTTTGAAAAAGTTGCCTGATTTTTACGGTACGGAACCCTTCGTGTGCGAGTCGACTCGCACTTGGCGGTTTATTTAGTTTTTTCTTCCCTCTTCGTTAATAAATACAGGGTTGATTTTTAGAAGGGATTGTATGATCAAATCAGAAACTATAAAACTACTAGATTCTGTTTTATGGGATAAATATAAATAGATGTAGGTTTAAACCTGGAATAATACATAGGCTACTAGTATTATTCCAGGTTTAACCCTACATGTATGCAAAATTTCAGCCCGTTCCGTTTTGGAGTAGGGGAGAGCGGGTAGCATTCATACACTTTTACTTCCATGCCCCATAAAATAAAAACGAATAGCCGTCTCAATACCGTTTCAATGCCACTTTATTACCTATATATCTGGCTACAAAATTAGTAAAGTTCAGGTTTAATACAAAGTAACACAGCGAAGCTATGTAAGTTTTTCAAAAAAATGTTAATTTTATGAAACCACCCCACGCGCGGGGTGGCTTCGTACATAGGTTTGGGGGAGGGGGGGGCTCAAGCCCCCTTACCCTCGGTTTTTGTTGTAAACTTGAGTGCCAAATGCTGTAGGCATTTGGTTGCTGACAAACAGGAATTTGGTTAAAAATCCATCCTGCATAGCTTGACGAGAAAAATGCAATAAGTAACGTTATTTACAATACAACACACAATGCACACCAAAAAAAAATACAAAAAAGATAAAAGAAAAGAGATAAAACCGCTTATCGCTAAGAGCGATCTCTTCCAGACAACCTTGAGATGGACATAAAGCAATTCTACACGTATAGACGGTGGCGTATTACTTAAATATACAATACATAGTATAAAATACATATACAATAATATTATAAGCATAGGCTTTAAGACATTGCTAACCAACTTATGTAACGAATTTTTTATTCAATAAATAATCTATCTAATAATACATACTTACCAAATTTTATAAAAAAGATGCAAAATAAAAACTAACAATTATTTATAGTTATTTATGTTATATTTGAGCTAGAACGTGCGGAAGACGGCGAAGGCGACGTTCATTAAAAACTGTCACAAATCCGCTTTCGCTACAGCTCCTGTCCACCGTAACGTCGCCATACGTTTCGAAATAGCCGGCCGAACTAATAATCATTTCTAGGCTTTGTTAAGGCATTGTTTGTGACATTGGCTTACCTTTCAGGCCCTGGCCCCCAAAGACCCGCTCAGCCAAACCAGCATCCTCAGCTTGCCGGGCGGGGAGAGCGCTATCGTGTTTCACGCCGTGCATTCTAGAGAACAGCGCTTGGGAAGTGCACCCAGGTAAGAGCCTATAAAGTAAAACCCTACTGCTGGACGCGAGCCCCTGATAAGCGCTTTATTAGCTTTTATCATATGGGGGTAGTGCCCCTACGCTGGGCATGCGGGTTGGGGATCGCCGTTCGGTGGTAATGTTTGTATGCAAGAGGCGCTGCTGTGTGAATAGTCGGGGTGGTGCGAATTCTACACTACACGGCCAGTAAAAGGTCGACGCGTTTTAATTAACTTTACTCTGGCTTTTAGTTCAGTAGCAAAAACGTAAAGAAACCGCAACAAAAAAATACTAACTTCACATGAGTGGTGTCGAGATTAAGTTTATCGTGGGGTGAATCACATCAGGAAGGCAATTCTCGCCAATATATCACTCGATAAATATGGCAAGAACTGACAAATTTGACAGTTTTTATATAGAAGAACTGTCAAATTTGACCGTTCTTGCCATATTTATCCAGTGATATATTGGCGAGAATTGGCTTCTAGACCCATGAACTGACATTTGACAGTTTTTATATAGACAAACTGTCAAATTTGACCGTTCTTGCCATATTTATCCAGTGATATATTGGCGAGAATTGGCTTCTAGACCCACAATAAGAAATTGCATGTCCAAGACCGATCGGACAAAAGTTACTTATCTGAATTTACCCCTTGGAATAGTTGTGGGATCACGAGATTGGAACTCATATGGAATGCGGCAGAAAGGGACGGGTGGTTTTTGAATAAGATATTGTTCTATGGCCATAGCCGTGTGATGTCGGCTAAGAATTCATACCAGCCGCTCGGGTCGTAAAGTGTGACTGGGGCAGATCCAGGGGGGGCGGGCACCAGCGCAGCGCCCCCTGCAGAATAAACCCACCACCGATATACGGTTGCCAACCCGACCAAGCATAGGTAGCAAGGCAAACCCATTGGGGTTTTTTCTTTATAGGAAGCCTATGACCAGCAGTGGACATGTTTCGGGTTCGATGATGATTGTTTAATATGAGAGGAGTAAAAGATCTCTGAAAACCAATAATTTCTCATATAAATTGAAATGGATTCCAGTTACTTCAACGAGAAAGAGCTTGAGATGCTGCGCCGCTACGTGAAAGCTTTGACCGACGAGCACAAAGTGCTGCCGGACGACATCGGCATCATCGCGCCGTACATACGACAGGTAAGCTATAACTTGAGAACATTTTATTAACGCATTCACTGCCCATCCACGGCAATGCGGCCTGGAGGGGTGCGCCACAGCCGCATCAAGCCTGCAGATGGACCGTGTGGCCATGAAAGAGTAAGCAAAGAAAATTACAGCTAAATAATAATAAATATAGCTGAATGAAAATATTTTTATTACCTTAAAACTACTATGCACAATTAGTCTTAATACTATGTTAATTTATACTACCTACCTAAGTTACAAAATAAATTTACTTTGTGCGTAGCAGTGTTTTGTTTAAGGGAAATTTGGCCTTTACTCAGCATTGTGCTGGGTGCACACTGGTGTGTCCACCCAGCGCTGGGTTTCAGTGAAGACCAGAGGGATCGTGTCACGTCACGATCGCCAGGTGCGTGTTGTAGACATGAAAACAAAATACTTAAAAAAAACAAACAAACTTATGAATGTACCTAAATATAAGAATAAACAATTTAAAAATTATAAAATAATATTGCTATATTATGATATAGTTATATTATTTTGATATGAGTAGTGACACAGTTTAGCATAAAGTACGTGGCGCAAACGCGTTTTACGAAGTCAGCTTTTTCAGTACCGTAAAAGCACCCAACTATAATCCAAAGGGGCAACTATGGTCCAACGACATTGCATGACTAAATCAATATTATCGGCTAAACGGTGACATCTAGCGGCAAATCGCGTAACCGCGTTGGTAGCAGAAATACATTCGCCATCTTCGTATGACAGCCGCCATTGTGGCGTCACCATTTGACGAAACAGGTTATTAGGAGTTGCGACAAAGTTTTGACACACGCAGAAGAGCTGCAAACTTTCGTACTTACCCTCACATTGCAATCTAGTTATGTACTGTCAAGTGATTTAGTTTTGAAGGTAAGTTATCTCTCTAATAAAATAATTTAGAATCAATCAAACTTTTCAATTGTTTTATTTATGAAGTGAAAAATATTACAAAATGATACTTCGTGCCTAACTATAGTCCAACAGTTTTTTTGGACCATAGTTAGGTTCATATTTTACATGAAGTACAAAAAAACTGATGGAGAAGGTGCCTACAATAAGTGCATGTCCAGGTGTGGAATGGCCTGAAAAGGAAGACTGCATATTTTACTCATGGAGAAATGTTCTATTTTCTATTAAAATCCCAAAGAGAATTAGTACAAAACGCGAACTGTACAATGTTCCAGAATTGGAGAGTGAATGGGGAATCCCAAAGAAATAATATAAGTATTTATTGTTCCTACTAGTTATAAGCTGATTTTTGATTTCATAATACTAAATACCGTGCCATAAGTGAGACTGTTTTGTAATTTTTGTTAATTTTGAGAAGATTTTTTTTTTGTTTTTGTTGATTATTAAGTCAAAATAAAAAAATTTAAGGTATTTTGTACTTTTTTTCCGTTTTTAATTGAATTATAAAATAAGGAACGATTTTAGTCCATACTAGGCAGGTAACTATAAGCCATTTCCGAGTAATCGACCAATAAACATGTCATTTTGTTGCTGGACCATAGTTGGGGCCTCCTCACAACAACTATAGTCCAACTTTGAGTTAAAAAAAAAGTATTTCTGAGTGAGATAGAAATAGACTTTTCACATAATTTTAAACTACAGTTTAACATATAAACAAAAAGTATAAAACACTTTTTTCAGGACTCTTACCTAAAAAAATATTAGCCCTAACGTAAATAATACGTCATTTTGGATCATAGTTAGGTGCTTTTACGGTAGCTAAGCCGAGTTTAACCAGTCACTCTTCAACCCTCTGCTGTATCATACATATTCTAGAGTCACTTCAGCAATCTCCAATTGTTAACACACATCCTAAAATAAGGATTAAAGATATAGTAAACGTTAATTTTATGTACTCGTGTCTCGTATATTGAATAGACGCAGTAAAGTGAAACGAACTCTCTTATTACAACCAACCCACAATAGTACAAAGACAGTATTTGTAGTAAATACAAAATATATATATCAATATATATTGTTGCCGGTCGGTCGGGTGGCTGTGGCTGTGGCTGGGTTAGTCAGGCCGAACAAATTACGTCGTGTATACGAACTGTAAAGCGGCGATGCAAAGACAAACTTATAGCCAAAAACTGCGAATGGCTGTGCGGATTAGTGCGCAAGAAATGAAGTTTGATCCAAAAGTAAAGTGAATTTTGTAAAGAAAAAAAGGAATTTAGTAACTAAGTATAAAACTACGTAGGTGTCGCGTAGTACCTACACTGTGTGCTGGACAATCCTCACAGCATCATCGAGCTTCATAGTACGCAGAGCTTGTGTTATGGGTACCAGGTAATTAATATACTCATAATCATAATATATAAAATCATCGTCATCCACCTATGTTAATTAGTCCACTGCTGGACATAGGTCTTCCCTGATGCGGAGGCGCGCACGGACGGCTTCCATGCACAACAGCAACGAGGCGACTTTCTTCTGCATGCATGCAGAAGAAAGTCGCCTCGTTGCTGTGCAGGCTGCACGGGAGTACCAATACCATCTTGAATGCATTATCCAATAAATGGGATAGCCCTGTCCCCAAGTACTGTTATCGAATAATGATGAAATAGTTTCATCATTAAGCGATTGCAGTGTTTGTAATTATATTACATAAACATGTGTCATGAATAGGTACTACTAACATAGAATTATTATTAATTTTGACTAACATAAATATGGATTATGGAATTTTATTTATTTTATTTTATTATATATTAAAAAGAGCCCTAGCGCCCTGTCTTCAGCTTGCCGCATCCAGCATCTGCCTCCAGTATTTCGCAGGTTGTCATCCCACCTGGCCGGAGGGCATCTTACACTATGTTTTCCAACTCCACTCAAGAACACGCTTACCCCTGCGGATTTCGGTTCTTCGCGAGATATAGCCGGCCCACTGCCACTTCAGCGTGTTAATTCTTTGAGCTATGTCGATAACTTTGATTCTGTGCCGGATTTATTCATTACGAATCCTATCCTTCAGAGAAACTCCGAGAGTAGATGAGATAGATTTTTAATAATAATATGGAGAATATTTATTTCTTGTCTCTTACAGGTATACAAGATGAAAGCATGGCTGGTTTCCCAGAACTACGAGAAGATAGAAGTGGGGACGGTCGAGGCGTTCCAAGGGAAGGAGAAGCGAGTGATCCTAGTGTCCACTGTGAGGGCAAACTGTCGTCTGCTGGAGTATGACGCTAAATACGCACTGGGCTTCCTGGTCGATGACAAGGTAAAATTTGTTAAACGGCTCACTTGGTTTTTGAGTAGGTGATGGTGTTTTCTTAAGTCTCTTTTCTTAATTTCTTTACAAAATAACTCATGCAAAATAAGCTCATGTACAGGTCAAATTTCCAACGAAATTATTATGAAATAATTTGGCGTGTTTAAAAAACTATAAACCGACTTCAAACTCCGGTAAATAGAATTAATCTATGTTCACGTGCAAAAAATTGGGTTTATACTTCGATAGCGCGATCTAATTTCCCTAGTGGCGACATCTAGTTATAATTCAAGCCTAATTTAGTTTAATGCACATGGATAGAACTGTTGACGCCTTTTGCCATGGAATCAATTAGTCTTGATTCATCAAAAATATTGTTTATTTTTTAAGTTTTACGGGATTAATACTAATCCCTGGGGACAAAAATTTATGGGGCAATTTGGGGATCATTCTCTATACAATAGTGAATGAATCAGCACAATCGGTTAACCATTGGCGGAGATATTAAGTAACATACGTACATACATAAAAAAACATAGAGACGAATTGAGAACCTCCTCCTTTTTGAAGTCGGTTAATACAAAACAAAGTGATTAAGTAATTCTCTCCACTTAATTTTTTTGTCCACTAGCTGAAGAAGTAAAGAGTTTTTGTTGTTAAGTGTCTTATCTTCTCGTTTAACCTACGATTAATCAAAAGCTGTTCAGCAAAAATCAAACTTATATAAAAGCCGGTTTTTCATAAACTGTATGATCAGATCAATGATAAATTAAAAGCGCTTAGAATTACAAAAATGCATATTTTAATAATTGCTTTTATTTGTTAATTGGTATTTTGATTGAAGGAAAATTAGGAAACGCTGAGTCGTATGAAACACATGAATCTGCGTATACAAAGATTTTAGTAAAAAAAATATATATCTATTGTATTAAGTATATCAGTCATAACACAAGCCCTGCTTAGCTTGGGGCTAGATGATGCTGTGTGGATTGGGTAGAAATATTTATTTATTTAGTAAATTTTTGGTTTTACTCACCTTGATAGGTTAGGTCGTTTAAGCAATAATTTATCGTTTGAAAAATGGATATATAGCAATTATTTAGAGTTGATTATCAATGACTTGACAGACTAGCCAACTAATCTTGAGAAGAGGTTTGGCCCTTGTTTGTAGTTTGGTCGGCGTTCGAGAAACCGGCGCGACGGTAACTTGGTTTAATTTGTCCACTAATAAACTAAATATGCACAGCAACGCCATCTTGTTTCTAATCTGGAGAAGATTAGTATTCTCTTATTCGTGATTTCTAAGTAAGCATTATTTTCCAGAGATTCAACGTAACAATAACCCGAGCGAAAGCCAAAGTGGTTATCATCGGCAACCCTGCATGCCTCATCCGTGACATTAAATGGCGTAAGTACATGGAACTATGCAACGAGAGCAATAGCTACTACGGAAAAGAGAACCAACAGATGGAGCGGACCACCGCCTTACTCACTGAGATAGCAAAAACCAGGTTTGAGAAGTGCGGTCTCACGGCTGTGTTGGATAATAAGAAGAAAGAAAAGGAAATGGAAAATAATAATCATAAGAACAATAAGAAGAAAAATAACAAGAATTTTCAAAACTATTGATAGACCTTTGTCTAATCTTGTGCGTTTTCTAGATGTCGATGAACGGTTACTGGAGATAATATCCCCACTTAAAATACATCTTTTTTTTTATGTCACTATGACATTCGTGTTATAAGTCTCGTAGATAAATATTGGGATTGAAAATGATAGCTCGCGTATGCTCATAGTCCCGCTTAGAACATATTTTATCTAAAATGATCTAAGTGCTGTCCGTATTACAGAGACTGACAATTTCAATCCCAATCTTATTTACCCTACTTTTTATTTATTAGACATTGATCTGTATTTTGCTGTACTTAGCATTTGCATTGATAAGCGCAATTTTTAATATGAAAACGCACAAGTGTCGATTCGCTTCATTACAAGCAAGCCACAAACAACTAAATACAGGTTATGTAAGAGCAGAATTAAAAAAAGTATAAAGTTAGAGAAAGGCCAAATAAAACAGTGATTGTGTCAAGATCTGCCGCGCCTGGGAGCAAACGTAAGTTTTCATCCTTTTTATTGTTATGACAACTTTCGTTGTGATTTGTAGTTTTTAGTAGATGTTGTAGTTTATACTTTCCTCTTGTTAGGACCATAAGCTAAGAAGACGAGTTAGTACCAAGCATAGAAATCTAAATAATAAGGCACTAGAAATGTTATACCCGCGTGACTTTGTCACCGCACAGGTGACTAATGCGCCACCAGCGCGGGAGTAACTTTTTAGTATTGTTCGAGACGGCGGACGTGAAAGAACCAATAAAAATGGTGTGTGGCAGCATACCCAATTGCGGAAACTCTTCCACAACTTGCAATTATACTAATAAGAGGATTATGTTTCATCGGTATGGTAATAACCATATATATATATATATATATATGGTTATTAATAAAATAAACGGAGACAAATTATTCACTATGAGAATGATAGTTTTTTTTTTAGTTTTTTCGTCATTTTGCATACTATTGCTGTTTTAATTCTTCATTATCCGGAGCGATAGAAGCGCACGCAGTAATGTAATCTAAAATTTACGATAACGTCGTATTTGCGAATCTTACATGGTACGGCCGCGGGTGGTGGTGGTCGTAAGCTAGGGATGTGACTGCACGGTTAAGCTTCGACAACAATTATCGATAAAATCATTATTTATTATCAATGAAAATAATAATTGTTTTGTTAGACATAATTATATTCCGCGCAGCTGAAAAATAATAAAGCATTTAAACACATAAAATACAAATGTGATATTGTCCAGAAATATATATTAAAATACCTACCTCCGCATGTACACCAGGAAACTGCTCTTTGTTTGGTACCTAAAAATTAAATTAATTTCAATGTTTACAGTAAATAACAGAAAGGTGTATCTAATTGTATCAACCAACAACTTCATTATAAGACCAACTTCGAGAGCGCGAAGAAAAACTAGTTGCTCCGTTGAAAAGAAAAGTTATACAGCTATTCCGCAAAAAGTTGTTCGTATACTGTATATTGACCCTGTTAAATAATAAAATGTACATACCTTAATCCTAAATTACAATAGGAACCCGTGCGTCCCGCATGTTGAAATATCGATAATATCGACAAATTTTAAATTTGTCAAGTACGCTCGTACGCTAGTGCGTACGAGTATATGTAAAATTTTCAATGTATTGGTAGGTTCACAGACAAGCGTTTGTTTATGTGTAAGAACTAATCACGGTGCAGGATTCTTTGTTTGGCGCTGTTTATGTGTGCGTGGCTCTGGGTGCGAATATATGTAGTAGTGACAGCATGGGTGGGAGAAATGTCAAATGAGGTGGCGACAAGCGTTTCGTAAGTAATTAGCGACTTACATTTCTAGTGCCTTATTATTTAGATTTCTGTGGTAACAAGCAAACCTTTCCATGATATTTTTTTATAGTCTGAGAGCCTTATCACAGTTATCTTATCTATCACACTGGCGATTTGCGAGCGATTTCAAGGCAAGTGCACAGCTTCGCTACGATTGCTAATCGCGTTGCGCTCGCTGCGTCCCGCGGTGTTGTCGCGGCGTGTTCGCGCGCACTCGCCTCGCTTTGAAATTGCTCGCAAATCGCCAGTGAGCTAAGCCTCTTAGGTCCAATTTCACCGTTCGCTGCCATAACTTAGTTCAACAGCACTAACTTCAGCTTAGTTCATTCCTGTAAATGCTAATGCTATATATAAATATTTTCTTCTTATGTATGCTTATTCGAATGTTGATTTTAATCTCAGTTTACTTCACACCGATTTCACCAGTTATTTTTTTTTCGCGTTTACGTAAATGAAGTGTACATGCGACATTGAATGGATGAATGTCAATCCGTCCGCTGTTTTTCGTCGTGTTTAACATCTCTTGAACTCCGTTTTTAAGGTTAACGCCGAAAATCGGGCGTTCAGAAGTTAGACTAAGTTCAGCTTGATCCGGATCAACTTTATGTCGGTGAAATGCGCTGAACTCGTTTTAAGCGCTAAACTGAGTTTATCTTATATTGAATGCGTTCAATTGCAACGGTGAAATTGGACCTAAGTAGTTTGTACATATTTGAGGCACAACAGTATCCTTTCTATAATCTGCATATGTTAGTAAGTCACTGACGTACACTTAAAAAATATTTTTTTATTTATTTGATACCTACATAAACATTTGCATAGTAAATGCTACATTTATTAATCCTATAGCAAAAGAGCCCACCATCATAGATTATTTTATTTGAAATAGATAGATACACTTACGGCGGTATTATTGCTATGTGCTATATCCTCCAGGCTCCCATCTTATGGGATAACTAGCTGGGACTAATCCTTCAGTATAGTAAAAACTAAGTTAATTTTAGGATAACATATCCTAAAATTTTTGAGATGACTGATAATTATGATATTATAACAGTCAGTATTTGGTATTATAGTATTTTAAATCCATCATGGCTCACACTACAGTCATTGACAACGGGAAAAAACTCAAAACTCAAATCATGGTAAATATCCCGTTGTAAATGATATAAGATACAGTATTTTGTTTAATTGTTTACTTATAGTTATTCTTTGATTAAGTGTATGTTATATTTCGTAACTTTGTTCACGGTTTACGGAAACTGTTCCAAATTGCGAGCTAAATATGTGTTACCAGAAGAGGTGCTATTTTTATAAAAGTATTTTTGATGAGACCAGTTGCTCATGTTTATATTTATAGTGATAAAATCGTATGGAAGCCTGCAGCAACTTTTAAATATTAGGAGGGCCTTGCACAAGAATCCTATTTGTGATATATAAAGCTGGTGACGACGTATTCAGTTAGCTTAACGTTTAACAATCTTTATAAATAAATAAAAATAATGCTGGCTAATTGACACAGCATCATCTAGCCCCAAGCTAAGCAGAACTTGTGTTATGGGTACTAGTACTAGATAACTGATTTACATAATACTATATATAAGCGAGGTTAAGAATAATTCGCTATTAGTGTTATAAGTATTTAATAAGCATATGTGCCATTATCATGTTTAGTCATATTATTAAAAATTATGTACTGCCAATTATTTTACGATATATAAAATATTAAAGTTCTTGGGGCAACTGGGGCATAAAACAAACGATGAAAAATGCGTTTGAGGCACCCTACTACCCAACCAATAGAACTATGAAATGAAAGTGAACTACACAAATTTGATTTATTATAAAACACAGTTTAACAAGATCTTAAACTATCTCATCTAAGCAGTTTTACAACACTTTGATCAGCGTTCCAATGACCAGGAGGTTTTTGCGATGGCCATACGATATCTAAATAATGTTTTCATGTAAAGTATAAGTTATAATGTATAAGTTATAATGTATAAGCTATAATTAAGTATAAGTTTTGAATATAATATTTTTCTTTATAAACTGTTTTAATTTCATAATTCCTTATAAATATATGACGAAGGAGGACCCTCCGTACGCTTTTTAAAAAGGGTGTTAGCAGCGCTGACGTCACTATCATCCTCGTCTCGGTGGGGATCCATTCGAAGAAAATCACGGAGTTGGTGTGGTAGTAGCATTTATTCCATAGCAGAGGTTCGATCCGTCCGACGACTCGAGCAAGAATGAATTCTAGTTTTTTTTTTTCGAAAGGACTATAATGCTGTTGACCGCAGATGGCCATGACAGCGTTACCGGGCTTTTGGCGGGCGCAGAAGGCGCCTCGCCGGTAAAGTTATGATGGGGCAACACGCACAAGGGCCACCACTTAGGTGCGATTATGAATTCTAGCTCGGCCGACGGCCGTATTTATAGCAAAGCTTAGCCCCGCGTCGAACGGTTCCGAGCGCGAGCGAAAATCGCCGCTGCGAAGCTAAGTCTCCGACATTTTTACAATATTTGTAAACTTAACTTAATTCTATAATTAGGTTAAATGGTTTAACAATCAAATTAACTTTCAAAACTAGATTTTCATATTGAAATAACGTCTTCGCGCCGACATATACATAGTAGATATATGTAAATATAGATACAAGACAATACCATTTTCAAGGCAATGTATAATTCTTTGATCATTTTCACAATAAAAAAGTTAGGGTATACCTAACTTATTTATTGTGAAAATGATCAAAGAATTATACATGTAGGTACTCACTCAATATAGGATAGCTAGTTGGGACATCTTATTATACATGTAGGTACTCACTCAATATAGGATAGCTAGTTGGGACATCTTATTATACATGTAGGTACTCACTCAATATAGGATAGCTAGTTGGGACATCTTATTATACATGTAGGTACTCACTCAATATAGGATAGCTAGTTGGGACATCTTATTATACATGTAGGTACTCACTCAATATAGGATAGCTAGTTGGGACATCTTATTATACATGTAGGTACTCACTCAATATAGGATAGCTAGTTGGGACATCTTATTATACATGTAGGTACTCACTCAATATAGGATAGCTAGTTGGGACATCTTATTATACATGTAGGTACTCACTCAATATAGGATAGCTAGTTGGGACATCTTATTATACATGTAGGTACTCACTCAATATAGGATAGCTAGTTGGGACATCTTATTATACATGTAGGTACTCACTCAATATAGGATAGCTAGTTGGGACATCTTATTATACATGTAGGTACTCACTCAATATCGGATAGCTAGTTGGGACATCTTATTATACATGTAGGTACTCACTCAATATAGGATAGCTAGTTGGGACATCTTATTATACATGTAGGTACTCACTCAATATAGGATAGCTAGTTGGGACATCTTATTATACATGTAGGTACTCACTCAATATAGGATAGCTAGTTGGGACATCTTATTATACATGTAGGTACTCACTCAATATCGGATAGCTAGTTGGGACATCTTATTATACATGTAGGTACTCACTCAATATAGGATAGCTAGTTGGGACATCTTATTATACATGTAGGTACTCACTCAATATAGGATAGCTAGTTGGGACATCTTATTATACATGTAGGTACTCACTCAATATAGGATAGCTAGTTGGGACATCTTATTATACATGTAGGTACTCACTCAATATCGGATAGCTAGTTGGGACATCTTATTATACATGTAGGTACTCACTCAATATAGGATAGCTAGTTGGGACATCTTATTATACATGTAGGTACTCACTCAATATAGGATAGCTAGTTGGGACATCTTATTATACATGTAGGTACTCACTCAATATCGGATAGCTAGTTGGGACATCTTATTGTGTAGGGTTTAGATGGTTTTTTAGCTTCATGAGATCAAAATGAATACTGGCGTAACTTAATAACTTTAAAAGCTTAGGTACAAACAAATACATAACACTAAATTTTAAATTTTCCCTCCAACCAAGAAATTTCATATTTGAAATACACTAAATTTAAAAATTCAATCCGTTTGCATAGCACAGTGAGCACTGTGTATTAATCTCTAAGCCCTCCGAATATAATCGTTTTCACCGAAGCCAACTTTATGCCTTCCACCGAAGGAATAAGGCGTAGGGTTCAAGATGTACTGGACCTTGCTGTCGACGACGTAGTCCCAGCCTTGGCAGACCCCCAGGTGCTTGTTGCAGTAGAAGCCGGGGGCGCACCTCTGTCCGAAGATGTCGAATTCGCGCTTCTCAGTGCATTTCTCGCCTGGACCCTGTGAACGAGTTGATGAATGAACCAAGGCTTAGATTTTCGACCACCGATGGTGGGCGGTGGACGAAGGTCCGCCTGCGATGCAGGAGGTCGCGGGTTCGATACCTACCTGGTTCCTACTGGAATTGTGTAAGAACACTGGACGATAGTATTCGCTTTATTCATAGGCTCAGGACATCCTGCACTAGTACATACTAGTGATAAAATCCTATAGGCTTAGGACATCCTGCACTAGTACATACTAGTGATAAAATCCTATAGGCTTAGGACATCCTGCACTAGTACATACTAGTGATAAAATCCTATAGGCTTAGGACATCCTGCACTAGTACATACTAGTGATAAAATCCTATAGGCTTAGGACATCCTGCACTAGTACATACTAGTGATAAAATCCTATAGGCTTAGGACATCCTGCACTAGTACATACTAGTGATAAAATCCTATAGGCTTAGGACATCCTGCACTAGTACATACTAGTGATAAAATCCTATAGGCTTAGGACATCCTGCACTAGTACATACTAGTGATAAAATCCTATAGGCTTAGGACATCCTGCACTAGTACATACTAGTGATAAAATCCTATAGGCTTAGGACATCCTGCACTAGTACATACTAGTGATAAAATCCTATAGGCTTAGGACATCCTGCACTAGTACATACTAGTGATAAAATCCTATAGGCTTAGGACATCCTGCACTAGTACATACTAGTGATAAAATCCTATAGGCTTAGGACATCCTGCACTAGTACATACTAGTGATAAAATCCTATAGGCTTAGGACATCCTGCACTAGTACATAATAGTGATAAAATCCTATAGGCTTAGGACATCCTGCACTAGTACATACTAGTGATAAAATCCTATAGGCTTAGGACATCCTACACTAGTACATACTAGTGAAAAAATCCTATAGGCTTAGGACATCCTGCACTAGTACATACTAGTGAAAAAATCCTAACTCTATGGCTATAATTAAATATCTATCCTTACTATATAATACTATAAATATAAAAGTAACTCAGTCTGTCTGTATGTTACCTTTTTACGCCTAAACGGGTGTACGGATCTCAGTGAAATTTGCCAGGGAGGTAGATGGTATCCCGAGGACGGACATAGGCTACTTTTGATCTCGAAAAAAGGGTGCGGATCCGCGTGTAGCAGCTAGTTTTTTATAGTGTTGCCAATTTAATCGCAACAGCCGATCTAACGACATACCCGAAAGCAGTCCAGCCGTTTTCCGCAGACTTCGTTCCTGTAAGTTCCATGCTCGCATCTCTTGTACGTCTTGTTCCCCTTCACGATCGGACAGACCTCTCCGCTCGGCATCCAGTGGTCTGTCACGTCGCACACTGGACATTCTACTAGGATCCTGAAAATAACGGTTAAAGGTTGTCGCAGATCTGGACCGCACAGCACAAAAATGTGCATTCAAAAATAGGCTTTGACTTGTAATAGTTAGATGTTAGTATTGACGGCATCGGCTTGCGTTCAGACCATTTTGTCACTGTAAAATATACCTAAGGATAACGAAATAAAAGCTCTGCACACATTAATCCAACGCCACCGCTACCGCCCGCAGCACAAATATGTGCATTCAAATATGGGCTCGTTATCTTTAGATACATTTTGCAGTGACAAAATGACTTCCCACAAGCTTCAAACGGCCCGCGAGCTGTCTGTCATCTGATGCCGTCAATGCGAAATGCAAATATTTGCGATTTGCTGTGGGGTAGCTACGTCCATACTTGAATGCTAACTGTTGTACAGTAGCGGTGCGGTCATGTAAGCTACGTCTAATAGACGTAGCTTACTAGCTTACATGACCGCACACACAGGCCTTTACGTAGTCAACTAGTTTCTGTCCGCTGCTTCTCACGCGTTTCCCGGGATGAAAAGGTCTAAAACTATGTTAAAAACTTCAGTCTGTTTGTCTGTTTTAGAGTGAAGAGATAGATAACAAACATCCATCCAACCAAACGTTCGCCTAGTGTGGTGTGATGAACCTAAATGGATACTCGTTTTGTATTATTGTCTATTCTCTAACTATTTGTGGGCTGGTTCAAATAAAAGAGTTTATAAAGACACTAGTACAAGATAAGTGTTACATTTACGATGGTCTATAATCCTTAGTTAAGGATATGTACGATCGCAGCAGAGGGTTGAGGAGTGACTGGTTAAACTTGGCTTAGCTACTGAAAAAGCTGAGTTGCCGAAACGCGTTTGCGCCGCGTAGGTACTTTAAGCTAAGCTGTGTTACTACACAGGAAACAGAGTCAATCAAAGAACTCTAGATTGACAAATGCAAGGTGATGATCATAAGAAGAACACAACAACTTACAAGTCTGGGAGAGGAAGTCTGGAAGCGTCTGAACAGCTGAAGTTTTTCTGTTTTACTAGTCTGTCACCATTTGGTAACTCAGATTTATATTCATAACCACTACCTACTAGTTTCTGCCTGTGGCTCGCACTCGTTGTTTCTATGGAAACTTAAAGGTTATTTCCATTTCCATCTCATGGGGATTGATTTATGAGATAAAAAGTAAAGCCAATGTTTTATTCCAGGCCAAGAACGACCTGTATGTAAAATTTCAGTCCGATCCGTTTAGTTTTGGCGTGAGAGGTATAAACATCTATACTTAAACAAACTTTCGCATTTATAATATTAGTTTGAAGATAGGCCTTACCCTTCATCATCATTGTTGGGTTCCTCCCTTTCGATCAAGTTGTGAGATTCATATCCTCCCCTGCTGTAGTAACCGCGCGTGGCATCGCATGCTAGCAGCATCAATAGCACCAGGAAACGCATGGCTGGGAAGAGTTCTGAAATAATGCGCTAGTGATAAAACGCTGGAAGGCCTCCCGCCTTTGCCTAGCTGTGGAATCCAAGGGATTGATAGTTGATAATAAAACTCTGCTCCGTATGGCACCAGGCAGTGATTTGATGATCTTACTTCTAAAATCAGGTTTAATTGACTATTCGACGACTATTTTATTGACTAATCGAACCCCCATTTTAGAAGAGCTGATGCACAGGTTATGTCCACTGTATACCACTCTATCACGTCGAAATTGATTATGTCCCACTTTATCAGGACAAACGGGCGTTGATTGATTACGTGATAGAGCCATTGGAATAATCCCATTGGTTTTAAAGTTATGTTATTTGACAGAGAAAGAAGTCCTTGTAACCTCATAATCGATATTTTTGCTTGATCTTGGACTAATTTCGTTCAGTGAATATTTTCAAGGAATCGTATTAATACTTGTTTGTGTCAGACAGATCAATGTGGTTTTCTGTATCACGGTCTATATTTATCCCGAGATTGTATTTGGCTTGTGAATGAATGTCTACTATTCGAACTATCGTCAACAAGTAGTAGGCGAGACTTGTGACTTCCGGAGAATTGTTTTCGTTGGGATCTTCCTCAACCAACACCTACCATTGAAAGCTTATAGGTACTCATAGATCTTTCCTCTACATGTTGTGACATTTATGTGTTCAATCAATGGGCCTATGCATGGCCTACGTTTGGAATTAATAAGCATTTTGCATTTGTATATGAGGGTTGTAGCCCTACCTATAGGTGGGTACCTACATAAGCCAGAAAATGTTATCTTCCGTAGTAGATACCTACCTGGTTCCTACTGGAATTGTAAATACAAAGGTCTTTACTCTTAAGTTTAAAAAAAAAAACATTGTTTTTTGTGTACAAAATCTGGCTGTAAAAAGATGTTGTTCGAATCGGTGGCGCATAGCTCGTACTTAAACCTATTCTTTTTCCACGGTTGTTCCATATCACGAGATTGTCTTTCGTAACAAACACGAAATGTGAAGGTCGCTTACTCTTCACCCCTAGCTTATTATAAATGGGTAAATGCAATTTTGAAACGTTTCGAAGATTTGTATCCAACCTAATTTCTGAAACTTTACGTAAAACTTGGTAGAGAAAGAGAAAGAGAGAATCTTTATTTGTAGCAATTACACACTACATATACTTAATACATTAATGAAACTTAAAGCTACAAAATGGCGTCCGACTCAGCATATGTTGTAATAGCCGTAGGCTACCACAACGCGTAGGTCTCAATAAAATTTCCTGACCTTGTAGTTTTGCTGGTACAACCCAACCGACCACCCAATTAGGGTTTTTAAACAGCGCCTGCGCTGGCTTGAATCATCTGTGTGTTTTTAACTAAAAGCTTTATATATCTGGATAATACGGGCACACAGATAAATGAATAAAATATTTCCGTTTGAAAGTCACTGACTTGGAAATTAAATTAAAAACAAGTCGTCATTGGATTGCGATGTAAATTCGCCATACAATGACGAAGGAGAAACGTTTCCCTTCGTATAGTGTTCACCATTGCTGGTTTAGGATGAATCGAATGTTGGGGTTGAGTTGAAACCAGCAATGTGTTTACCAGCGTCTTGAATGTTCAGTGCATGAGTTGTTTTCAATTTCAGTCGATGCAGACGTCTACGCTCGCGCCGCCCGCCCGCCCGCCCAAACATTTGGCCGCGAAATTCGTATTCATGTGACACACTTCGTGCAAAACGGACCGTTCAGAATAATTTATTACTGCACGTTTATTCAAGACTTTTTGATTTAGTTATCCTTGTTTGCGATTTATTTGTTAATAGTTTAATATTAAAGAAGTTTCAAGATGGGCATGATTTCAAGAGTGCGCGGTCGTATACGCAGTGATTCTTTCTCGAAGATTCAGACTATGAAATCGGAGGACAAAATTGCTAACATTGGTGAGTGACCCTTTTTTCCTTACAAATTATTTATGTTCATTAGTGGTACTTATACTTTTCCTATAAATTAAGTAGACTATGATCAAAGTGCGCAGGCGTCTACGTACTTATTTTTCACATTATAGTACATCTTTGTGTTTTCATGTTCTGTTTTCTATTTTTTGTTTACCTACTAAATAAAACAGTCGTAGGAAGCTTGCATGTTGGCCTCGTCTACGACCTTTTAAATAAACACAAACAAACCGAGGAGGTTCGAAATATTTTCTTGTTATTGAATAGGGTTTTGGACCGATATACCTACATATTTCTACGTGTTTATTTTTCTTTATGAATGACTCATTTGTTTACAATACAAAAGTACGTAGTAGGGACATAACACGTGTTGCACAAGTGTGCAGAGAAAGCTACACGTAATCTATTATCAGAAACATGACTAGAGTAATGAATGTTTATTAAAGCCTGTCTCTTTGTCTTATCGCGAATCGTATAGGGCTCACGCCATTTTTAAGCACGTGAGAGAAAGTTGCGTATTTTCTCTAAATGTTTTACGTAAGATGCCCATTGCTTGGTGTACAGACAAAATATAAGCTTAATGCTTTAAGCTTATATTTTGACTGTAACTCTAATATTTTGAAAAGTTGGTAATTAATCCCTGAAGCAGGACTAATACCTAAGTAATGAATCTGGTGAGACTTAGGTATGTCAATCAAAAATTCCTTCACAATTTGATCTTAACTCACTTAATAAACATTTCACTTCTCTTTCCGATCTCGATATACAGCTGAAATCGAAAACTTTGTCTCATCTTTCTTCTATACCGGTTCCTGACTACTTACCTTTTCATTTTAGTCAGTTCACTGTCTGTGATGTTAAGAGAGCGGTTATGTCTATTGCTTCTAAGGCTATTGGCAACGATAGCATTAGCCGAAATATGATTGTCCCTATCCTTGTCCAAATAGCTCCTGTAATCCAACATATTCTTAACTTCTCTCTTTCCACTGGCTTATTTCCTGCAGCTTGGAAAGTAGCCCAGGTTACTCCTCTGCCAAAAAAATCTAATCCTGTTTCTTTCTCTGATTTCCGTCCTATATCTATACTTCCCTTCCTGTCGAAAGTACTAGAACGCCTTGTTCATCAACAGCTTAGCATGTTTCTCTCTAGTAACCGGCTCCTTAACCACTTTCAATCCGGTTTTCGTCCAGGCCATAGCACTTTGTCTGCGTTAGTCAAAATAACTGACGACATACGCTCTGGCATGGATGACGGAAAAGCCACTATCTTGTTTACTGGATTTCAGCAACGCTTTTAACAACGTTGACTTTGAAATTCTCCTTGGAATATTACGCTCTCTTAATGTATGTCCAGCAGTGGCTGATTGGTTTCGCAGTTATTTGCAGGGGCGTCGGCAACGAATACGCATTGATGATGTATGCTCATCGTGGAGTGATATTTCTGCTGGCGTTCCTCAAGGCGGCGTTCTTTCACCTCTCCTCTTTGCTATCTTCATTAATTCTATATCTGATCATATAACTTCAGCGTACCACCTCTATGCAGATGATCTTCAAATTTACGCGCAGGCTTCAGTGGATGAACTGTCTAGTGCTATCGCCGCGATAAATGAAGACTTATGCCGTATTCTAGACTGGAGCAAAAACTTCGGTCTTAACGTTAACCCGTCTAAAACACAAGTGATTACTGTAGGAAGTTCGCGAATGATGGCTCGGATAAACTGGGGTAGTCTACCAACTGTAATCTTCGATCGGACTCCTGTTGGGCAAAGTGAAACGGTGAAAAATTTAGGTGTCCTCATTGATAGAACTCTGTCGTGGGGACCGCAGCTCTCTGAAATCAGCCGCAGGATGTTTGCTTCAGCTGGTTCCCTTCGAAGATTACGCAATTTTCTTCCTATTGCTACTAAAATTTCTCTTGCACAATCTCTTCTCGTTCCGATTCTTGATTACGCTAATTCTTCCTTTCTAGATTTAACAGAGCAGCAGCTAGATAAACTTGAGCGCCTGCAGAACGTCGGGATAAGGTTTATATTTGACTTGCGCAAGTATGACCATGTCTCGGAGTTTCGCAGAAAGCTCAGGTGGCTACCCATAAGGCTTCGGCGAAATTCACACATCCTAACTCTTCTTTACAATATTTTATTTTTATCTTCTGCACCGCCTTATCTCAAAGCACGATTCACATTACTTCATTTTTCTCATTCTCGTTCTCTCCGCTCCTCTGAAACCCTTTTGTTTCAAATACCATTCTACTTCCTTCTACGGCAACTCATTCACTGTCCGGGCTGTCCAGCTGTGGGACGCATTGCCGGTTACTGTAAGGTGTGCGAAGTCACTACCAATTTTCAAAGATATGGTAAAGGAACACTATTTGTCCTGCTGTCACTGAACACTTGTTTTAACCCTTGTTTTCATAATATGTATATGTAGGTAAATATATATATATATATATATATATATATTTATACGTGTAAATATATTTATATTTATAGGAGGTGTTTATGTATTTTTTTTTTTAATTTATGTTGTAGTTTAAAAATACTTATTTTTAAGTAGTACAATATTTATTAGATGCACACAGATCTTTACCCCATTTATTTCCAACGATCCTATCCATACCAGGTTGTCTGGCAGAGATCGCTCTTGAGCGATAAGACCGCCAATTGTCACTTTGTTATAATTGTTTCTTTTTGTTAATTGTTTCTTAGTTATAAGTGTGCAATAAAGTATGTTCTATCTATCTATCTATCTATGTCAATCAAAAGACGATGCAATGCGTTCCCGGTTGCAATAAATTTGCGCCTTGTTGCCTTTCCCGCTGACGACGTATTTAAAACCTGCAGTAGCCATATCGTTTACCATTATTGAAATCTTTATGAGTTCAGGCGTTGAAAGAAAGCATATGAGCTCCCGAATTATTTTAGGAACTTTTAAATGTAGTAAGTAAAAACGTGGCTTGTTAGTTTTATGTTTTATGAGCCGAATCTTAAGGAAGAGTTTTCTCCCAATTGCTCAATTGCATGAGGTAAATGGATGAAGGTAACAGAAGCATGCGTCAAACCTATCACTGGGCCGAATTTAATGCGTTCGGAGACTGCAATAAGGTTAAGATTCAATTAGAAAGTGCTCTTTCAATAGTTACCTATGTAGTTTCCAAATTAAATCGAAAACAAAAATTAAAGATAAATTGTTGAGGCACTTTTGTAGACGGTGGTGTCACTCACTAGTGCCGCTACCTACCTTAACTGTCTAATCATTACCTACGTTACACAAAGGAATTTTCAAAACAAATATGACCTAGTCATTTAGAGTGCAATGGACCCTATTTTCGATCCAAGTCAATGCACTTTCAATTTATTAAAACAGAATTGAATTATAGTTGTTGTTCGGTAGAGAACTGTGCCAATGCCAAACGATATCTACAAAATTATCTTAATTTTTCTTACATTTGGAGAAGATTTCATAATAAAGATCTGATGGGCAGCTGGAGCTGAGCCATACGTGCTCGCTGAGCTGAGCCTAATTGACGGCAACACCCTTGAGCCGTTGCACTTCAATGATTTCTACGTCACTGCGCTTCTCCGGAAATATCTGACCGGCCTTTTGAGGGATTATTTCCTAGGAATTCCAAAATGAGGGGTTAACACGTTCAAATTAGATTTATTTTTTACCGGCGAGTTTGAGGTAAGTGTATCTATTTGGCTGGAATTCTAATGAATTTGAATACCGACCTCAGTAACTGCCACACAGCCAGTCACGCTCGGGTCGGTTACGCTATAATCAGCTGGTCTCGTGTGGTCATAAGTACACACCCTCTTTTATAATATTAAATTAATAAAGAAGTAGCTACCTACATAACCTACTACCTACCTTATTGATCGTTCTAGTATGGCTTCTATCCGTGGTCCTCCTCCTGCCGTACTGGGCGCCGCGAGGGCTTTTGGTCGCTCTCGGAGGCGCCTGGCTGATGGCAGCCTACACCTGCCTTGTGGTGCCTGTGCTGATATCCGCCAACTACAGATACCCGGCGCGGTGGTACCCGGTCGTGGCTAAGCTGGCTCAAGGTATTTTTATTTTGTTTATTTAAAATACTTCCTACATTTTTACGTAAGAAATATCATTGCCTTATCGATGTTTTTTTATAGTTTTTTAAAGTTACCTAAATAACATAAGCAAAACAGAAACCGAAATCTGAATTTTTCTTTTTTTTCATGGTTTCGTACCCGAAGGGTGAAAACGGAACCCTATTACTAAGCCTCCGCTGTCCGTATGTCCGTCCGTCCGTCTGCCACAGAGATCTATCTCATGAACCGTAATAGGTAGACAGTTGAAATTTTCAGAGAATGTGTATTTCTCTTGCTGCTAGAATAACAAATAATAAAAATAAAACAAATATCAAAATTCACTTCCTTACAAAAAACCCCTATTTTTTGCCTAGTTTTGCTCTTTGTTTGTCAAGGCTGTATCTCTTGAACCACTATAGGTAAATACATGAAACTTTCTATAAATAAGTAACACTTCAATTGTAATAACAAATACTAAAAATATAATAAAGTTGAAAATTTAAAGGTTTCTCTGAACTAGTGAAAATTTGATGTTCTTTGAAAAAGTTGCCTGATTTTTACGGTATGGAACCCTGAGTGTGCGAGTCAAGTCGCACTTGACGGTTTATTCCATTTGTATTAATAACTAGTGTTTTATATGTAATTGTCCTATTTAAATTTAGTAAACATCAAGTTTATATACATATAATACGTGCGGTGGAAATCAATTAAATTAAATTAAATCATTAGATGATGATGTGTCCCGATTTCGGGCGTCTCCCCGACAAACGCGGCCTGCGGTTGCGGTCAGTAGTGTTATTATTACTTGTTCGTAGGATCAGTATAATTTGACAAATTTCTGGCGGCGTCACGTGACTGAGCGACATAAAAACACATGCTATCCTTCGCACGACTAATGTTCGAAAAGAAAAATGTCCAAGTGTTCAAAAATGTCCAAAAATCAGTAGTTTGTCCATCCATAAAAATGTCCAACTTAAGATCTTAAGATGTATCCGACCAGCAGATACATGACCAGCTATAAATGTCCAACTTAAGATCTTAAGATGTATCCGACCAGCAGATACATGACCAGCTATAAATGTCCAACTTAAGATCTTAAGATGTATCCGACCAGCAGATACATGACCAGCTATAAATCTAGTCGGTGGATATATTATTAGTGGGCAATCTCACACATGTGGTTCCATTTTTGGTCCTAAGATAATCTGAATCACGCCACAGTAGAGGCCCTGCCAATTCGAGTAGACGGCCGCCACACTCTCTCGAACTCTTCTCGAAGCATTTTTGAGGCGCTTTTAAGCCGCCCCAAAGAATTTTAAAAAATCAACCGACATTCAAAACAAGATTAACAAAACCAAAACAAAAGAATAAACAAATCATAAGAGCGCTAATAAAAAAACAAATAAAACGAATATGAAAGCTTTTAAATACATTACTCACAATCATAACGCGCTAATAAAACCGGCAAACACGGGGTAAAGAACCTACGTATCCGATCTTCAACCTTAGGCCTATAAACTTAAAACCTACCTACATCTCAGTCTTTATAAATCTTAGATCAATCGCAATACAGACATGTTGGCATAAACATTTGGGTGTGCCAATCTCCTGACCTATGTCTCGCCTACGCTATACAAAGTTTGTTGCAGCATTAAAAAATACATCAATAGGTACCTACCTACACAAGCATAACACATGCCGTGATCATAGACACGTGCCATGAAAACGTACAATTTTGAGGTGTTGGTATTATTATAGTTTAGTATTATAAAAATTGTGGTACCTATCCAACCAACGACACCCCGTTTATTAACGCCCTATATTTCTTGAAGTAGGTATAGTTTTGAAAATAATGATTTCCGTTGCAAAAGCAATACAGAGAATTGCTAATAAAACCTAAGTAGGTAGGATCTTACGTAGGAAAGTCAAGTCATTGTCGAGAGGGAGCTGAATGGACCGGCGGAAGCTGGCCCGAGGCCAGGGGACTTGCGTCAGATCAGCGTGGCTTACGGGATGTACTCGTGTTTTTATACAAAGCAATGCGAGTTATTCCGATAGTGATCGCGGGTGCAAATATTTTAGGAAGTACCTACCCAACTTAGGGGGCGAACCTAACGGGTTTGGGTGTCGAACTAGACCAAGACCTCAGTAACTACTCAACTCACGGGATCCCCGTCGTAAAAAATTCGATTTACAACAAATTAAAAAAAAATTCTTTGGTTCCTTGAATGTGAAAATACGATTGAAAAAAATATTACGATAAAAAAAAAAGCATGAAAGTGCACTGTATCGCACATAATTCGGTCGAGATCTCAGGAACCCTGCGGTCTATTGAAATGACTTATGTTTTGATTCGTAGGTCGTAATAATTTGGTTCCTTGAACCGGTTTCTTCATAAGTTGTGTTCTTGTAAACAAGCAAAAACTTGATTTTTGCGCTTACGCCGCGCCGCCGCCGCCGTCCCGCGCCCGGTGAGCTGCCGGCGCGCGCCGCGCCGCCGCCGCCGGACCAACACGCGGCGGCGGCGCCGCGACTTTGGTGTTTAGAATAAAAGATTAGTAATGCAATCATACATAAATATAAAACGCAATGTATACCTACATAGACTAAAGAAGGGAATTAAATTTAACCCCGGCCTGATACAATAAAACACCAACGCTTGCCTCAGAGCTATTACAGGAATCCCTGCTTTTATGTATATAAATATAAAGGTATACTAGCTAGACTACTTTTGGCCCATTCTACAAATACTCAACTTCTGATGAAAAGCTCTCAAGTAGGTATGTAGACAAATGAAAGGTCTCTTAATTTTAGTTAGGTAGTATCTATTCTGTAGCAAAAATGGGTTGCTTTTAAAAGTAGGTCTTACCAGAGATTTTCCAGGTGATAGGTCTTGTAGGTTCCTTCAGGCTATATGGCTCTGAACTGGCTTCTCATTGGATCAAGGGACTCTTTTATACTAAACATTTTCTCAAGGGGTAGGAAAAACTCGGACTTGTAAATGCAAGATGGAGCAAGAGCAATTTCACGTATCATAATATACCTTGATGGTAATATTCCAGTCGTAACAGTATGAAATTAAAATTGGAGATAATAAATAATAAATAATGCTAGCCAGCCAGTCTAGCCAGGAAGAATACGTTTAACAAATTAATTAGATACGATGTTCGCTTAGTTTTTATCGAATGAATCCAGAAATGAAGACATTTCGCACATTATTAACTGGCCGCAAAGTCAGCAGAGCTTGTGTTATGTTATGTACTAAATAACTGCAACGTTTACAACGTTTATTAGTCGAGAATATCAAGCTGTTTCTTATTAAACTGAAAATCCCGTCTTGGTTCTCTCCTGAAACATCCGTCCATTTTCCTCATGATTAGATCCCCACTTGTCTTAAAAATGAGTCCATTCAATTCGAACTATGCAAATCAGGGCCTTTGATAAAAAGACACTGGACAATCGCTTGGACAGTTGCTGACCACCTTCATTTTAATTTTATTCAGTACTCTACTTTACACAGAACTTAATAGTTAAGAAAATGTCGTTCAATTTATTTCAGGCCAAAACTCAATTACGGTTGTTTTCATCATCATCGTCTGCAGCCGGAATTCTCATAATCTGTGTTGCTGTGTCCCGTCCAACTTAATTTGTGTTCCATGATCTGAGGTCCAACATCCTGGCCTTTCGCCTTGCAATGCTATTTTGTTTTATTCCCTATTAGGTGCCTTGTTGTCTCACCGATATTACCTACACTTCATCATCACCCGGTTTATACCCACTGCTGGGTACAGGCCTCCCGAAGTTTTTGCTATCCACCACGGCCGTGTCTTAGCTGCCATAATATCCTCCTGGACTTTGGTCCAGGACTGACATAAATTCGAACAACTGATGGCTACTGGTAAAGTTGAGTTGATGGCAAGCGTCGAGAGGTCGTAGTCCAATCAGATGGTCGGACCAAATCCACTCTACGCTGACCACCAAGCTTCACGATACGCTCCACGGTTCCAAAGAAAGGAACATGACATGTGATGCAACATAATTAAGAAAAAGATTACTCCATGTTCAGGAAATCTCGCTTCAGCAATGAGGAAAACGATGATTACACAGAGATTTCACCTACGTTAGTGTACATATTTAAAGCTGTTTTGCCTTGTCTTCAGATATAGCAAGAAAGCTGCAAGCACCGTTCAACTGCATCATGGGTAACGTGAAGACTGCCTACGCGCCGCTAGACCGCTCCGAACGACTGTACCTGCAAATGAACAATCTTTCTACCATGCTGTGCCAAGTGAGTTTCGAATATACCTGCTTTTTGATAACACAGGGTGACCCACGGCCATGGTTACATGAAAGACAAGTACCAAGAAATATTGAATATAGGCAGTTTTACTGAAAGGAACATTTAGTAAAACTATAATATTTTTTGGTACTTGACCTCTTAAAAAATAAAGGAATGTTTCCTTTTATTACAACTTTCTATATTCAATATTTCTGGTACTTACCTACCCCGCACACACACTGTTAACATATTACAATAAAAATTCGTTCGACATATACCCACGTCAAACTTATACCTTTTCTTAGTCGGGGGTTAATTCATTCTATAACGAGGCTTTTGAATACCAGAAGCCTTCTCCTAAAGTTTAGTTCAGTTTTAGTTTATATAGTCAAAAACAATTTACATCGTGTACGAATATATGGTACATAATTAAATTAATTGCATGGATTTATCAATCATGCGTTTATGCATTTGTCATTTACGATAAGGCCGCCAGTTCCATTGCTGTTCCCTACATTATGTTTAATGAGTACTATCTGTTTTATAAGGTGATGAATAAAGCATTATCTATATATCTATCTATTTACAAGATGCCACGTTATTGGTGTACTAAGCCGAAAGGAGGAGGACAAGGCACAACTCGCTTTAATATTATCGCCTAACTTTTATTAAAATATCGATAAATAATCTTTATTAGGTACCTACGTAGACGAAACAAACATACAACCTACAGATAAACATTAAACATTGTAAGGTAAAATAATAGCTTAGAAGGAAAATGTACGGCACCACCGTAAAATTGTCGGCATTGGCTAAGCAAAAGCTATCGCTTTTGCTTCTTGAGCATTCTCATTGGCTATCGCCAATGAGAATGGTCAAGAATCTTACGCCGCTCGCCCGCCGGGGCGTAATAGCCAATGACGGCTAAGTATGGGCGGAGAAAATTTGAACAAGAATCTTACTGATGAACAGCTCATGTAGGGTAGTCACTAACATAAAATGGGCTTGTTGGGATGAAAGTTTCAAGGTCTTTTTTCAGTGCAAAAACTTGAAACCTGGAGTGTGCTAGAACAAAAAATGTTCGTGGGGGTGGACCACCCCTTTCCGCTTAGTACACCAATAACGTGGCACCTTGTATACATATAATCCAATTCACCATTGTTGCGATATATTCCCATCTGCCCCATTAACCTCCTCATCAATGGGGCGGATGGGAAAAAAATCTCATCCACCCCATTACTCAAGTCAATGGGGCAAATGGGAATTTTCGCCCCATTGACTTAAGTAAACCACCCTATTGACTTTTTAATAATAGAAATATTAAATCTCACTATTCATTTTCATAAAGTATTAATTTTACTATTCAAATAATTGAGTATTAGTAGGAACAGTCGGAAATAAAATAGCCAACTTATTTGAGCAAATGAAGTTCTGGTATATTGTCAATAAAAATTTTCGTAAAATACACAAAATTGTAAAATCAAATAATAATCTTAGGAAAAACAGTGATAGTGTGGTCAAAGCATTATTCGCAGTTACTAAGGCCTCTCAGGTACAAAAGCCACATAAAAAAAACTAAAAATCCTCTTAACAAAAGTAAGTAAAATTTAACAATATATTTTTATTATTTTTTAAATATTTCTATAAAAATCATTGTAAAATATAGTGTGATTACTGACGCCATGTTTTACAATAATATTTCTGACAAATAATATCTAAAGTGCAGCATTGAAATATTTTTTATCACAGTGTAATCATCACATTTTACAATAATTATCTCTAGTTTAATTATCTTTAGTTTTTTTTATGTGGCTTTTGTACCTGAGAGGCCTTAGTAACTGCGAATAATGCTTTGACCACACTATCACTGTTTTTCCTAAGATTATTATTTAATTTTACAATTTTGTGTAGTGATTATTTTACGAAAATTTTTATTGACAATATACCAGAACTTCATTTGCTCAAATAAGTTGGCTATTTTATTTCCGACTGTTCCTACTAATACTCAATTATTTGAATAGTAAAATGAGTACTTTATGAAAATGAATAGTGAGATTTAATATTTCTATTATTAAAAAGTCAATGGGATGGTTTACTTAAGTCAATGGGTGAAAATGCCCATTTGCCCCATTGACTTGAGTAATGGGGTGGATGGGATTTTTTTCCCAACCGCCCCATAGATGGGGAGGTTAATGGGGTAGATGGGAATATATAATTGTTGCTAACATAATAATTACTTTCGTGTGATAAACTCGTCAATTGTGTAAAAACACCCCTTCAGCAAAAGTTTTCATAAATTATTCTTGAACATTTTTGGATTGTCAATTGCTTTCATTTCATAGGTATAAAGCGAGGATTACAGGTCACAGGAAGGGCTAATATTGAAAAAGTTGTCAATATCCAACATTTGTAATGTATAGTGTTTCTCTCTTTTCAGTTGCTGGTATTCACGGCCTGCGACCGCCTGCTGGTAGCCCAAGGCAAGCTCACCAGTCTCTACTCGCTCATGTTCTATAACGTGGTCACCTACTCCGTCAGCTACGTCCGCGACCTAGCCACCAAGGAGGACTGGTCGCCCTACGTCAACCTCACGAGAAACTCACAAGTCAAACACCTTGCCATGTCCGCTACGAAGATAGTCTTAGAATGGACCAAGGCGGTCACCTTCATAGTTACTATAACCTTCATGCTGCTCACGCTGGGCTTGGAGCAAGGGCTAGAACATTTCAGGCCTACAACCCTGTATATTGTCTTAACCGGAACGTATTATCTGCTGTCTGAGAGGAGCTTCTTAGAGATTTGGCCGCTGGTGTTAACGGCGATGAAGTTTGATAGGCTGGAGGGTATGGAGGTCTTGTATTGCAACGCTTGGGCACGAGGTATCACGACTCTACTGGCGATTCCTTTGGTTCCGGCTTTGGCTTGGTGCGAGCGTTGGAGGCTAGCCTTCCTAGTGTTGTATCTTTGCGTTTTTGTACACGGAAGGCATCGCTTCAGTGAGGCGCTGGTGAAGCTGAAGGAAGCAAGAGGGTCTGTCGCGAGGTTTCGCCGCGCGACGGCCGAGGAGCTGGCAACACTAGAAGACGTTTGCGCCGTTTGCCTCGGCTCTATGAAGTCTGCCAGAGTCACTCCTTGCGCGCATTTCTTTCACGCCGACTGTCTCAGGCGATGCCTGGCAAACACAGATAGATGCCCGATATGCGTGAGACCGTACGTCTTTTGCTGATTTTGGGTAGAATAATCTTTGGATAAGACTGCTTGCTTTGCCATGTCCAATTCGCGAGGAATTGAATGGTTTCGAATTTATTGTGATACGCTATTTTGCACTTTAGTTACTTCACTATAAATTAAAAGTATAAATATACCTCCCTGTCTGTCGGTAATATAAATTATATCATGTACCTACAGTCAACGAAAAAATATACAGAATAATCCGAATCAAACTTGTACTACTTAACGTATTGACGTGTTTTTTGATTCGATGTTCGGCAAATTTCGTTCTCGGTCGGATTGTGGTATCAACCTAGGTTGATATACAGGGTTATTATTAATTTACTGACACTGCGTGAACTGCTGGTTCTGCCAATCATCACGACCACGTTTGTAAAGACGCCAGAGGTAATCTACAAAAAAATAACAAGAATTAAGACAATTCTATTTTTTTTACACACCTCTGATGAGCTGAACCCAATGAATTACTAAAAACCGATCTCCCACTCTCATACCCACTGTTAGTTCAGGGTAGAGCAGTTTTAGAGTTTAGTTTCGATTATTGAATGGAGGGGTAGTAACCATTACCAAATTTAAGTATTATGACGTCTTCGCGAACGTGTTTGTGATGATGGGCAGAACCTGCAGTTCACGCAGTGTCGGTGAATTATCAATAACCCTGTATTATATAGTCAAACTTATTGTAAAAAATACATTCTTACGTTACCGTATGTATCTTAAGGTTATCAATCCATTAGACGGGTTGGTGTAGATACCCTTAGCCAGATTTTAAATTAAATAAGTAATATAAAATTATCAAAGTGTCAAAGTTTTTATCATTTTTAAATTCAGTCTATCTTCATGCATATTTTTCTCTTTTTTATGTTTATGCTTAGTACTTTTTATTTTGTGTAAGTACCTACCTAGCCTAGGGGACCATCTAATCAAAAATGTATATGTTGTACTTACACTGTCAAAATTCTGTACTTACATAATTATGTATACATTTTTGCACATTTTAATGAACCTTTGTGTTTTAGCTTATTGCTAGGTGGAGGTAGATATCCTGTCTTCCTTGTAATCTTAATTATAACTTTATCATCCTACACTGGGAAGGAAAATAAAGATTGGTTAAATCGTAATGAACACCAAAAATATTTTAAAAGCTTAAGCAGAATAAGTTAGCTGCCCATGCATTGTCTGGGTCAAATTTTATGTAAGTATTTTAAAATAAACTGAAATTACTAATATGTATTTTGTTTGTTTATATTGAGTCCCAAAACCTTAATAACTCTGGATGGATCCCTTTCCTGTAGGCAACTAGAGGATAATATTTTATAGGAAAATAGTTATTTCCTGTTCCTATCCCACAAACTACCTAGGTACCTACTTAGGAAGGAACGTACGTATAATCAGTAGGTACCTATGTTGGTAATCAGATAATTTCAATAATTCCCTGGGTAGTTTATTGCTTCTACTTAGGTATATTTTAAGGTGGTTCGAATCGCTTAATTTAAATATTTTCTGCGTTCTATACCTACCTATTTTCTATGAACCCACGTTTTAACCGTTTTAATTATAACAAACTACGATTCATTGATTCATTTCGAGAATTTGTACCGCAAAGAAAGAGAGGTCAGTAGGTGCTATAGGTACTAAAACAACAGCCTATAGAATAAATATTATGTTCCAAAATGAACATCATCTAAGTAACGGGTTCAGAGAAAAAGGTTAACAATAATTGTCGGCAAACTACCTAGGTACCTAAATGCAGGCTATTTCTTGTAGAAATGCAGAAAATAATTTTTATCACGTAAAACTGAACTTAACGCCAACGTAATTCCTTCCTTTTAATTTAACCCATATGTTATATGTATGACGCCAATCGTATCGACTCACTGGTTGGTTTGGTAAACCTATATTATTAGTTTAGTGGTTACGTCACGTCAACAAAAATCTGCGACACAGATTAGCTATCAGTTACTTCCAGCTTCCCGAACTCTCATGAAGTAGCTTTTCCAACAATATCTGTCTCTCTCATCCTGTACAACTCAGATTTTCTTTCTCTTTCCTTCTCGCGTATTTTCCTCATACGCCCCAGTTCTGAAGAGGCTTATCACAAATAATAGATTTTGTTTGGTTTCTCAGTCCGTCAGTCCGTCAGTCAACGCGGTATGGTATGAGCGAGGCCAGTGTATCGTTACGTAAATTGGGTATTTTGTTTATTTATTAAGCTAGTAGTGTGTTGAAATATGAATTTATCAATGAAAATGTGAACTAAAGTGTTGGTAAACCAGTTTATCGTGTTATCTTTGCAAACGGACGGAATAACGGATGTTACTATTGATAAGGTGAGCGTTTTATGCATTTTTTATTTGTTAGGGATATTGGCTAACTATTTTCATAGGTGCTATAGACTAGTACCTAGTAACTACATACCTACCTACTAGTTAGTTTAATTTCGGTACCTAATATTATACAATAATAGCATAGAAAAGTAGTGAGCACCTCATTATTAGTTTTATTACCTAAATACCTACTTAATTTCGCAGCGCATCAGCATTGCCATACCTACAGCGGGGCAATGCAGCCAGCGTCTTGGGGACGCTTCCGACTGGTATTGATCAGTTGAGCTACCTGTAGATTGTTTGCAACAGTCTGCAGTTAGCTTAATTGTTTCAAATGTAAATACTAGTTCTAATTTGTTTTTATTATTGAATTGTAATTTTCTTTGTGAATAAACATACCTAGGTATCTTAATTTCAAAAAAATACGACCTTTTGTAGGTAGGTACCTACCGTTGATATTGCAAAAAATGTATCTAGGTGGGCTAGCTTAAATTCGTAATAACATTATGAAAATTTAGATTCTGCTAAAAATAAATACGGTAACGCTTGTCCTTGTTATTACCGAGTCTAGCTAGATGGAATCCTTGCGGCCTTGGCCCAAAACTGAAAGGTTAACTAAATGTTTTTATTTGTTTTTATGAAACCTTTATTTTGCTTTATTTTCTAGGGGTTAAGTAAAAACCTACCTTACTACATAATAATATGTTCCTAAGTTAGTAAGAAGGTACCTGCTAATTTTAATTGTTTGTTTTGAAATTCAAATTCAAAGTGCTGTAGGTATTTCCTTTAGTTAGACCTTACCTACATGACTCTTGGACACGTCACGAAATTCAAATTACATAAGTAAAACTAGGAAATAAAGTAATCACTTTGATTTTTTGTTCACTTTAATCTTTATAAGGTAAAGAAGCGAACAAGAAACCTGGTTAGGTTGTTAGTTTACGAGTTAGAGCAGTTTTTGGGGTAGGTAGGTACCTACATTATGGGCGGTTTGTTTACAAACATTGTAGTAGGTACATCGAATTTGGCTGGATTATAGGTCCTATTTTAATAACGCAAACGAAAAAAGGATAACACTATTTACTTGTGATCGCTGATTATCTGATCTCATCTAGGTTTGCTTATTAGCCGACCGGCATTTGGCGAGCCGACGAGATGACGCTTGGACCCGAATAAAATGATTACGGCATCTTTGTAGAGATTAGTGGCCTGATCTGGCATATAATGGTAATTTAACGACGTAACGTTTAAGCCAGGTCAATTAGGAAATAAAAAATGCCGTTCTCTAAAGTTCTGCGTCCACTGGATCGGAATCTGAGCGTACGCAGCGTAAGGATTTGTTGCTTTGTATTGATTTCTATTTTACCTACTAAGTAGGTAATGTACGCTGCACTGGATCGGCATATCTACCGACACCGATGCCAGAGACCTGTATTTCTGCCGAGATGACGGCATCCGCAACTACATATACCTATCCTCGTAGTGAGGAGGACATTGTTGCCGATAACGTCATCGACAAAAAAATACCTTTATTGCCGATACAAAATCCGAATGCGGTGACGCACCACATCCGCACATTGTAAATACCGACGACACGCCCCGCGTACGCTCCGATTCCGATGCAGTGGACGTAATGTCCTTTTATAAACTACTATCACGCGCACTTGGCTTCGCCTGCATGGTTTTGGCTTGGTATAAAGTATCCTCTTGTTATTCCAGATCCTAAACTGCATGTAGGTATGCAAAATTTCCCTGCCCGATCCTTTCACAAGTTTTGGCGTTGTCTTGTGAACTGACGCCAAGGATACGTCTTTACCACATCTTTACACACTTTCGCCTATAAAACTAAGTAAGTTTATTAGTTTTGAAAATGGTTATCGGTTCTGTCAGACATGTAGTTTGGTCAAGTTAATGAATTTCTGAGTATTAAATTAAACTGATTATCATTATGATTGTTTTCTTATAACTTGTCGTAAAAAACTTATAAATTATTCATATTGCTTCATTGTAGTGAACTGTAATGACATCATTGCTATTATTAATCCCATTTTGCAACTCTAGTTGCCATTGGTCTACAATAAATTATACTGGCTTGATACTCAAGTAGGTACCTACCTACCTTAACACATACTATGTGTTTGTCCTTGACTTGCTCTGCCATTTGGGTTCTCAGCTGTTCATTTTGGTTTTACTTACTCCACTCTCTTATATTAAAAAAAGTTCACTTTCATGCATTCACTGCCCGGCCGCGCCGCCGCGCCGCCGCCACGTGGGGCAGCGAAGTATGTGTGCATCTTGGGCCATGAAGGATTTAAAAAGAGGACCACTTATAATGCTGTCACCGGGATGCCTTCGGTTGTGTTGCTGGTCCAACACAAAAAATAAAAACATCTGGAACTTAAAATTATCCTCTATGAATTCATTCTAATAAAAACACGAGGCAAAAGCAGGTATTTTTATGAAGAAGGTATGCAGGATCCTTGTAACATTGGCCAACGAAAGTTTTGTTTTCTATGTTTTTTTGCATGTATACCTACCTACTCGTATATGCACCTCATTTATCTAGTACTTACTGTATTAGGTACTAGCTGTACCCGCGACTTCGTTCGCGATTGCCATACCTGCCTGCCATACCACAGCTTCTCTCATATAAAGAAGCGCTGTGTAAAAAAAAACTTCAATGTGCAGAATTGGACTCGTTACACTTTTAATACAAGTACCTGTATTTAGGAAGGGAAAAAGTAATTTGTCGGTGGTACAGTCAACTGGACCAGCTGAACGGAACCACCAAACATCAGGTTCATGAAGATAGCATGGACCATTCGTACTTTTTACTTTGCCTGAAATAGGTATTGGGTCGCAGGTCTACCCACCTATTCTTGCCACCTATTCTTATAGTACTACATATTCTTTTTTTTTTTGCTTTTGGTGGCTTTCGTGTCACTGCGGCCATGAAAGGCCTATTGTGATCGCCACTTTATGTGATCAGCCTTGATGCTGCGGTGTTCATAATTCGCCACTAACCTTGCAGCTGCTAGGAACTGTAGGATTTTCTTCGGCGTGGTGCCTCTTAGCTCGTCTAGGCTGTGCGGATGCTTGCCCAGGTGGATGCTATGTTTTTGCATCAGTGCTCCACACTCTCCTAGCAGATGGAGAGGCGTTTCCTCCGCCTCCTCGCAGAATCTGCAGGATTGTGTGTCGCATAGCTCCAGTTTGAATATAGGCGACAGTGTCCAGTTAGGGCTCTTGTCATGATGTGAAGGTTGCTTCTGCTTAGCGCTAGGATTCAGTTGGTGTACCGTTTATCAATGACGAAGGCTTTTATCAATGACAATTCTTCCAGAGCTTGGACGATCGTAGCAGGAATCCATGAGATTGCTGTGAGCCAGGCTTTTAGTTATGCCACAGAACGGCTCGGGGCCCAGCTGAGTTCCCTTGGACACGGAACGCGCGAGTTCGTCGGCACACTCATTGCCGTTGATTCCCGCTTATCTCGGTATATCCATCTTAGGACGACTCTGTTGTTCGAGCCCAGCGCGTTTAGGCGTGACCATAATCTGTGGGCGTGACAGACAGTCCTCGACTAACCTGGACGTGTTAACCTTTGAATCCAGTGGTACCTGGATTACTAATGGGTGCATCTTGAAAGAAAAAATAGATTATAGATCTAGAAAATTAACTACCTAAAACAGCCTTTTTCAAAATCTACTGATATTTGTTCAATCTACTGGTTTTCTACTCGACTTTCTACTGATTTAGTGAAATGAAATCTTGCAACACTGTTTTAACAAAAAAAGAATGAATGAAATCGGACGACGACGCGTGAATCACAACTAAGTACCTACACACTTTGACTTTCATCCCCTCTCCAAAGGGAACCGATAAGTTATAACTCAGAATATCTACTTTTTGTCCCGTAATTCAGTAGTTACGGTTCCCTTTGGAGAGGGGATGAAAGTCAAAGTGTGTAGGTTCTTAATTGTGATTCACGCGTCGTCGTCCGATTTCATTTATTCTTTTTTTTGTTAAAACAGTTACCCGCGCATCACGCCGAAACTACTGAATGAATTCAAATGAAACTTGGCACGATTTGAGTTTTAAGATGCGCGGGTAAGATACAGACAGACAGACGGACAGACAAAAATGAAAAAATTACTGTTTTGGCTTCAGTAGGTATCGATAATAGAGTGCCCGCCAAAAAATGTTTGTAAATATCTTAAATGTACAGAATTGGATCCATTATAAGTATAGATGGATATCATCTTTGCCTAGGTATACAAAATATGCAAAATAGACAAGTTGACCTCAAGCTAACAAGCGAAACGTCGTCGTCGCGTCTCGTCGCCGTCAATGTTTAACCACCTAGGTACACAACATGCATTAGGTATCTCTACCTACCTACATGTATGTACATACATTCTTTTTACTTGTAATATTAGCTTAGCTCATAAAAAGCTTCTCTCAGACAGACGCGGCCTGCGGTGGCATGGCGGCCAGTTTTGCAAGCGAATACAACGCAAATTGTATGCCATGGCTGTTTCCGGAGCCCACGTCTCCCTTGGAGAGGCGGAGGAAACTAACAGAAACAGAATACATTATTTGGGGAGAAATACCTATTGCATTTTTAATCAAGCACGTTTTTTTTAGCTTATACATTATAATAGGGCAGTTGCAGTAGGATTCTCAACTTAATTTAACTTTATAGGCGTCAAATTTGACGCCTATAAAGTTCGTTGATACGAAGCGTGGTAATGCGACAGAATGCGAGCCAGAGAATATTACTCCCACGAGGTTCATCGGGTTGCCTCAAAATAAACTAACACCTACCGAGGTGCAATGCGGGTTGCGACTATGAACTCATGCGGTGAATTACGCAACTGAAACAGGTGACTACAATTAAGGTCCTCTACCTCCTGTTGTATGAATGCGAGCAGCGTTTAAATCAAAATGTAAGACCCGTATTATGAAACCATACTCAGTAACACTTTCGCAATAGAGAATCTTTACTCAAGCATAGATCGATGGATGACTGAGCAAGCTTTTATAATACGGGGCTAAGGGCCTATAAGTCTTCTATAGGCATTTTTAAACTTCTCCCCCATTTCGCAGCTCGCATACCACCCGCATACGACTATATGACTTGCCTTTGTTCTATCTAGTACAGGTATAGAGCCAAGCAAAGGAGCGTAGTGGACGTCTCTCGCCTAAAATGACTATGAGTATTTCTGTACTTATGAACCTGGTAATAATTTATCAGTCGAACCACATTAAAAATTTCCTCTCAATTTTACGAGGCTACCATCAGCGTTCCAGTTTCGTTATTTACGCGCGTTCGCACAAATACACGCAGAACATAAATTCAGTTCATAAATTATCGTCTCCTGGGATCGGTGACGCCAGAGGGTTGGACATGGGCATAATGCTAGCTTGAAGCAGCATTTTCCTATAACTGAAAACAGCGATAGCTTTGTATAATAAACCCGCTGGTTCGGTAACATCGCTGTTTTATAGCAAATTAAAGCGTATGGGACGGGGAATCAAATCCAGGGCTGAAAAAGGCCGTTCGTTGCTATACCAACTCAGTTGAAGAAAGAAGTCAATGGTCTTTCATATTTATTAATTTCATAATTTATTTTTATTATTATTATGCTTGTATTAATATTATTATGTTTTTATATCATTTATTCTACTTCTATGCATACATGTCTTAGGTAGGTAGTGCGTATAAACCCCCTGAGGCGCATCAATTTTGAGTTCTTCGTATTTCTTCAGCCTCTCCTGTTTCATCATGGGATACAAAAGTAGGTGTCAGTTTTGTGTATCTATCTTTCGATTGCGATATAGGCAAGGCATTACACAGTGCTCAGCAATTTACTTAATATATTATTATATATAAAACATTCTAGGTTTAACTGCTACCTAACGCTGATCTGTTCTCATAAATGGGGATGAGCTCTTAAGCCGATAGCTCTAACTAATGGATGATCGAATGCCTTGATCTAATTAAAGCCATGGGTGTGGAAATAGGAACACCTAGATTAACGAAATAGATGATCAGCACGAATTCTAATTCCCCATAGACTTGCTTTGGGAAATTAGGAACCGAATGACGTCACACTACACGTAACAATAGATACATTTGTACGTCGGTTTTAGCATTGGAAGCCAGTTATTTTCTCTTTTTTTATATTTTGTTTATTTGGTGTTACAAATCATCTTATCAATTCATCTTATGAAAATACACACTTATTGAGATGGCTGATTGCACAACCAGTTATAGGTGGACACTACATGCTAAACAGTAGGTATCTCCAAGTAGTTAATGCCAAAATTATAATTAATTAATTATTTCTGAATGTTATTTAGTTTCATAATAGGTAAACTTGACGTGTAGTATAGAAAAGAAAAATAGAAATTATGACTTAAATTGTGAATCAATTTTAAAGTTTAACAAGCAAGCATGCAAACTTCTATACAAATTTGTTTATCTTTTTACTAACTCTACCTGAGATTTCCAATTCATATTTTCGTCAATTATTATTATTACCTACGCCTAATAACTTTATTTGCTTGACTTCGTTTTTTTTTTTAATATTATAGACATAGACAATCATTTATTTGCTGCTCAAACACCTCACACAGTAAGTAAGTACAAAACATACATAAAAATACATTTTGAAAAAATATATATAAAGGTCAAAGTTATATGGTACATGTTTAGATTTATTAAATTGAATATATTTTGATTTACTCTGTTTTTTTACATTATTTATTGTAAGCCATTCTATAGTGTCACCAATCGTATTATTAATGTCAGCTTCATGGTAGTTAATACTAGTCAATTTCTTATCGGAAGTCACAATTACAGAAATATCGTCACCAAACAATATGCACACATGGTTTGTCACTTTAATTATTTCATTTATGTATAGCAGAAACAGGATAGGTCCTAAGATGCTTCCCTGTGGTACACCCGATTTGTTACAATAGTAGTCAGATTCAAATGTCAATAATTAATTTTTTCAATCATTTTATTTATGACAACACTTTGTTTTCGAGAGGTCCCACTCTACAATGGTTAGGTAAGACACTAACCATTGTAGAGTGGGGCCTCTGATGTCAATGTTTTCAAGTTTTCTTAGAAGTACCTAAGTCATGTGAAACGTAGTCAAAAGCCTTGGATAAGTCAAAAAATAGCCCTGTAGTTAAGTGACCTGTGTTAAGGCTAGTTAACAAAGTTTTCACTAAAATGAAAATAGCTAATGAGGTAGATTTTTTCTTTTGAAAGCCAAATTGTTCGCTCATATTTATTACAATAGTTAAAGTCTCTTATACATACCTACCTCTGTCTTTTCGCCTTTCATAAATTAAAAACTACTAAAGAGAGGCATAACTAATTATAATTTTAAGACGTCTGGAAAAATACCTGTCGATTAGGTGCGTCAATACAGCTACCTACTATTTCCGCAATACATTCTTTAATTAGCTGTGTGTTTATACCATAGTACCCTGATTGACTGTTATTCAAAGCCATAATTTCCTTTTTTAGGGTTCCGTACCCGAAGGGTGAAAACGGAACCCTATTACTATGCCTCCGCTGTCCGTCCGTCCGCACGTCCGTCCGCCTGTCACGTGGCTATATCTCATGAACCGTAAGAGTTATTTCTCTTGCCACTATAACAGCAAATAATAAAAACAAAATAAATATCAAAATAAAAGGGGCTCCCATACAACAAACGTGATTTTTTTGCCTGTTTTTGCTTTTAATCTGTCAAGGCTGTATCTCTTGAACTACAATAGGTAGACACATAAAACTTTCTATAATAAAGTAACACTTCAACTGTAATAATAACAAATACTAAAAATAAAATAAAATTGGAATTTAAAGTGGTCTCCAAAAAGTGATTTTTTTTTAAATTTGCCTGATTTGTTTGCGAGTCGACTCGCACTTAGCGGTTTATTTAATTACTTCGCTCTCAAACAGGAAAGAGGAATATTGAATTTAGTTTTGTTTTTGTATTAATGTTTTTATTTGATTGAGAGGATGTCCAGTTATTTGTCAAGTTAATATAATAATTGTTGAAAGTATTAGATAGGCAAAAGGTATCAGGCTGGCTATTACTCTAATTTAGCTCTTCTAGTGCTACTAGCAGCGCTGGTTTGGACAGAATACTAGCTATGTTTTGGTGAAGTACTTTAAAATATAATGTGTCTTGACTACACGAGGTCCGTTTTTCCGTGTTCGCGAAAAAACTTGTTTGAAGATGGTATAGGTACCTAATGTTATGTGCTACGGTGGAAACATTCAATGAACTGTCAACCACTAGGTAGAGCACTTTGCCTGGCAGGGGTAGAATAAAACAAAACCAAATCCTAAACTAAGTTTTGGTTCCGAATAAAAGCTTAGTTTAGTTTTGTAGTTAATTTTAACCATCAGCAATATATTAGCGTTAAACGCTAATCCCTGCCCAGCCGCGGCGGCGGGGCGGCGGCGCGGACGCTCGCCGCGTCTCGCCGCGCGCCGTCGCGCCGCCGCGCCGGACGGGCTGCAGCCTTAGGCCATGACGTGCTTGATGCACGTCGTGGGCAATGAAAGCGTTAAAGTAGGAACTAATTATTTTTGTAATTTGCTTAGATAATCTTTAATTTGTTTTGTTACAGTTTGACAATGGAAACTGACTAGCGAATTACCATGACCATCCTTCTGTATGACCACATCGAGCTGGAGGAGAGGCCGTCGAAACATCTCAAAGCATGGAAGGGTAAGATAAAATCATCTATTCTTAAATAATGTTATATTTTATGGTCATCTCAGAGGGTTTGTCTTCAGGCTTTTAAAAGTTACGAAATCATCATCATCGTTAACCTCGATAATAACGGTGTAAAGGCTCATTATTTATACACGATTATGATTAATATATGTAGGTACTTATTTATTTATGCTTAGATTTTTAAGAAATAGATATAAAGTGTAAATACTAGTTGTAGGTTATTATTGTTGTAGGTGGTTTTATTCTGTTATTGTAACATCATTTAGTATCTAGGTAAATAAATAATGCCTAAGCGTAAACTGAGAATAGATAATAGACACAAATAAGCGTTTCACATATACATGCAGGTAAACAAAACCTTTCTTTGCCCGGAAAATAGATACTTATGTACCTAAATAAATAAATAACGCTGGTCCATTCACTCAGCATCATCTAACCCAAATCTAAGCGAGCTTCTGTTGTACATGATTGTAACAGGATGCTAAAGTAAAAGATTAAAAATAATCTAAATAGCTACCTATGCAGTTTTTGTTTTCTTATTAATCGAGGTTATGATGCCACGACTTTTCTCTAACTCTCATGGTTTCGGATTTGCGTTTGCAGTTTTTTGGGAGTGCCCATCTCAAAAAGCTACCCTGTATACATATATCTTCTTCTTCTTTTATGTTTGGCTCTGCATCATGGTTTGACACAATTCTGCCAATGTCAGTTTCCAATTGCGCATTTGTGAACGAATAAAATTTGAATTTGATATTTTTTTTTTAATGTTGAGTTTGAATTATACAAAATAAAAAGAGGATAATTTAATCTTAATTAATTACATTATTTACAAAGAAGTAGATGTCTTCAATTGCTATAGCAGTTACATACTCGAACCATCATTGCATCACCTGTCATGTCATTGTGACATTACATCACGTTTCGCACCTTTGAAATGGCGCTCGGCACAGTCGGCACTCCTTATGCCGGGTTTCCACCGCGAAAGGGTATCTAATGAGCGGGATATGAGAGATGAGTGGGCGGAGTTAATTTTAACGAATTCTGCTCGCTCAGTCCTTTCCGCTCGACTATTTGTTGGTGGAAATACAAGTACCTATGCAGTTTACTCTTGCGAGTTAAAAAAAATGGGCCCGCTCCGCTCGCGGTGGAAACCCGGCTTAACCTTACTCTTTGAATTTTAACATCGGAACTTGTATGCTTGCTTGTAGACTTGGTAAGTAGGTACTTGAAGATAACCGTACTCACTTTGGTACATACAATGTGATAAAGATAACCATAAAACTGAAAATAACGTACCTACCTACTAACAGTGAATGGAGTAAACGTAGGACATGGCGATTGTGCAATTTAGATAGTGCTTTTATAGTTTTTGGCATTAAAGTTCACTCATTATTTTTGTAATTGTTATACTTACTTAAAATATGTTCTCTAAACATAATATTCTATTGGTCTTGTTGGTTTAGGTACGTTTTGTACGTTCACACAGCATTTTGTTTTATCGTATACGTTTTTATTCGGCGATGGCAGATGGTAGCTAGTTGCATGAGCGAGTTCACACACATTACTGGATCTGTTATACTGTTATGTGTGTGAACTTGCTCATACAAATACATCCGCCATCGCAAAAAAACGTATATTTTATTTTAGGTACAATTTTAGGAATACTAACAGCTAGGTAACTACAGGTACCTATGACAAAAATCAAACTACATAACCTGTAAAACGGACTGATGTATGAACCACGGAGTATATGATCTCCATGGTGGTGGTTCTAGAATACGGTCCTAAACATTTATGAAGATGAAGATGAACGTACCGTGTAGTAGGTACGTTCATTTCATACCATGCAGAGCATATTATACTCCGTGGTTCATACAGCAGTCCGTTTTACAGGTTATGGAGTTTGATTTTTGTCTTGTATGTAGTTTGAATAAAGCTGTCTTTTGTAAAACGGGGATAAAGACAAAAGATAGAAAACAGAAGATAATATATTTTGTCTTCATCTTGTTTTAACAATCTGGTCCACAATTTACACCTACCTACCTACGTCCACAATTCATGTGAATTGTCGAGTCTGGCGAGCAAAGGCAGCCTGTAGATCTACAGGTCGACGTTTGATAATGGCTTAGGGATGTTTGGTTGGGAGTCTTTAAAAATTTCGCTTTCCCCGGGAAAGTCAGGAAAAATAAAAGAAATTAATTATATTATTTCTAGGTTCCTAGGTAGGTACACTACATGTACAAAATATATTTTAAAGAAAGCAGTTTTTTCTTATTTGACGATATAAACATTATTGTTCAATGTATATTTAGTGTAAATAGGCAAAAATTAACAAAATGTACTTTACAGTAAGTACCTAATTAATCTAATTAGACTGAAGAGCAATAGCATTTTACGACTCTTTCGCTGTTTGAATATAATTACGGACGACACAGTAACCGCACATTGCGACGGTAATGGTGATGAATGATGAATGTCTAGAAGGTTATATGTTATTACTACTCTTTTCCCGGAAATATTATGAGAACCTTATACGGAAATATAAGGTAATATTTAGCAACTTACCTACGTTTTGTGCATCCTGGGCTTTTGACTCCAAACCGTCGTACTTCATTATTATTTTGTAAAATTACTCGTACAATTTAAAATAAAACTATCTTTATGATTGTTGCATTTTATTTCCGGAAAGTAATATTATGGAAACATATATATAGGTAGGTACTGAGATTGTGTAAGTACAAAATAATTTCCATGAAATAAAAAACATCCACGTGATTTTGCTTAATAAAATGTTTTGCAAAAATCTGAAAAAATTATAATTATTAGTTAGCAGTACAAAATGAGAAAAGAATAAAACAGTCTTAATAGTGCTCTACGACTTTATTCCCCGGGGCAAGCTATTTGCTAACACAGATAATAAGTTTATACAAAATTTCCACCCTTTACTATGTACTATTTGTTCCAGTGTGGCACCTGGTGCTCTACACTGCCGTAGCTATATTCGGCATCGTCAACTTCATATTCCTACAAAACACGATGCAATTAGCCAACAACAACTGCATTCTCTTCCCTCGACAGCTAGAGTTCCACTGGGTGGATCTACCGAACGCCACCAAAACAGACGCTCTCGCTGAGAACGATCGCGTATTCAATGGCAATGATCGAGTTACCAATGACGATGATCGAGTAATCAAAGACGATGCTCAGAACATGACTGAAACTACTGAAGCTGCTCAAGACAAAGTCGCGGAAAATAATGCTACAAGTGATGCCAAAATAGTGAAGCGAGATACTTTCGCTGAAGAAAATACCACAGTTCTCCATTTTCAAAATGGTACCACCATCACAGGTAAGGTTTCCACATGAATGCCGTTTGATAAAATTATCGGAACCATAACTATAATTGTAAACATTAAAACTATCGTACTTAGTTTAACGAATTCAATGAGAAAGTGACATCATCGTTATGGAATGAAACGTTGGTGTTCTGTCAGCACACACAAGGTTCGTAGTTAAACCATTCATATTGAACTATAAGAACCATTTATTATTTATAAATCTGTCTTATAATTGATGATTATTTATTAATTTGATTATTGAATATGATTATTTATTTTTAAATCAATGAATCCCTGAGACCTTCCACAATTTCCTTACATTTTTACCTTTAACAATTATTTTCTTCTTCACTCTTCTTCCTTCTGTTTCTAGAGCGCGTCTACAGACCCCGAGACAAACCTAACAGCATCCACATTTGTTATTATGTCGTTCTGAAACCCAAGCCAAGTTTGTCACGTCTACAGTACCTTAACAATTCTGTTTGGATTTATTTTATCTAACACGTTTTGATTTCGATTTTGCGCCATTTTTATCAAAAACGCTGGCTGGTGCGTTATGTATGTCACATTACCACTAGAATTAACTCACGTTATTTTATCATACAATCACAATAGAAAGGTTATAATATACGGGGTTATTGGTAATTCACAGACAGTGAAGTCAAAGTCAAAGTCAAAATCTCTTTATTTCCATAAATACAATAAATGTTGACTTAAAATTCGGTCAAATTCTTAATAATTAAACACTGTGAACTGCAGGTTCTACCCATCACGCGTTCGTGAAGACGCCAAGTCTATATTCTTATTTTTTTTTTTGGAAAACACCACTGCAAAAATAAAATTATAAGACGTTTGTCCTGAACCCAATGAATAACTAAAGACCAATCTCCCACTCCCACACCCACTGTTAATTCCGAGCAGTCGTTTTTAAGTTTAGTTTCAAATAAAGCCTCTAAAGAACGACAATTGAATGGAAGGAGTACCCAGGCCACTATCAATACCTAATTTAAGAATGAACCGGACCTCGTCACAAACGTGATGATGGGCAGAACCTGCAGTTACCGCAGTGTCAGTGAATTACCGATAACCCTGAAATCCTTGAAATCCAGACAATAGATAACTAAGCGTAAGAAACCGAGGCCAGAAGCTAGTTTCTAATTAATGTCCCCGGATCATAGTTAGTCTACGGGTAGGTATGCTGTACCTACCTTCTTATTGTGTTGTGGCCTACTCTACATAAGTTGAAGGGAAGCTGCTTCAACCTTGCTTTTTGCTTTGAACTTTGACTTTTACGTGTGGCAAAGCTCCTTGTGCTAATCGATTTTCTAAGTTTTCATGGAAAGTTACTTAACCTTGTCTTGTCATGCCGTGCGTGACTATGTAATAGTGTTCAGAGCCCCGAGTCTGTTTGACTATAGTATCGAAACGTCATAGTGACGTCTCTTTTTTCTATGGGATTTGGTACGTAGCGCCAATATCGTGCTGACAGGGAAATCCTATACTTACAAAAATGAGACGTCACGATCACGTCTCGATAATCAACGGAACTCAGGGCGCTTTTCTCTCCGATAATTAAAAGTATCATGTTAAGCCATCGATATCAAACCAACATTAGATTAAAGAATATTTGCCTAAAACAAGATCACTTTTACGAGGAGTGACAAGGTATTTCGCACTTATCATAGGACCTAGTCTTTAATAACCAAGCTTAAATAAAATTATATGGAGCGAAAATTTTTATTAGCCATAACATTATATCTGTCTGAAGGGAACACAACCCATCGCCTGACGCTGGACATGTCCCGGACTCTCTTCGAGAGCGACAGCAGCTGTCAGTTCACAGAGTTCATGCCGTTGCTGTCGACCATCTTCGCGTGTGTGTGGATCACCTTCTTTACCATGTGTCCGGGCGGGGGGCACGCTAGATCTGGGTGAGCTGAATTTATCAACATTAAAACTCCTACCTATGTACACATTAGGCGTTTTAAAGCGCGCGCTTTCGTAACGCACGCTTTAAAAACCATCTGGTCCGAAACATCCGTCCGGACACGCCAGGACACGCGCAAAAACGCGCGCTTATATTTAGGCGCGGCGCGTCAGATTTTATTGAAGCGCGATTTTACGAGCACGCGCTCATAATAAAACCGCGCTTCAAAACACCTAATGTGAAGGTACCTACCACTCTCTGTGCAAAAGTAGTGGTTGCGTAGAAATCGTATTTAATTTGATTGAAGGAATGCCACAGTAAGGGGCCACACTTTTGACCGATCTGATCCACGTTCGGAGGCGTCACGTTCATAACTATTACGAAAATTCTACATGGCCCACGTGAGCAATGTGAATCAAAACAAAGCGCTTCGTGAATTCGCCTTCATAAGTTACTCCTTTATGGTAACCATTGTTTATTTCAGCCTGCAGCAACCATGGCAGATCGTTACCCCAGCGCTGGTGTTCGCAATCGTGATGGTCGGCCTCACGGGTCACAGTTTCAAGCTCACCAACCAAGGGCTGCATGCGTTCTGTGCAGCCTTCAGAGATGTCACCAACTCTAGCACGTATGCTACCTTCTTTTTCTTTATTTTATTTGTGAACGAGTTTCTGCCCGCGGCTTCGCACGTTTTCCGAGATAAAAAGTAGGAAAGAGAAAGAAAGTAATAAAATCAATTTATTACCTCACACATCAAATACACAAAAATAAAAAATAGTTCATTCTATGTGAACCAAAATGGTCCTGCCTCAGCTTAACTTCTGGCAGGACCTTTGGTGCGTGCGTCTACAGGCTTACAGACTTGCATTAAACACCAGAAAACAATCACAACTTATAACTAGTGATTGTAATCTATGACATAATAATAGAAAAAATGAACAAGTCAATACATAATAGTATAGGTATAAACAAGATCCGTCCAGTGTGATTGTGACTCGCGCGCGGAGGGTTCCGAACTGGGTTTCGAACGGTTGTCAGGTATACCAATAATGTACTGTACTGTAATGTACTGGTACTGGTTAGAGACTTTGCTATTTGATGAATACCAAAAAATTAAAGGTACCTACATTTCAGATGTATCGGTTTGCAAACTTAGGAGTACAGAAGGTACCTAATAGTAAAAAAGTATGAAACCTACAGAAATTTCAAAAACTGCTTTGAGATGTACAAACCGATACCTTTCATTTGATACCCCACTCGGTGAGATAGACCACCCCTTTTTTTACAATTTTTCAAATATTTGTTTACTTACAGACTTCTCTATATTTTTTCTGTAAAATATAGATCCATATCTACAAACGCTACATAAATTTCAGGTGGATCGCTCTGCTAACTTCAGAGATAGGGGGAATGTGTATTTTTTCGACTTTTTTCAACATATTTCAAAAAGTATGAATCTTACAGAAATTTCAAAAACTGTTTTGAGTTCTACAAACCGATACCATTTATTTGACACCCCACTCGGTGAGGTAGCCCCCCCTTTTGACCATTTTTCAAAAAGTTGTCTACTTAGGTACAGACTTCGCTATATTTTTCCTGTAAAATATAAATTTATATCTACAAACGCTACATACACTTTAGATGGATCGCTCTGCTAATCAAAATATTTCATAAAGTATGAAACCTACACAAATTTCATAAATTGTTTTGAAATGTACAAATTAATACCTTTCACTTGATAGCCCCTTGACATTGCAGGTCTCTTTTAAAATTTCGACATCACAATTTGTAGGTGAAAATGTTCATAATCATTTTTCTTTTAATCTGTACAAGCGCACGAAATTTATTATTATTTTAGATTTCACGTTATTTGCTGCTGTAGTTGCTGAGATATTAAAGACGGAAAAAAGGACAGAAAAAGCGATGCCATAAGGGTTTCTAAACCGATCTACGAAACCTAAAAAAAAAAAAATCTAAATGGATTTTTAAGACTATCGTTCAACCTGTTAAAAGTAGCCTATGTGTTATTCCAGGTCTAGAACTACCGACATCTATGCAAAATTTCAGCCCCATCCGTTCAAAATACAAACTTTGGCATATATAATATTAGTATGATATCTAACGTACCTCTATGAAGGATTGTAGGTACTTATTTCCATTTCCTGAATCTAACTAAACTAAACCTTTATCTCCAGCTGTTCATCAGTGGAGCCGTTTCTGGAGAGCAGTTGGAACGCCACCGTCGGCCTCGGAGCGCGGGTGGCCAGCACCCGAGCTGCGGCAGCGGCGGTACTGGCCACCTGGGCCATGGTCGCAGCGTTGCTCTTCACCAGGTGTCTAGCAGCACCCGACTTCGTCGTGAAACGCACGGGGGCTCATCTCCACGATCCTCATAAAGTAAGTTCCCACTGCCGCTGTGCGCGCTAGATATCGAATCACTCTTGATTTTAGTGAGCGTGATTTAACACTATACAAATCAATCAATAAAATCTATCGATAGTTACCACCTTACAAAGCTATTGATATATTCTCTTGGGCTATTGATCTTAGTTACAAAGGGTTCACGCGGATGACAAACTGGTGATAGAGTCTGTGCAAAAAGAGAAGCGTCGTCGTCGTGGCGCACACGGTCGCGCGTCTGCAGGTATCAGTCATTATTTTTTATTTTTACCGTGTGAACTCTTTTTAAGCTCCTGCTGGAGTCCAATCACGTAAGCCATCAAACTAAACAAAGGAGTTAGGTTCCCTACCTACGATTAGTCTCTGTCCGATCTACCTACGTGGTTAAATTGCCGGCGGCGCGGTTTAACTCGAATAGCCCGGCCACACTACGCTCCGTCTTGCCTGCGCAATGCAACTGCGCAGTCTACTCTTCAGCATGTCAAAGATTGCACAAGCCGTGCTTGTGCCGTCTACACGCACGTTCTTACCTGCGCAAACTGATTTGTGCAAACGTGTTCGCAGGTACGACGGAGCATGTGGCCGAGCCAAACTAGTTTTTTATTTTTTCAGAAAGTAACCCCACACCTCAAGAAGTCTTTGTCCAAGCGATCCCAGCGGTCTTCCGCCAGCTCCCCAACCAAGCGCGACACTGTCTCCATGAGATCTGACCCCACAGTGACTACGGCGTTGGTCTCGGCCTCCATAGAGCACGACTCCGCCCCCACCTCGCTGATGACAACACCGGCGAAACGACGCAGTTCCGACGGGACGATCTTCCAGCTTGAAGTAGCTGAGACTGCTATTATATAGACTTGAAGTACAAATAAATACCTTGGGACACTGTATGGCCGACAATTCTAGAGCATGGTGGCGGCGCGGGGCGGCGCAAAGATAAAATATCTTGTTTCTATAATAAGTAGAATTTGATGCCCAGACAGAATATACTTTAGGCTAGGTATTCCAGCAGAGGCCGCGCTTTTGTGATGTTTTAAATCATCTGATACATAAAAAATAGTGTTTATAATTCTGAAAAAAGATATATATTACCAGATATTACATATGGATCTAGCCTAGTCGCATTCAGTTACCTTTTTTTTTTTGTTATGTTTTATCAATAACATGACTGAACAACTAATATTTTATTTTTTTGTAAATATGTAACTAAGACACTAACATTTCTAAACAAATTCGCAGAGTTAGACTTGATAAAATGATACTCATAATCATCACTATGTTTAAATACCTATAAAATGCACGAGCGCGGCGGCGGCGGCTTGCCAGGCGCGATCAGTCCCCTTTTTTACAAGTACTGAAATATTAATGAGGGGAGGCCTTTGCCTAGCAGTTGGATGCCAGGGCTAATCATAATAAGTAAAACGGCATGCTGCGCACGCCGTGTCGAAGTCCAAAAGCTGAACAAACCGTTCCCTATACCAAATGCTAGCAATTGCATCTTGTCAAATTGACAAATATGAACTAGAAACAGCCAACACAGATATAGACATAGGTAATATTGACGGTTTCTGCAGCAGATTGGTCTAACTGGTGTAGGTAAATGAGCTATATGAAGTGCCTCATCTCTTCTCATTGTCCAGCATTATTATTATTATTCTCATTTTTTAGCTGATTTCATGGTTAAAAATAATGGAATGTTTATTTTCAGAGTTAATCGTAAGTACCTGTTTAGTAAACATTACATATTAAATTAAAGGAAAACCAAGAAATCTGCTCCATGTCGCATGGCTATGGGATGTATAATGCATACTTTTATATATGGTGGGTAAACCTAGATACAGAAAAATTTTACAAATTTTTAGGAAAGAAGTTAACCTAACTCTCAATTTTTAGTAATGTTGCATAGTTTATTGCCAAACTAAAGTAGGTAGGTTAGTTAGGTACTAAAAATAAAATTAATAGTTAAACAAGCATAAGCAGATAATTTATTTTGTATTTAATTGTATTTTGTAATTATATTTATTTATGTACCTACTTACTACCTACCTCCACCTAGCGTGGGATAAGGACTGAAAGAAGATATAACATTTAATTTTACTCTTATTGCCCTTCCAACCTGTAGGTAAGGTAATTAAATATCGTATCGTAAATAAATAAATATCGTGTTCAGTCATATTGCATTTATAAATTTTACCCTTCCTAAGGCCGGGTGGCGGCATTATACATACATATTAGGTAATGGTCACATCGCAGGGAATAGATATTTGTGGCGGCGTCATATTATAATGTAAACCTGCCATTGAGTTCAGCTGTGGACGTTTGTGGGCTGTTATGATATGCCATGCGTTCCGAAATACGATTACAGCGCTGATAGCGATCACAAAATATTTTGTGTTTCGAATTGGTTATCACGATACTGACAGTTGAGTGCTAACAATAATTCGTAATAATATATTGTAACAAGTACCTACATATATCATTTATCTAGCACCCATAACACAAGCTCTGCTTACTTTGGAGCTAGATGATGCTGTGTGTATTATCCAACATTATTTATTTATTAGTATTTTAACCGCACACGCAGAACATTATTAGTTATATTATAACTTACTAACGTGAAAATCAAGAGAAAATGGCAGAAAATAGGGCTTTGTAACTAATAACGTAATAACAGTAATAACAAATAACTCAATTGAGGAGTGGGACGGCGACGATTCATCCAGTTACGAAGATGATGCCGAACAACAATTTTACCAACCGACTTCAAAAAAGGAGGAGGTTCTCAAACCGTCTGTATGTTCGTAAGCCAAATGTCATATTTGTCACTTTTGACAGATCGCTCACAGTGATTTCGGTTTGTAGGATGGTCGGTGATATCGCAAAATGGCGTATGTAATGACATCTATGACGTCACACGGGACGTCGTTGTCGCGCTCATGGTAATACGGAACGCGTGTGAGCGCGATAATATCGATTTATGCGTAATTCAGAATGCACTAATGATGATGATGAGATCAAGTCATTTATTTAATGATGTCATGTCATGTGATAGGGATTGTCACTATCAGTCAAAGAAAAAAAAATCAATTTGCATTTTGCGAATTTTGAGCTTCAAAATAATTTGAACTCAGACACTGACAGTTGGCACTGTTGGCAGAGACGTAGCGAAACGCAAGCGGCGCCATAAAAAAAGAAGTTGAAAATATCCTCCGAAGAACAGCAAATATTTTTCTATGAATTTCTGTACAATTGAATTGTTTTTGTGAATTAAATAACACTATAAAGACGCAATAGATTACTGCAGCAGTGATGAATCAGGTAAAGAGAGTAATACTCAAGCATAACTTAATATATCGTCAATTTCACAGCGAGCCCCAGCCGAATATTTTGTACCCATTGGAAAGCCGAAAATTGCTGAAAGTTAGTGGCCTAGATGCATCAGTATTTCTGCAGGGACTCATTACGAACGATATGAAACACTTCGATGAGGGTGCCAAGTCTATGTACGCAATGTTTTTGAACAACAAGGGTAGGGTGCTCTACGACACATTGATACACAAATCTGAGGATTTATTCATGTTGGAATGCGATAAAAAGGTCCTGGCTTTATTGCTTCGGCATCTCAAAATGTTTAAATTAAAACGTAATGTCGAATTTGGAGACACCAATCACTTCAACTTATGGGCATTGATTGCATCTCCTGGAACAGTTCCTGAAGCCAATGTTGATAGAGAAAACATTCAAATTTACAAAGACCCTAGACTTGAAGGTCTTGGATATAGAATTCTGTCCCATGTGTCAGTATCAAATGAGACAGTTCAAAATATGTTTGAAAAAAGAGTAACCATAGAAAACGAAGTAGGGTACAAAGAGTTGAGGTACAAACTAGGGGTCAGTGAAGGATCAATTGACTTGCCCCCGGGATCCTGTTTTCCCTTAGAAGCAAACTGTGATTACCTCCACGGGGTCAGTTTCCACAAAGGCTGCTACATCGGGCAAGAACTGACAGCCCGAGTCCACCACACGGGTGTAGTGAGGAAGAGAATTATGCCTCTTCAGTTTAGTGGAGAAGTAACTGATTTGGGGGAAAATACTACAATTTCAGCTAGCAATAAACCCAAGTCAAACTTTGGGAAAGTGAAAGGATATGTAAATAATTTTGGACTAGGCTTAGTTAGGATCAAAGAAGCTCTGGAAGCATGTGAATTGGTTGTTGGAAATTATACTGTCAAAATAGATAAACCATCTTGGTGGCCTATTGAAGCACCTAAAGAAAAAGTGCAAATGTTTGAATAATTCACCAAAAGTAAAATGTATATACAATTTCAATGAAAATCTCATTTTGCAAAATAAAACCAGCTCTGGAGAGATGTGTAGGTACTTACATATTTTTTTTATTACTTAAAAAGTCCAGATGTTAATGAGAACAAGTTTTATAAAGATATTTTCTTGTTGCAGTGAAATATGATGAAAGACTCAAAAGAAGCGCTGGCAAAAGAAGAACCAGTGCAAATTGTGTATGACTTTAAATGTTCCAACTGTAATTTGGATGAGAAAGCTCACTACAAAGGCATAAAGCCACCTTTCTCCCGCAACATAGTTCTCCGATATCCAAGCTATGTGATGAAGGACCCTTTCAGTCCCCCAGGAAAGGGGGAAATACTTGTTCTTGGCTCAGACTGTGCTTTATGTGCTAAACCTGCGTGTATTAGTAAAGAATGTAGTGTGTTCTATCTCAAGACATATTGTATAGATTGTGCAAATAAAAATGTTGAAACACTTCCTGTGGAAATTAGAAGTAGAATAGTTCAATTAAAAAAGTGATTTATTTGTTTTTTTCACTTTTAAAGGTAAAAAATAAAGATGGGTTTTAAATTATGCTGAATGAAAAGACTTTGTTTTATAAAATACTGTTTACTTTGGCTTTCCAGTCTGATTTACAGTATTTCCTTTTTAAATTTTCACAAATTATAATTCAATAACACGTTTTATTTGACCGAAACTCTAGTTCCGGTAACATAGTATAAATACATAAGTCCAAAAAACAATTATAATTACAGCTGAAAATAAGATGTATATATTAATAAGCTCTAAAACCAGGATAAAACTAAATTACACATTTTGTCTTACACCTTCCCAGTCACTTACATTCCCTCTGCTTGATAGCACCACACACCCAACTACATTTACAATACCCCTTCCCTAAACTTTCCAATGACTCATCGACAATTTTACCAAGTACTAATTAAAACTATATTTATAACATTTCCATGTAAAATTGTACATAAGATGAAGGATATTTTTGATAACTATGCAAAAAAAGTTTATGTAGATTTATTGCTTTAAACTATTTTAAAGCGTGTACAAATCCATAAACATAAATGTAAAGAAGGTACCTATATGAGAATTATTATAAACTATTGTTTATCTAATCACACACAACATCCAGATATTATTTATCTAATTATAATTGTGATAGATTACATACCAATTAGAAAAATGTGTAATGGTGTTTCTAGTAGGTAATAAGTTGTATAAAATGGACAGGTTTAAACAATATTTAGCATCTATTCGATTGTGGATATTATATTTTAGCCAGTTCAAGTCTTAGGTGAAAATAACCACCACAGAAAAGATAATAGAAATATTTTAATTAGCTCTACTGTTTTAAAACCTACATTATGATAAGAATATGTTTTCTTAATTTATATATTGTATGTAACATTGATTTGGGCAGTGAACATTGTTATGACTTTTAAAAGGTATAAAAAATTATCTTCATAAACTTTTCTATGTTTTAGTTGAGAGATAAGCCTGATATCATTAATTGTTTATGCCAAAACAATGTGATCATAGTATACAATAATTTGACTGTATGTAAGTATTTATGCAAAAGAAGTAACTATTTTAAACATCAAATATAATATGTTCGGTTCGGCTGCTATAGCTTATACATAATGAAGGTTCCAACTTGAACAATTGATTTGTTTTATCTAAATGATGAATTTTTACATATTAATCATGTTTTGTTATAAGGACCTAATGTTCCAAAACTGCGCGCGAAAGGACGGGTGTTTATGATAATGATAGAGTAGGTAGAATTTGAAAAGTAATGCAAAAGCCAATTTAGCATCAAACCTACAAGGTACAAAGATTATAAAAAAATAATAAAAGTCTCACAGCCTAAAATGAATCAATAATTTTGATAGCGCTACCGAAACCAAACGTCACAAGACTACTCCTACGTATAATGATAAGTAATATACTTCGCTGAAAGAATTTTCTATGCAGAGCGAAAGCCTTAGAGGCTAGAGTCTGAACAGTTGCCAACCATCCTGAAGCATATCATTTACTCTAAAACTACTGACAATGAGAAATAATGCATTTACACGAATACATTTACAACAACTAACTCCTGAGCAACATTTGACCGTGTTCAATACTGGCAAAAATAAAAACCAAGCCTTTAGAGTTGCTGATAAAACATTACACTCACAGATTTTTGTCAATAACTATGTACTATTAATACCTAATAAAAACATTGGCCGCAACATACACAAAAATACAAACACGAACCATTTTTACTCAGTCCATACGCGCACACATCAATCTTATATCGTCCTTATTTGGCTCGCTATTTTCTTAGAATTCAGCGAGAAACAAAGAGACGTTCAATTGGTATGTGCGTGTAATCTTAACATTCACTATTTTTATTCTACAGTCTTCTTATAAAATAGGTAGCCACCGAATAATACTAGATAAAAATCGGCAGTTCTTTGAAATGCTCAAGCATAACAAAGCTAGTGCTGATTTTGTACAATTAACGCCTATTGTCAGAACTTACACTTCAGCTACACAGATTGGATGATAAGGCAACTTAATATCGCCTTATTGGCGATTTGTGAGCGATTTCAAAGCGGCGTGCTCGCTGCGCAATCGCATCACTTTGAAATCGCTCCCATGTCGCCAGTGTTATATTTATTATAAGGCTCTTAAAATGCGGCAATGCGTTTTTAACTGGTGATGATGAGATGCGAGAATGCGTGTTTAACTGGTGATGATCATCAATACTCATCATCCTTTAAAAACGCTTTAAACCACGCTGGTTGTTCTATAATAGGCTTATGAAACTTAACACTGGGATGTGAAAATTATCGTCTAAATTATCTTTACGTCAAAGTAGGTAGGTACGTGAAAGGTAGAAACTGGTTTCGCAAGAATAATTAGTTCAAAAATCTTTATTGTGATATACCTAATTTGCATAAATCTCTTAAAACATTTAAGTTATTTAAAAATTTTACCATATATTTTGGTCAAGTGATTAACACTCATTGGGTAGCCAAAAAATTAATAACATGAATAAGTTACTTGAAGGCGACTTATATTAGGTTGAAGGAAAAAACATATCTAGTTTTTACTATTATTAGGTTCTACAAGTAATTCAGATAGCAGATAAGAAGTTTTGCGCACATAGTAAGCCATTTGCTATGAATCTTTGCTAAGACAAACTTTAAATCAATTGTAGAAATAAAAAAAAAAAAAAATCTCTATCTAAATTACTTGTAGAAACTAGAAAGTAGTAAAAGCTCGATTATTTTTCACGCGTGGCCTACCACAATGTCTTTTACTAGAGAGTTATGAAAACTATGCATTTAGGTAGAGGTATAATCGAGATTAATCTCAAATTTCTTACTTTCTTTGTGTTATGGAATGTTTCTACAATAGATCTAAATTACCTCATTTTGTACAAAATGTCACTGTGTTTGTAAAATTTAATTAAAACAAAATGTTAGTTAAGTTTTACAGCATATTATGCTCGACAGCCAATGCATTTTAAAAACAACTTAGCACGTTACACGATTATGTTTACACGCGCAAGTTAACATTGAACATTAAAATACAACAATAACTATTGGACTACACTCATAACATGCATAGTGAGGAGACTTGAGTATAGATTTTTTCTTGTCTCTTACCAGTAAAAAATGTAGGCTCGGATCTCAACTCACATTTAGAGTACCTACCTATACAAATAAACGAAAAATAAAGTACAGAAGGGTATTAGCCGTTAAAATGATCACATTAATACATATGTGGTCATTAAAACAGGACATTTATGTTGAAAAGTGTACCCGATGCTAATAATTTGTTTATAGATATCAACACCGAGACCGTAGTTTGCCTGCTCGCAGTTCTTGAGCATTTCACTTGATTCACTTCATGTTAATCCTAACTTAGAGTTCATTGATCCACTCCCCATTGCATTCAATCCACACGTGTCCACGTAACACAGAGCTAAGTTTGGTCAATCGTAGATGTACTGAAAGCAGGTGTGTTATTGCCAATACTGATAAATCAATAAAGCTGGAGCCACACTAAATTATCAAATAATTAACTCTGTCCTTAAACTGACTTCGTAAAACCCTCGCAATCTAAAGAATATTTGCCGAACTTTACAACTGGTTGTGTTCTGTTAAAATAGTCAGACGATCAGTAGCTGCCTACGTCTAAAAACTTTTATATATAATGTGTAAAAGCTTCTGTTAATCAAAAGTAATCGTCCTATAGCCTTTTAGCTAAGTATCAAATGAATTCTGAACCAAAGCCGTCCCCATACCTTGCCTAAGACATTGTATTGACAAACTGCCTTAAGCTGGCAATCAAAGTTTCCTAGAGTGTGGCTCCAGTGTGGTCGCGCTCACATGAGCGTGACGTCGGACAGGTGTCGACAGAGCGCAGCGCAGAGGGAGGGCGCCATTTATACATCCACCAGCGCCTGTTGCGCTATGTCTGCTATCTCGTTCACTGCCAGGAGCACCTGTGGGATAACAAACATTATGTTTAGGAGCTATATGAAATAAGCAGTAATATAATCACGTATGTTTTTAAATTGATTTAGGAAGAGCGATACATAACATCAAGCAAGGGCATGGGAAACTGGAAGAAATTAGCTACAATTTGTTTTTGCGGGTTAAAAATGTTAATAATAATAATAATGATGTGGTTGCAGTTGATAAGAACCTTACTCTTCTCTCCTTAGCTAACGAGAACAGGCGCAAACTTAAGGTGATGAGCTTTCAGGACAGGAAGGCTATATGGGAGAGCAAAGAGCTGCATGGGAGATTCTACAAGTTCCTCACAGGACCTGATGTAGATATAGATCTCTTAAGCTCCGTAAACTGGCTACGCTTCGGTGACCTCTTTGGGGAAACCGAAGGTTTTGTCTGTCCAATTATGGATGAGGTGGTAAAGACGAACAATTACCGAAAGTATATAATGAAAGATGGCACGATCGATATTTGTCGAGCGTGTCATCTTCCTGGGGAGACCCTTCGTCATATACTTTCGGGTTGTTCGCACCTTGCTAACTTTCGCTACTAGCACAGACACAACCAAGTAGCCAAAATTATACACCAGCAACTTGCTCTCCGATATGGCCTTACTGACCCTGAAGTTCCGTACTATAAGTACACACCTGCGCCAGTTCTCTAAAATGGCCGTGCCACGCTCTATTGGGACCGATCTATCATTACAGACAGGACTATTCTTTGCGAATAAGCCTGATATTGTACTGATAGATCGGTTAGAGCGGAGGGCGGTGCTAGCTGATGTCACCATACCACATGATGTTAACTTCGTTAAAGCTGAGAAAGATAAACTTAGCAAATATCTTGACTTGGCCAACGAGGTTGTCAGCATGTGGGATGTTGATTCAGCGACCGTCGTCCTAATAGTCGTTTCAGTTAACGGCGTAATAGCGAAGAGCCTCGATCAACATCTCAAGAGACTCTCGCTAGGAAGTTGGATCAAGAGTCAGATTCAAAAGGCGGTATTCCTGGACTCGGCGCACATCGTCAGGAAGTTCCTCTCTCTGCAACCCTTCACCGTTTTAATATATTTTTTACTGTAGAATAGTTTTATAATATTGTATTTTCTATAGTAAAAAATGGATTTTATAACGAGATTTAAAATAAATGAAGTGAATAATAATTAAAGAGGAAAGCAAGGCCTTTGTCTAGCAGTGGGATCCAATCCAATCCTGATCGATTCGAGTGGGCGTGCCGCGTCTCATAGATCCACGACTATAATAATAAGTAATTAAAAATAATAATAAATTAAGTAAACCATTGAAACCATTTATTCGCTGTGATTAGGGTACATAAGGTCTATAATATAGTTTTAGGTCTACACATCTACTCTTTCGAGCGTACCGTGTGTACTGTATATGCTTTGCCAGTGTGGCGAGGGAAGCAAGCCACGCTGTTTGAAGCTTTCTAGTACGGATCAGACGTTTTACGTACCCCAGTGCGGCTTGCATCTTTGATACAGGCTACCAGATTTTTTATTACGACACAAGAGCTGACTGAAACAACATTACATAACAATGAATAAAAGAACATCACCGTAGCATAGCAGATTAATGTTACCTGTGCGCGATATGGGGCGCCCCTGTGCGGCGTTGAGGGTTCATCCGAGGAGTCGTCTTCCTCCATGATGTCGTCTGCGGGCTCCGAGCCCGAGCTGCCCTCCGGCGACTGGCAGCGTGAGCTCTCGGGGAGGGTCTCCTTTGGAGTCTCCGGCTCTGATGAATCTTCATCTGGAATGATTCAATAACGTTTATTTCGGCAGGCATACAAAAAAGCCACATAGACAGCGTAGCGAGCGAAGTGAGCCGCACTGTGTAACATTTGACATCCAAGTGCGGCGAGCGATGCGAGCATCACTTCCTTACAAGTGGCGAGCAAAGCGAGACGGTCTGTGTTAATTGGGGTGCCGCATGCCTGGTAGCCACCTTAGTGGTATAAAATAAAGTAAATTGACATGGTGTGCTAGTCAAGACGTTTTCAAGTATTGCGGCTGCGTCCTTGATAAAAATCTCCTCGATATATCGATTTAAAAGGTGTATTTTTAAAGGTGTATAAATGTGAGCGCGAGTGCGTGCAGCGAGCCGAGAAGATACGTATGAAAGTACCTGTAGCATGCACCATTCGCTGCTGCATGCCGTGCGCTGCCCGTAGCATGTCCCTCGCTGTGTTGGGCGCCAGGCGAGCGCGGCGCGCCATGAGCGCAAGCGCGCGCAGCGGGCCGAGGAGAGACGACAGTTTCCTAATCGTCCCAACATTCGATATTTCCTCCGTGAGCGATTCCACTGTTGTGTTCGTGCTAGAGCTTCCGACCTGAGAGTAAAATACAAGATCAATTATTTTAGACGGCTTTATGCAATTAATGGGGCTTACTGTTGTGGGCTCCCAATGTTGTTTCAAACCGAAATAGCTCTTTATTTCTCATACCTTCGGATAGTAATGCTGCATGAATTCATAGATGGCGCTGTCCTCTAAGGAATCTCGCTCGTCTAACAGTATCGCGTCGATGTATTCCGACAGAACGTTGCATTCTAACAGCATCTCTTCTAGTTTCGCGTCCGTCTGGAAAAGGAGTCATAAGTTAGTGTCTATTGCAAAATGCTTTATTAATTAAATTAATTTGTGTATGAATAACGCTATATTGCTTTTGAACTGAGACGCCTTACATTTCTGGGATTACTTGCAAGAACCATTACTTATATCGCTGGCGTAAATGGCGCCGTAATTGCGCACTACATTGTTCCAGTGCGGCGAGCAAATCAAGCCGCATACGCCCTTACAGTGCTGTGTAACGACATGCCTTCTTAAGGGGAACCTAACGAGTTTGGTTGTTAAACTAGGCCTAGATCTCAGAACTCACAGGATCTCCGTGGTAAAAAACTCGAATTACATAAAATTATTTTTTTTTTCTTTGGTTCCTTGAATGTGAAAACACGATTGAAATAAAAAAAAAGAGCAGTGGCTTCGCACATAATTTGGTCGAGATCTCAGGAACCCTGCTGTCTATTGAAATGACTTATGTTTTGATTCGTAGGTAACATTACTAATTATTATTATTCACTTCATTTATATTATTAGTGTAATTATAGACGAGCAGCTGAGAGCTGATAAATATGTCTATATCACAGTGCTTTTAACGTTTTTCACTTGAATGTGGTTTAAGTCATCCTGTAATTGTCCTGAGTTAGTAATTAGGTTGGCAAAGAATTTACCATCATCAGCAAAGAAGACTGATTTAGATTCCAGACATTCAATAATATCAGTAATGTATATTCCAAACAGGTGAGCTGAAAGGACCGAACCTTGGGGTACACCACTCAGGACCTGTTTTTGCTTTGATAAGATGGTGCCTACGCTTACTTGAAAGGTCCTGTCACTGATGTAGTTCGCAATCCACTGGAGAATTTTTTCACGTATCCCAACCGGGATTAGTTTTATTTGTATCTTTGAACCAGTGTCTTCATAACTTGTGTGGTTTTTATTTTTTTAAATAAGCAAAATCTTGATTTTTGCGCTTACGATGCGCTGTTCCAAAAGCGTATGCTCTGTCCCGCTTCTATGAACGCGAAATCCTATGCCTATCCTTTTCACAAAATGGCGCGCAACGCGCCCTGTTGAAGGAGTCTATTCCTACGCCACTACGGCCACGGTACGGGATACTGCCAACTGTTGTTCCCTTACCGGCGTGTGCGCGACGTCCCGCCAGAAGGCCGCGAAGTGGTTGAACCGCAGCGGCACCGCGTCCAGCGCACACAGCGCTGACACCGCCACCAGCTGCTCCGACATGCAGCGCTGCTGGCGCGCCACGCGGCAACACGTCTCTGGAATTAAAGATTGGATTAGAGATGGATGAGATTTATGGAGATCCCCAGTCGGTGCAAATTGTAAAATGTTCAGCACACGCTGAGCCAACCCCTACATCGGTGCAGGATCATGCGAGGCAGAGCCCTCATTTTAACTACCTTTTTGTGTCAACCTTCATGTTACTGTTTTTGTTTTCCGATTGTTGGTTTCATACTTTTCTATACAGTCGAAATTAAGGATTATTCTTCCTGTTAATTGTAACCCCTGGAGGGATCCAGTACTAGGATCTACATATAAATATAAATTTATTGCATTACGTTAAATTGTAGCTAATAATTTCTGTAAGTTGTATTTTGTTCGTTTGATTTTGTTTATGTTATGGTGCTCCCACACTGCTGTTAGAAAATGTTAACTTATGTTAGTAAACATTTGTTTTCATGTTAGACAATGTTAGTAATGTTATAGTGTTAGAAAATGTTTGTAAACATTTTCTAACAGCAGTGTGGGAGCACTTTTAGACAGTCGGTATTTTGTAAGTTTCTTTTATAAAATGTAAATCTTTCATTGGTCGTAAGTTAGATTATTAACGTTGGAACTGTTTAGACATAAGGGCTGTTGATTTTGTTAAACAATAAAATAAATCTAGAAATGGGTTTCACGACGCCCCGCGCTCTTCGGCCTAACTGACTCTACACACCGAGTCTGCTGACACAACCGCAAACAAAGCTGCCGCGGTATGACGGCGCGGCGGCGGGACGTCGACTTTGGTGTGTGAGACTCCCGCGTCATATACTCTCACCTATGAACTTGTGGTAAGGCCTGTATATCTGTATGAGCGGCTGGTGCGTGTGCCTGGCGTGGCTCCTCGCCCGTGCTGTGCCGCGCGCCGCCCCCGCGCCCCGCCCTCCGCCTGCGCCCAGGGCTAGGGGCACTAGGGCGCCAAGGGCTGCCGCGCCGCCGATCAAAACTAGCTCTTTCAGCACACCTGGGAAATAATATTCACATAATGTTTAAGCCAGAATAACTCGCAAAAACAGAATTGCAAGTCAATCCACGTCATTCATTTAGGCCACGCCCACAAAATGAAATGGTAGCCTAACTTGTTGCTTAGATAGTAGCTAGCCGCGTAGCGTAGTTGTGTACCTCACATGGTAGAGATAAAGATCTCTCTACCTACGTGACAAACGAAGACGACCATATTGAGGTAAAAATCTCATACGACTAAGCCAGTCGTATGAGATTTTTACCACCTAAGGCCGCATTCCTCAGCCGATCCAGCCTGTGATGTAAATGCAACAAGGTAAGCGACCACCGAGCACACAAGCCAGTAGCAACGCCAAGGCTTCCCTGCTATCGTGCCTGCTCCGTAGCGTGCGACAGAGGGTAAATCCCTCTGTCGCGTCCAGCGGATGGTAGATATTTTCAAGAAAAATGTCCCGAAAAATACTCATTTGACTTACCTAACGCGGCATTCCTCAGCCGATCCAGCCTGTGATGTAGATGCAGCATTGTCAGCAACCGCCGCGCGCATTCGGGCCAGTCCTTACAAGCTAGTAGCAACGCCCTGGCTTCCTTGCTGTCGCGCCTGGTCCGTAGCGTGCGACATAGGGCTTTGGCCCACCGGAGGGCCGCGGTGAGCTCGGAGCGGACGGCCGCTACGGCGCTGCCGCTGCCGTTGCCGCTGCCACTCGCACCGCCGCCTTCTACGTATACGGCGTGGAGACTGTGTAACGCCTGCAAGTAAATTCAATACCAACATACCTACTGTGACGTGACGTCGACGGATGGACGAATACAATATTTATTAAAGATTATTTATCGCGTACCTTTTGCTTTATTTTGATAAAACAAAATAGATAATAATATAATAATAAAAGTTTTTATTTCAGGAAAGGTTAACGAAGTAGTTACATTAAACTTATTTTAGATTATAGAAGAAAAAGTATTGTTCCAACAATAGTACTCGTAGGTACTTAGTAGCAAAAACCTTTTATGGATCGGAAATAATCTTTAATACGAAAAATATGATAAATTAATATAATGTTGGAGAGATTTTTCTAAGACTGGGTTTTTTGTCTTAAATATGGAAAAGAGATTAGAGTTACTGAATAAGTCATTAGTTTGTACCCTGACGCTGGTACCCCCTGGTGAGATCTCTTAATCGCTTTTATATGAATAACATGGATTTTTTTTCTCTGTATTAGGTACATTATGAATATTTTGGGTAGGAAAAGTAAACTTAATTTTAAGTACCTGTACTTATTAATATAAATTTTGATATCCAGGTGAGCCGTGTGCCTGCGGCGAATAAATGAGTATGATATCACTGCTAAGTGCGGGTGAATAAAAACAAACATGTGTGCTAACCTCGAACGTCATCTGCAGTCCGCCATTGTAGACGACGAACAGCCGATCGTCTTCGTTCTCGACCAGAGTGCAGAAGGCGGATATCAGCGTCGTCCAACACGTCCTGCCGTTTAATCCTAGAATAATATATATGTGATAGTATTTTTTAGGTTTTTTTTTTGTTATTTATTGAATACAAAAGCAATCACAATACACAATAAATTTTGCACTATTCTCAGCGCTAGCTAGTAATGTGCTTTGAGGCGCTTCACTGCTTCTCACTAGCGCGTCGCCACCAATTTTTTCTTATATTTACGTGAAACAAAGGAATTTTCAAAAATACATTGGATAGTCTGTACAAGGGTACGGTAAGACCTCAATAGAATAATCTCATTACATGAGTATGAACGAGATAGAAGAGATGAGTGTTGGCTATTTTTGTTACCGTGTTAATTGCTACTTTTATCTTAACCTTTCTTTTGTTTGTAGTTTTTCGACTCCTACGTCACTTGACCTCGTTGTGTAGTTGGTTAGCACGTTCCCGTACTGAGGGAATGACGCGGGTTCAAGTCCCGTCGAAGTCGAAAAATTTTAAGATATTATTTGAATTCTTATAATAAATTAACCCAGTGTGAGGCTTACGAGCTTTAATAATAAAAAAATATCTGCAGTTAGCTCAATTGTAAATAAAGATTGGATGGCACCAATGAAGTTTATAAATTTCTTTAGTCGTGCACCGCACGAATTGTTGTCGACTTTTCAACCTAAAGAGATCTAAGTAGGATCTTAGAATGAAAAGTCGCGTTATCTCCTTCCCGAGTCAGATTCCCGGCAACTCAATTCCTTTTCACCTCCTTTCCAGTAAGTGCTGTCGACTAGAAAAGGATTTTGTTGTCTGTATTCTCTACCAAATCTCATCAGCACTAGTGTGCTAAGATTTGGTAGGGAATACATCTCAGCTGTTCATCTGTGGACGTATACAAGGGGGGTTTAGCCATCACGACTGGCAGATTAGTGATCGCAGTTAAGGTGTTAAGATACACACAAGGAAGCTGCTTCCCTTACTCTGATAAGCTTTTTTAGTCGGTCTTACGATACTCGCGTGGTGAGTTAGGGGGGTCGATTCTAACGCCGAACGAATAAACAATGACAACACAGCTACAACAGACATACCCTGTAAATAGGCGGAGAGCATGCTCCGCCTAAACATGGCGGCTTCCCGTCCCTCTACGAACTCCGAGCTCGTGCGGGTAGGGATGTTAAGATCGCTTCCTGAGTCGCGAGTTAAGGAAAAACCGACATTATTACTAACCTGATATTAACGATATTTATACGAGTAGTATGACAGACTGAGCTTGGTGAGTAAGCATCTTTGATCCCCAAATACTTCAACGCAAATCGAATTGAAGAAAAATTTTTAGACTAATTTTAGTTTGTCGAAAAAAATCTCGACTTGAGACGTGCTTATAAATGATTTGCGTTTGAGTTTTCGATGATAAACCTTATGCTTCTTATGCCGCTATTAATTGTCACTAACTCAGCTATTGTTACAATTTAAACGACATAAATTACTTCGGAACTACCATATAATTTTTTTGTACTTGCTTTGATTTAGGTAGATTACTACCTATAGAGCCATATTATGAATGTCCAGTCTCCCATGCATACCATCAGCTAACTATAGAAACATTGTTCTCCATTGTATAATTTAATCCTGTTTGATGATCTTATATATCTACGGTTCTCCATTTGTAAGTTTTGCTCTGTACCATTTGCCCTCTGACGCCAACAATGACAGATATAGCTTATACCTTATACCTATGTATATAGCTGCATATCTCTCTCTGCGATGTAATACCCAACGGTATTACATCGCAGAGATATGCAGCTGTTGGTACTTAACAGCCGAGGCAGTTGCCACTAATATCAGCATCATTGGTAGCTGTCAGTATCTCTAAACTCACCCTGTAAGTACGATGACAGTGTGCTCCGTCGGAAAGCGGCCGCCTCTCTGGTCTCGGAGGTTTCAGTGCTATTGCTGTTGATATTGCAGAACCCGGAGGATGCTGTTGCTGTGGTCACGGTTGCTGGACTGTTGTTGGTGTTGTTGTTGTGGCTGGCACCGCGGGAGGCGAGGATTCGGGCCAATCTGAAGCAAACAAAGCTTCAACTACCATCCCATGAGTGTGAAAAACCAGACCTCGAAAGAGGTCCTATTTTTCTCCTTCTCTTTCATAACTAGTTCCATAATTTTGTTTTTTCTCCACTAATGGAGCAACGTAAATCTAGAAGGTTCTAGGACAGTCTAGTACCTGAGCAGCTCATCAGCCGCGACGGGATAGAGGTGTGCATGCGGCGCTATGTTCCTGAACGCCCAGTGGATGTTCTGATGTTGCGCCAGATTCTTGGCGAAGGCGCTGGACCGGCGGCAGCAGAGACGTAGGATGGCATAGTAAGGAGGCAGCATGGCTCGGTTGTACGCTACCACTTCGCCGTCTTCGTGGTCCGCTCTGGAAGAAATACAAATGTGAGTATGAGTAATTAATAACAAAGTTGTCGGTTCCTCGGGAGATCTTTAGAAATTTTAAACTCTGTTTCTCTGCCGGATAGGTCTGTTAGGAATTCTAGGGTGTGTTCAATACTCACAGTATATAGTTATATGCGATGTGCTTAGTTAAGCGCGAGTGTGAGACCGCTAGCTGCACGTTCTCGGGACAGTCCACAGTGACGGCGTGCCAGAAGGTCAACAACGCCTGCTTGTTGGGGTGGACGGCCACCGAAGGCTCGGAGAGCGCCGGGTGGTACAGCTCCCAGAGGTCGTTGAAGTATTGACCGAACTGGAACCAAGTTTACATTATGATCACCATGGAAGAGGTAAATGGAGGCAGTAGGTTGTATCAGGGACACAGCTGTAATCACGTACTCCTGTACGCGAAACGGGTCGCTTCGCTAGCCGCACTCCCTCACATAGCGTGGGACGGTATTTCGTTACAAAGCGCGGCTCGCTACGTCCGCTTCACTGGCATAGCAAATACAACAACACACACGGCTCGCTTCTGGCGCGTCTCACGACGCGTACGTAACCTGTAAGCTGATGATTATCTGCCGCAGCGCATCAGCATAGGCATACAGCGACCCCATGACGCTGGCTGCATTAGCCGGCGTCATGGGGTCGCTTGATGGGGATCAAGTTGAGCTTACCATCAGTTTCTCGACTCTGCTGACGACACAGTACGTCATGACGCCGAAGTAGGCCGTCAGCTTCATCGTCCCGTGAACCGCTATATCGGTGTACTTGCGCGCTGTCTTGAGCTTGCCTAGCAGCATTGTGTACACCTGGCGAAGAAGGTATGGTTAAATACAGAAGTTCGTTAAAGATATCAATAGAAGAAACCATTTGTTTTTGGCGAGCTACTAAATATTAGTCTCAAGTTATTACTTACTAAAAAGTACGCATTCGTGCGCGCAGATTTAGAGAAGGGCGAGCGGGAACGTAGTCCAGGGCCTCCACAATGAAATTTCTAAATCAAAATACAGGGTGACACCATCATGTCGACCTTCCTCTATATGTAAATGATTTTTTTCGAGGCTCGCTCCACTCTCTTTTATTTCCTTGATGTTTGTTTTTCCTGCCTTCAGTTTCTGACCTGGTGTAGAGTATGATGAGCCGTATCAGGCAGCTTGGTGGGATGGTGCGGCCGGGAGCGCGAGTAGCCCGCTCGGAAGTGTTGCGACGGCACCAGGGCTACTAGAAGCAGCGCGGCGGCCGCCCTGACTCGCGCCGCGCTCGCCGACAGTAGCTGGAGCTCGACCCACAGCTCGGCGGTGCGCAGCGCCCACGCGTGAGCGGCCTTGTTGCGTGGTACCTGGGAAAGGAATGGTTAGATAAAGTGTGATATAGTTTGGGAGAAGCTCACTCAAATTGGACTCTGTAGTGAAATAAGACGCGTCGACTTACAATAGACATCTCGGTACCCCTTCGGATTTCTAGATCGCATTTGATGGAAAATAAAGTAGGGTTGATGGAAGGCCAAACGAACTGGACATAACCAACTGGTACTTTATTCTTCGGCTAGGCCAGTCCACTATTAGCGGCAGTAGCTTGCAGCAGACGGCAGCTTGTGTTACAATACCTGCAGCGCCAGCCACTCCAGCGCGGCGTGCGGACAGACGTCAGCCACGTCCCACAAGTGGGCGATGACCAGCTGCGTGAAACACGGCAGGCCGCCACTAGCCCCTGCGCCTGCGCCGCTGCCGTCCACTAGTAGCGTGAGAAGCTTGAAGAATGGACCGCAACTCTGGACAGAGAGGTTTGAATTGACGGTTTGTTTTACAATAAATTCAGTTATTAACAATGATATTTGACCGTAAAAAACTGTATCTGTAAAAAAACGAGACGAAAAAATGAAAGTCGCGAAAATATTTACGGAAAACTATTAGGATCGCAGTGTTCCTCGGGCAATTATGTCAATTATTTTTCTGAGAACGGAGCGGGCCGAATTCTTGCTTTATACAGGGCTGCGAGCGAAGCGAGCCAGCTGCGACGAATTATTAGGAGCGACTTATATGTATTTTGTTACCTCCGTATGCTTGGCGATGCCTTGAAAGATCATGGTCACGATCTTCTCAGCGAGCGGCTCGTTCCACCGACACAGCGCGAATACCAGCGAGCGCGTCTGTTGCAGGTTCAGACAGTCGCGCGTTTGTTGGTAGATGAACGGAAAACCCTGGAACAGACAAAGCATTGTTACAAGTCGAGAACTGGCATAGCATGTCAAAACCGTGTTAATTATGGCATGCCATGTTGTCGCACCGTACCGATGTACGAAGGTTGTGCGACGAGCGAAGCGAGCCTTGACGTATGCCAACCACCTTGGTCAGCTCACGAGTATTCGTGAGCTGACAAAGATGATCACTCGGTCTGTTTGAGCAGGCGATTGCAGCGCGATTTACGATTAATAGTTTCTATCCTCTAAATATTAGGTCCTTACATATGAAATTGGCGTTTTTCGTACTGGCCACTTTAATCACAAATTTCTCCTCTTTGGTAAGGAATTCCAAATTCAAATTTGTACAGCTATAGACTCATGTATTTGTGCTTCGATGATCGTCATTCATTTGTTTTTTTTCTTCTGTTTTTTTCTGTTTGCGTCACTCATTTTACAAAATGGAAAACTTAAAATATCGCATTATTTACGAGTACGAGTTCCGCCGTGGCACTAGTGCTGCGGAAACAACTCGAAGGGTGAATGATGTGTATGGCGGTCGTGTTGCAAAAGAAAACACAGTTCGTTTTTGGTTCCAACGTTTTCGTTCTGGAAATTTTGACCTGCAGAACAAGCCCCGTGGACGGCCTGAGACTCAAGTTGATAATGAAGAGTTGAAGGCTATTGTGGAAGCGGATCCATCGCAAACCACGTCCGAGTTAGCTGCAGGCTGCGATGTTAGTGATAAATCTGTTTTAATTCACTTGAAGCAAATTGGGAAGATTAAAAAGCTTGAAAGGTGGGTACCTCACGAATTGACTGAAGCAAACCGGCAAACGCGCGTCGACTGCTGCGTTACATTACTAAACCGGCACAATAATGAAGGTATTTTAAACCGAATCATTACCTGTGATGAAAAATGGGTTCTTTACGATAATCGGAAGCGCTCAGCGCAATGGTTGGATCCTGGCCAGCCAGCCAAATCCTGCCCCAAGCGAAAATTAACCCCAAAAAAGTTACTTGTAAGCGTTTGGTGGACTAGTGCCGGTATTGTTCATTACAGTTTTCTCAAATCTGGCCAGACTATTACGGCTGATGTCTATTGTCAGCAATTGCAAACCATGATGGAAAAGCTAGCGGCTAAACAACCTAGGCTGGTCAATCGCTCCACGCCACTGCTGCTTCACGACAACGCTAGACCACACACTGCGCAACAGACGGCTACTAAATTAGAAGAGCTTCAATTGGAAAGTCTAAGACATCCTCCGTACTCCCCGGACCTTGCTCCAACAGATTACCATTTTTTTCGAAATTTGGATAACTTCTTGCAAGGGAAAAAATTCAACTCCGATGGGGCAGTCCAAATCGCCTTCAAAGATTTTATTGATTCCCGTCCGACTGGTTTTTTTAGTAAAGGGATCAATGAACTACCTATAAGATGGCAAAAGTGCATAGAAAATAATGGTTCATACTTTGATTAATTAAATATATTATATTAAAAAATATTCGACTTTTTGTTCCTCCCATACAAAACGTCAATTTCATATGTAAGGACCTAATATATTGTGTCAAGCGTAGCTGGTCTGAGTGGGGGGGGGCTGTGTCCATGCTTTAATAGTTGCACCGCCTAGCTTGCTTTGCTTCCCTAGTCACCTAGTTTAGCTGCTTGCCTAGTATAGATACAGACCTGCCTTACATGGCTCCTCAAGAAATGTAAGGCGCGAATGGCCTTAGGGGAGAGTAGCGCAACAGTCGCTGATCCCTAAGGTAAGCCTGGTGGGGTATCCTTCACGTGGTTGTCCCCTGTTATTGGTCTAATTCCCTCAGAAATAGACGTAACCAAAACCACCAGACGAACACTGCCTGGGATGGGGTTGTCATATCCCGGCGGGTCCACCATCGTGCGATGAGTAGATGTTGGATAGTAATGACACAAGATCCCCACCTGCCCTTCACTTAACTCCCATCCAATCCCAAGTCCATACATCCGCTACGAAGCAAGGTGGTCTAGCTTCGTGGGCCTGCTATCCCCAAAAAGAGTGATAGCAGGTGGTGGGAGGACCACCTACGTTTTGATGCTGTGCGTAGGGGGCCCGCAAGGAGGGATGCAACTGGCCTGGTGGCTGAGCGGACAGATGTCTCTTCCGCAACACTCCTCTTTGGCGTGAATTTCCTCCGAAAACGGGAGGTCACGGTCTAACCAACCGTGACTAATCAGCATGGCGGGCGGCCTTCAGCCACCGCTGGTGAGAGGGGGAGGTCGATGGGGTCTGCAGCCGGCGGTGCACGCCTTAGCTCGGTGATGGTGGTCAACGCTGAGTATGGTGGTGCCGTTGAGGCTCGTAGGCAACGCGATCGCCCGTTCTATATCGGACCGGCAACCCTGGTGTATATTGCTATCATAATACATCCCCCTGGTTGGACTCCGTGGTGGGTGGGGCCCGGAAAGATGAAGTCAAAACTAAGCAGTACCATGAACACCAACCAACCTATTGACCACTTTGCGCCCTCAGCAGGGGAGGCGGTAGAAGCCTATGCGGCCATCAAGGTCGCTGAGGATCCTACTGCTGGCTGGTCGGTCGTCAGACCTAAAGCCAAAAAGCCAAGCAATACGGCAGGGAAAGAGGCAAAGCCAGTGGCTGGACCCTCGACTACCGAGTTTCGAACCTCTGAGGCTAACGCCCCAGTAGGCAAGAACGCCCGAAGGAAGCTACGGAGGATACGGCAGAAGCGTGAACAACGGGCGGCTTCGAACACCGGGGCCACTGTTCCGAACGCTGACGCCGAAGGTCCCAGCTTCTTCTACAAACAAAGGCAGAATGCCAAGAATATGTCTGACTCCAAACCGCAAGCCCCGCCGGCGAAACCTCCGAGCTTGCTCGTAGAGGCTGCTGGGTCTGCAGTTGGCAGAGGTAAGGAGAAGAAGACACAAGATAGCAAACGCTTCAATCGCCAGAAACGCGCAGCCACAGCGATCGCTCGATCAGCTCAGGCCCCTGCCGCGGCTCCGATCCCGGTTCCGGCCTCGATCCAAGTGGAGCCAGGCAAGAGGACGCGTCTGGACGACACTGTGTCCCCGAGAGGGGAACATAAGAAGCTAAAGCTCGACCGCTCACGTCGTGTCCCTGCTGCCAGCTATGCTGAGATTGCGCAAAGCACCCTCGGCGTAGCGGTGGTGAAGACCGACAATCCACAATTGACGGAGGAACAAGCCACGGTATTGAAGAGGTACTTGAACAGTCGGCTTCTAGATGAGGCCAGGAATCCTGACATAAGTTTCACCCCCCGCTTCATGGGTAAGCCCATCTTCACCGATGGAGCCCTGAAGCTGTGGTGTATGGATGTGCCTTCTCATGAGTGGCTAACCGACGCTATTGAGCAGTTACCGACTACAGCTTGCCCGAACCTCGCGGTCGTCAAGCAGAGTGAACTGACGAGGAGGGTGCGTGCAGCCATCTTCTTCCCTGAGTGCACGTTCTCCCTGGAAGACACGAGTCTCATACTGGGGAAACAAAACAAATGGGCGCGCGTAAACCAGTGGATCGTCTACTCCCACCAAAGACAGGCGGACGACATGCTTTTCGTGACGATAGGGATACCGGAAACTATTATCCCTACCATCATGGAGAACGAACGCCGTCTGGCGTACGGTCTGGGTAGCGTCTACGTACGCTTCTACGGTGCGGAAGGGAAGCTCCAAGATGACCCCCCCCGGAAGCTGCCCAGTACACCACCAGAGGGGCCAGAGAATAAGCCTGGTCCCATTGAGACAGTTACGTCCGAAGGCCCCGATTCACCGGTGCTGCCTCCTCCCCCTCCACACTCGTCGCCCAAACCATCGTGTTCTGGAACGATGGAGGTGATGTGTGAGGGGCTGAGCGAAGACATAATGCTGGCCTCGGACGGGGACGACACAGAGGAGGAGAAGGAGAAGACGGGAAACCAAGATGTTGGTGACCCACAACCCCTCCCCTTATAAAGTCGTCCAAGCAAACCTCCAGCACAGCCTCACTGCTACGGCTAACCTGCGCAGAGTGCTGGGGGACCCAAGCAACGAGACCATAGCCCTAATTCAGGAGCCGTGGATTAGGGCGGGGCGTGTGTGTGGTCTCAACAACCTAAACGGTAAGCTCATTTACGACAGCACTTGCAATAATCCGCGTGCGTGCATTTTTGTACCACGCAACATAACAGTGGTCCCCATAACCGAGCTCTGTTCCAGAGACCTGGCGGCCGTCAGGCTTCAGGGGGTGTTTGGAGGGGAGACCGAAGAAGTAGTGCTCGCGTCAGCCTACATGCCCGGCGACGAGGTCGTGCCAACGAAAGACACTACGGATTTGGTAAGACAATGTGAACTAAATAATTCGAAACTAATAATTTCAGCAGACACGAACGCGCACCACCCCATATGGGGCATGCCCGTTGCAAACAGCAGAGGAGATGATCTGGTAAATTTTCTCTTCACCACTAACCTTACAATAGCAAACAAGGGCGCAGAACCAACCTTCGTAACGAAACGTTGTCGTACCATAATTGATCTGACCCTGGTAACGGGAAACTGCTCTGACCTGGTGCGTAACTGGAGGGTATCGGATGAGGTGTCCTCCTCCGACCACAGATGGATTAGATATGAACTGACGCTCAACAAAATGCTTCCAGTACCCACGCGCAACCCGCGCAACACAAATAAGGTACTGTTCATAAACTCGCTGTCGAAGCACCTAGGTGAGGGTAGCTCGAAATCAAACATAAGCAACACTGCAGAAATAGAGACAGCGGTACAACACATCACGCAGAGCCTTACCAAGAGCTTTGAGGTAGCTTGTCCTCTCACCGTCATCAGTGCAACTGATGCACGTAGGCAAGGCTGGTCGCGACGACTGGAGGAACTCAAAGGTAAGGTACGCAAATATTTTAACAGAGCCATGAACACCTACGACGACTCCGATTGGGACGTATATAAGAAGGCCCAGGCCGACTATAAAAAACATCTACGCCGTAGGAGTCGTCTCAAATGGAAAACCTTTTGCACTAAGATAGAATCAAACTCTGAAGCGAACAGAATCAGGAAAATTTTAGCGGCTGAACCGAACCGCGAGATTGGTTCGCTTAAGAGACTTGACAACACCTATACCAAAACTACTACAGAAACACATGAACTACTACTACAAACACACTTCCCGGGGTGCCTCATAGACGGCGAAACAGAGTGGCAAGACAACAGTCTGGTCACGCCATCGGTGAAAGACTGGGCAGTAGCATGCTCAGTGGTAACCGGGGATAAGGTTAAGTGGGCCATCAACACATTCAAACCCTACAAGTCACCGGGTATGGATGGAATTTTTCCCGGCCTCCTACGCTGGGGGCTAGCACACATTAGCGAGGCCCTGACGGCTATTTTCACAGCCTGTCTAGCCTTCCGCTATGTACCGCTTATGTGGAGAGAGGTCAGAGTCCTATTCATACCCAAACCAGGTAAAAGTGACTACACAGAAGCAAAGTCCTATAGGCCGATCAGTCTTACCTCCTTCTTACTCAAGACTCTAGAGAGATTATGCGATCGACACATAAGAGATAATATACTAACAATAAAACCACTACATCCACAGCAACACGCCTACAGCTCAGGCAAATCAACAGAATCTGCGCTGCACACAGTAGTTAGCAGATTAGAACGAGACATTTCAAACAAAACGCTCTGTCTCGCAGCCTTTATAGATATCGAAGGGGCTTTTGACAAGACGAATTTCAACAGCATCAACGCAGCCTTACAGAAGCACGAAGTGGAGCCAACGTTGGTAGATTGGATCATTAGTATGCTCAAGCTGAGGGCAGTACGTATCGACGTACACGGGGAGACCAGGGGAGTGGTGTCAAGGGGATGCCCACAAGGCGGCGTCTTGTCACCTCTCCTATGGAATCTAGTTGCTAATGATCTAATTACCAAGCTTAACGAACAACGCTTCTACACGGTAGGCTACGCGGATGATCTTGCGATACTCATATCGGGACACTTTGCCAGCGTGGCGTGTAACATTATGAACAACGCACTAAAGGTCATCGAATCATGGTGCATAGACTATGGACTAACCGTGAATCCAACTAAAACAGAACTAGTTATGTTCACCAACAAGCGTAAACTAGGAACCTACCAACTTCCGTTCCTGTTTGATACGCAGCTAACACTAACTGATTCAGTTAAATACTTAGGTATAACCCTAGACAACAAACTTAACTGGGCAACACATTTAGAAAACAAGACAAAGAAAGCCACCATTTCATTCTGGCAATGCCGACGTATGCTAGGTAGAACATGGGGTCTCAGCCCAAGGATTACCCAATGGCTCTACAACACTGTAATCAGGCCCTCGCTGACATACGGTGCTCTAGTTTGGTGGCCGAGAACAAAGCAAAGCACAACTATAAGCAAGCTGCAAAAGTTCCAGAGACTAGCCTGCGTAGCGACGACAGGGTGTATGAGAACTGCCCCTACGGCAGCACTCGAAGCCCTGTTAGGCCTAATCCCACTGCACCTACACGTGCAACAAGAGGCAGCCGCAGCTGCGTACAGACTCTGGGCTTTACGTTTATGGGATAATGACACTAGAGCACAACACACCACTATTATAGACGAGTACGCCAGAAGCAACCCCATGTTACTCTCGATTTATGATAGGGTACCCAAGAAACACATACCTTCAAGAAGCTTCACTATACAAATGCACGAGGAGCCAAGTGATAGCTCAAACATACACGAAGTAAGAATATACACAGATGGCTCTAAAATGAAAATAGGTACCGGGGCGGGAACGTTCTCGGAAGATCTTAACATTCACAAAACTACAGCACTGGGTACCTACAACTCCATCTTTCAGGCGGAATGTGTGGGTATAATTGAGGCTGCGACTGCAGTGCTGCGAAGGAAGGTAACTGACCAGAACATCAGGATCCTCTCGGACAGTGCCGCGGTACTACAGGCCCTGAGCAAGAGAGAACACAACTCGGGACTTACCATACAGTGCCACTACCTGCTAGAACAAGTTAGTAAGTCAAATAGAGTCACACTTCAATGGATAAAAGGACACAGCGGATCTAGGGGAAATGACGAGGCTGATGCACTGGCGAGGAGAGGTTCAGAGTGGCAACCAGCAGGACCTGAACCAATAATTCCTCTACCATTCAGTCAAGTCCGCTCATGGATCCGTCAACGTACAGTTAAACAACACCAAGATTACTGGGCAAGTATGCCGGATTGTAGGCAGTCGAAGGAGGCCTTCCCGGCTTTAAACCCGGGATTCTCCCGAAAGCTCCTCAATCTGAAACGTGACAAACTTCGGCAAATTGTCGGAATTGTCACAGGACATTGCATGCTTAACAAACATCTGTTTAATCTGGGTATCACGGACAGCCCCCTATGCAGAGGGTGCATGAACGCAGAGGAGACGGCCGCGCATGTGCTTGTGGAGTGCGATAGCGTAGCATCTCAACGACTACACTACCTTGGGACACCGAGGACGCCTAGGGAGGCATGCACCGGCGTCAGCGAGCTGCTGGCTTTCCTAGAGGACATCGGGTGGTTAGATTAGCAGCCCCCCACCCGACACGCAAAAAGGGCCCACCTGTGGCCTAGTTGCGGAAACCAGTCCAGAAACAAGTAACAAGTAAGTAAGTAAAGCTGGTCTGAGTTTCTCTAATAAGGTGGTAGCTAATATCTACTATAACATACTGTTGAACACAGCGCCATCTGTGTCTCAACGGCTGCACTGCATACCTACCTCGTTTAGGTTCCAATATCAAATTATTGGTTACATGGTTCGGACAGCCGCTACTAGAGGCGCTGTTCGAAACTATATAAGCAAATTTGCGATAGGGTCGGCCGCCTTTTTCACCTTGGCGTGCAGTAATGCTTTAGCATCGGGCTCGTCTAACGCCAACAGGCCAGCTGCGTCCCGCGACCTCTCCACAAGTCCCGCCGCTAGCGCCACCATCTTGTCCAGCGCGGCTGGTCTGAGTTTGTCGCCGGCGCTCTCTGCGTTCCCGCTCCCACTTCCGCTGCCGCCTGCCTCTTCCGTTGGAGATTCTGGCTGTAAAAGTAACACATGTTTTTTTAAACCTGAAAGTAAGGAGTGATCGAGGTGATAGTAAGGGGTGATGTTGAAACGAAATTTTTGCTTTACTTGATCCTCATCGGAAACGTTTGCCTGCGAACGGTGCAAAATGGAACGGCTTTCGCTTTAAAGTCCAGGTATCCATACAAAATTGATACATCATCTTGGGTATTTAGCTTTGAACATAAAAGAGGGAATGGCTACACAAAAATTGCCACGAACACCCCCCTCCAATTTTCTAACGAGGGTGTGTGGGTGTGTGTATAAGCACGTAAGCAAACAAAGGCGGGATTACGCTCAAATTTGCAACAAAAATTGTGTTCCTACGTAAACATTCTTAACACTGCAGAACATTGTATTTTGCCGAGGGAAAGCTAGTAAGTAAATTGCTTCCTTTCCTTTATGTTCGAAGACATTTAAGTCCAATTTCACCATTGCAATTGAACGCGTTCAATATAAGATAAACTCAGTTTAGAGCTTTAAGCGGGTTCAGCTCATTTCATCGACTTAAAGTTGATCCGGATCTGATCTGTTAAACTAAGTATGAAACTTGATATAAGGTCCAATTTCACCCTTGCAATTGAGCGCGTTCAATACAAGATAAACTCAGTTTAGCGCTCTTAACGAGATCAGCGTATTTTACCAACATAAAGTTGATCCGGTTTAAGTGTTAAACCAATTTCAAGAGCTGGTATGTTATACAATAGGTATTACAAATTTAAACTCGATCAAGCTGAACTTGGTTCTGTTGAACTAAGTATGAAACTTGAAATAAGGTCCAATTTCTCCGTTGCAATTGAACGCGTTCAAGACAAAACGCAATTGAAGACAAGATTCAAGATTCAAATTTTTATTGCGATCATGTTGTACATACATTAAGGTCTTAAAATTAGGTACTTGATTTAACATGAGCCCGGGTGGGGCACTGCAATATGGAACATAGTTTCCAGATAACACAATTTTATTTTGTTACTGTAATAAAATAATATAATTTACAATACATATGGAACATAATATTATATACCTATAACTATATTTTAAATACCAAGATTCAAATATTTAAAATAATGTATTAACTTCTAACTTGTATTTTTCAAAATATTCCTGTATGGCATAGTATTTTTATTTAACCAGGTAATACTTTAAAACATTTTTGAATCTTAAAAAGTTTATTTCATCTTTTATATCTTGGGGAATGTTGTTATAAATTTTATTGACTTAGAATGTGTTCCGGAATGAAAAATTTTAAGTTTGGATAAGGGGGCGGCAAATTTATTATTAGGGGGACGATTTTGAGGGCGAGAGTATTCTTGAAAAAAGTTTATGTTTTTCCTGACCAATATGCATATTTCTAATATACAGGATGTCCCGAAACTCAACGTCAAGCCGAAAACGCAGGACAGGTGGGTTCATGGCGACCCAGAAAAAACATAAAATTATGGGTCTATCTCCAATGGTTTTTGAGTTATATAGACTTTTTCCTGAAAATCAAAAATTCTCTGCCCGGCGTCAAACCTTTCTATGATGTGACTACAGATGTCAATATTTTGTGATTTTTATTTTTGTACTACACATTCAAATAACACATTGATCTATTGAAGTGTAAAATTAAAATATCATGACCCCCTTTTTTTGAAAAAAAAAGAAATAGTTTAGTTAATTTTTTTGCCTAAATGGTTTTCAATCGGATAACTTTGACCCTTCATACTGAAAAAAAAAATCCACTACGATAGGCCGGCATGTTATGTTAAAAGTTGGCGCAGTTATCTTAGATTTCAAAATGGAATCATACGTCACACTTTTCTAATTAAAATAATTAGAAAAAAATTATTGTCTGAAATAAGACCTAAAATCAAAACATTTCCACACCTTTGCAATAGTACATTTTCATCTATTAATATAATTCAATAATAAAAACAAATTAGAACTAGTATTTACAATTGAAACAATTAAGCTAACTGCAGACTGTTGCAAACTAATATTAATATTGAATTCAACAAGTGCAAGTGGGACAGCAATATTTTTAAAATACGTTGAGGATGCTATTTAATTAAGTTAGAGTGAGACAGGCTCTACCTGTCTCACTCTAACTTAGACTTAACTACAACTTAGTAGTTTGAGCAAATTATGTTCCATTTATTTACCTTCTACAATAAATGAATAGACAAATTATAAAATGAAACGAGTCTTCCATTAAAATATAAGTTACAATAATGTTTTCGCTTGCTGATGATAATGCTTGAATCTTTTTCCTGTTTATGCACATTTTCTCCTATCGTTGAGAAAAATATGTTAAATTAATTTGCTATTTTTATAGGATCTTCTGTTATGTCATCATTAATTTTAAGTGTTATGATCAGGGGTCGGAATAGGTAGAGTTTATAAGTACCAAATGACGTCATATACGCTACTACGCTAGTTTAATATGGATATGCCTTTTAATCTCGGGATTGATATAGTATATCAATCGCGATAATCTGTTAAAACTTATTTACGTACTTCGAACTCGAAACATTACTTTCATTCAAAAAATATATTTAGGAATATTAATATTATAAAATAATATAAAAGTAATTGATACCTGCCCGGTAGGTCAGAAAGCAATTATTGTTTCTCAAGACAGCGTGTAGACCAGGTAAATTTTATTTATTTCCATTTCTATTGTCCTAATTCCTACCGCTACAAGGTGGGGTGCGGGGTGGACGTTGCGGGGTGTGGGATGAGGGGATGGTTCGAAGAGAGGATGGATATACATTTTTGTTCACTCGTCTGCTTCGGTGCGTTGAGTGTGCGTGCGTTTAGTTTTGCGTATTGGATTTTTATATTTTTGTCCTTGGCTTACGTTTTTTGGATTGAACCTGCATAACTTGACGATTTTGGCTATGTTTATTGGACTGGGATTTCACATTTGATAGTTGTGTTGTGAAGAAAACTAAACACACGTGATATTGCTCCTGTATTTTAATTCAGTTTTAAGATACCTACACATAAGGTGAGTTTCAATAACTTTATTATTCAGTCGCGCGCCGATCGCTACGGAGTGTGCACATATTACGTCTTATCTTTTTTTGTCGTGCACTACGCGTGCGCGCGCGCGCGCAGGTTGCTGCCACGATGGCGGACGAGGTGGTGGATATTGACGTAGATGAGAGAGAAAATATAAAATCGCCGGAGAACATCTTCTCGGACAGTTCTCTGCAACGATTGAAGAGGCTGAACAATAATCTGCCGACATACAACGGGGAAAGTGATGTAGACACGAATCTGGATTTTACTCCAGTGTCGAGAAATAAACCAAAGCGCCGACGTTACAAGAATGGTGAAGAATATGCAAATGTATCAAGGCCAAGCGGTACGGCTGATAACAAGACAATAGATGTACGGGGTCAACTGCGGTCACCTGCGCCCGCTTTTGAGTTTTACGACGTGAATGTGACATCGACAGATCCATTGCCGAAACAGATGGCTTTGGCCAAATTATTGAGAGGACTTAAGATCAGGGACATAACCAAAATAAAATACAAGAGTTCCTATAAGGTCGTAATTTCGTTTGAAAACAAAGAGAAGGCGGAATATTTAATGAAGAACGAAGAGTTTCTTACAAAAGGATTTAAATGCCAAGGGATGGACGACATGGATAATCGTTACGGAATAGTCAGGAGAGTAGACTTAGAGATCGATGATGAAGAATTAAAGAAAATATTTACTTGTGAAAACGAAATCATATCAATTAATCGTTTGAAACGGCAAACAATAGAAGGCAAATGGGTAGATAGCGAAACAGTGCGCTTCTGTTTCAAAGGTGCCACTATACCTCCATATGTCGAAGCATATGGTTGCAGGTTTGGAGTGGAACCTTACATATTCCCGGTGGCGCAATGTTCGGGCTGCTGGAGGTTTGGGCACAGAATCAAGTACTGTCCGTTGAACAAAATCTTTTGCCCAAAGTGTGGTCGAAACCATGCAAACTGTGAGACTGAACAGTTTAAATGCGTAAACTGCAAAGGTGATCATATGTCGCTCGAGAAGTCTAAGTGTCCGGTTTTCCGCAAAGAGAAAGACATAAGAATAATAATGCGTGACGGAAATCACTCGTACAAGAAAGCTTGTCAGATATACGAAGAAAGGTCGAAACAGGATGAAAAAGATTACTACGTGATAGATCTAGAATCGCTGGAGGTGACAGAACAATCTGCATCACAAATAGAGGTAGAATCGAGAAGGTACAGGGAAGCTCTGCTATCGAAACCAGTGTCACAGAGGAATGGCGTTAGTAGGGATGAGGGAAACAGTTCTGCGGGGGAAGGTTCTGGAATTGAGTGGCCGGCACTGAAGGCGAAAAAGAAGAAGAAAGCGAATAGAAAAAATAATCAAAATCAGAGTGAAGATGACATGCAAACAGAATGTATGGAAAACAGAGTGGTAGAAACCAAAGTAAAATCTAACAAGGAGAAAGGATTTAGTTTTGTGAGACTGTATAATAAGCTAAGGGAAATATTTAGGTCCGAAAAATCACTGGAAGAAAAAATCAATAACTGTTTATCTGTATTGTTCGAGGAATGCTACTCGTATGTAGCCGAGTTTTTCAAGTTAGGGGATTATCTTGATAAAATCCTGTCCATTTTTTCAAATGGATAGCAGTTGTTTAAGTCAACGTTTTATCAATATAGTCCAGTGGAATGCTCGGAGCATCAAGCCAAAACAGACTGAATTTGAGTGTATGCTATTTCAACATAAAGTGCATATAGCTATCATTAGTGAGACTTGGCTGAATGACGATATAAACATTAACATTAGCGACTACAATTGGTACAGAAAGGATCGCGACGACTCGTACGGCGGAGTAGGTATACTCGCACACAGATCTATTAGAGTACAGGTATGCCCACTTAATTTAACGAATTCAGGTATTGAAGTTATAGCCGTAAAAATTTTAAATTGCAAATTTATTTCTCAAGTTGTATGTGTATATTGTCCATCATCAGTTCATACTTCTCAGGCGGACTGGGACGAACTTTTTTCAAAATTTAGCAGTAAAACATTAATAGCAGGAGATTTTAACGGGCATCACAGAAATTGGTCGTATAAAAATGACACACGAGGTTTTCAGCTTTTAGATTCGTCTTTAGAGCATGGATATATTTACATGAATGATGGTAGTATAACGCGAGCTGAATACGTGGATAACTTATTACAAAAATCATCGCCCGATATAACATTTGCAACTGCCGACATTGTAATACATTTTTCTTGGACTGTTTTGAATGAAAATTTAAGTAGTGATCACTTCATACTCAAAATATGCACACATTTTCAGGATAGATCTCATTTCACTAAAAAACGTAATTATAAAAAAGCGGATTGGAATTTATATGCTAATTGTATAGAAGACTCGATTAATTGCAGTTATCCTCATAGTAGTGAGCACACCATACAAAATAGGTATGATACATTTGTAGGTATAATTATTCAAGCGGCCGATAGTAGCATTCCGTGGTTAAAAATAAACACCGATCCTCAAAGTAAGTTTACTCCTAAACCGTATTGGAACGCAGAATTATCTAAGCTCGTAGCTCAACGTCGTTTCGCATTAAGCACTTTTCGTCGTAATCCAACGCCTAATAATTTATTAGTTTTGGAAAATAAGAATAAAATGGTTAAAACAGAATTATCTAAGGCTAAATCAAATAATTGGCGAGAGTTTTGTAATTCCACAAATGAGTCAACATCTTTGTCAGATATGTGGCGGAGAATGCGTTGGATAAAAGGATATCGTCAAAACAGGTATGAGGCGCCCGCTGATAAGAAACACGAGTTATTATGTAATCTTGCTCCCGACTTTGTTAAAATTAGTAAACCTAGTTTCGGATCTCGTAATAATTTATTGGAACAGAATTTTACTTTACATGAATTAGAGATATGTTTAAAAAAAAAGGATTCAGCCCCCGGAGAAGACAACATAACCTATTCTATGATCTGTAACTTACCTTTGATAGGAAAGAATATTTTAATCACTTTGTTTAATGATATTTTTTTTTCGGGAATGATACCACAACAATGGAGGGACATTAAAGTCGTTCCTATTCCAAAAGTGGGTAATTCTGACCCTTCAGAAGTCAAATTGCGTCCTATTTCCTTGATATCTTGTTTATGTAAAACTTTTCATTTGATGTTAGCAAAAAGATTAGAATGGTTCATTGAAAGGAATAAAATTTTATCGTCGTATACAACCGGTTTTAGAAAAGCTCAGTCCTGTCTTGACTCGGTTACTCGATTGGTGTCTACAATTCAAGTAGGTTTTACTAAAAACATACCAACGCTTGCATGTTACCTTGACCTTGAGAACGCCTATAACAATGTACTTGTTGACAGGCTTGCAATGACGCTAGATAACTTAAATGTTGGCGCGACATTATGTAATTATCTATGGGAATATCTGAGTGAACGGCATTTGAAAATTATGGATGTGTTTGATGATACGGATGACTCGACATTGGTGAGATGGACCTCCAAGAACTTAGCCCAAGGGGACCCGATATCTCCATTGTTATTTAACATAGTAACTCACGAGATTTGTAACAGTGTTTCATCATCATCACAAATTGCACAATACGCAGACGATTTCGTTATTTTTGCAAGTGACAAGAAAGTAGAAAATTGTGTATCAAACATTCAAAATTCATTAAATAATATTGCTAAAATCCTAATTGAAATCGGTTTAGATATTTCGGCCCATAAATCCAAATTTGGTTTATACAGTAGGGGTCGCAGACAACATCAAATAGAATTAAACGTAAACAATTCACCGTTATCGTGCGAAGCGAACATTAGATATTTAGGTATTTGGCTAGATCGATCGCTACGATGGGGTCGACATATTAACGAAGTTTGTGAAAAGACACAAAAGTTTTTAAACATTTTGAAAGTTTTAGCCGGTTCTGGGTGGGGGGTCCATCCCAAACACTTGAGGAGACTTTACATAAACCTTGTTAGAAGTCGTATCGATTTTGGCAGCTACTTATACGACAATAGCGCTAAATGTCATACTTATAAAATAGATAAAATACAAAATCAGGCTCTTAGAATCATAGGAGGTTTCATAAAAACAACACCAATACACGTGATGGAAAGCGAGATCTGTGTACCTCCGCTAGCAGTAAGAAGACAATATCTGGCTTTTAAATTTTGTCTTAAAGCGAAATCTTGGACAAACGGTGCCACAATAAGCAGCCTGAAATCGCTCAGTGCTATTGGCGAAAATACATATTGGTCGAATAAAAAGAAACCGTTATTAATTAGTACATTTAATCTAATAGATAAAGAAAAAATTACATCTTCTAATCCACTTGAAATGTTTTTGCTAGAATCATGGCTATCGAAAATTAAAATAAAGTATATAATAAGAGATAGTTTAGAATGTGTCCAAATGGCGAAAAAAGATTATGACCAAAATTTGCTAAGAAACGACATTTTATGCGAATTGGACAAAAAATATAGGAACTGGTTTAAAATTTACACTGACGGTTCAAAGAGCGCTGGTGCGTCGGGCGCCGCTTTCTATGATTCATTTTATAAGCGTGGAGAATGTTATAAAAACACGTCTAATGTGTCCATTATGTCGTTGGAACTATTTGCCATATCAGAAGCCTTAACGTACCTTAAATACAATGTAGACACTCAATTGGATTTTGTCATTTACAGCGATAGCAAAAGTGCCTTACAACATATAACTAGTTGTATTCTAGGTAATCGAGGTACTATGATTGCGTATGAGGTACTCCGAAAAATAGAAGAGTTTTCTGTGAGCAATGTTACAGTTGTCTTGCAGTGGATCCCTTCGCATATAGGCCTGTCGGGAAACGAGGAGGCTGACCGACTAGCGAGGGCAGCTGGTTCAGATGGCTCGGAAACTTTTATTTTACAGTCCTACTCGGAACTTATACCTAAATATAGAAGATTGAGTAACGTATTTTGGCGAGAATATTTCGACGAACGGTCTAAAACAAAAGGAATTTGGTACAAAATTATACAAAGTCAGCCTCCCAGTTTACCGTGGTTCATGGGCGACATTAGCAGAAGAGATGTAGTAGCGGCACACAGGCTTCGTTCGGGACACATGCCACTTAGAAAATTTGCGTACTTAATGGGCAAAGTAGCATCACCCAACTGTGAGACGTGCGACAAGCCGGAGGACGTGCACCACGTGCTGGTGGAGTGTGTCCAGAACCAGGCCAAGCGCCAGCAGGTTCTCCAGGAACTTAACATCAATGTTCTTGATGTAGGCGCCTTCCATCAAATACTAGCTCATCCCAACACCAGTGAGGCTAGGTTGCTAATTGATTTAGCGTACTGTGCTGGATCAAGTGGCAACTTAGCTTCATAAGTACAACACGTGTAGGTAGGTAGTTAAGTTGTGTAGTTTATAAGTTAATTTTCTTTTATGTTTATTTTGTTTTGTTCATTCCAGAAGTGTTTTTTTTTGTTTACTTTTAAGGTGTTTTTATTGTTACTTTCATATAGTCAACCGACATTAACATTGTTAAAAGGTTGTAAAATCTGAATAAAAAAAAAAAAAAAAAAAAAAAAACTTTATTATTTGTATTATATTGACTACATATTAAATTTCTATTTAAAAGTATATTCCACATAAAATCTTAATCCAGTCTAGTGCTAGTCTTTTCCAGTTAGTTCACTGGATTCCCGCTATGAACGGGTTTTAAAATACCTAACAAAAAGTGTATGCTCTTTACATAATTATTAAATCTATGCCGGAGCTTCTTATTTCATCTGTTTTGTTTGTTCTTGTTACCCCGGTAGGTTATTTTATATGTTGGTGGAAGTTAAAACTTTGCATAAGATCGATTAGCATTGCTGATTAATACGTTGACATCAAAGTCACCACAGATTATAATATTCTTTTTGTTAAATTTTAATCGTAGTAGCTGTAGGAGTTTGTTTAGCGATCCGTAAAACAAATCAGGCATTCTCTTATTATCGGGCCAATATAAGTTGATCAATATTATGTCTAATTTTTGTATTTCTATAGCACTTAATTCAATAATATATTCTATTCCTAAGCTAGTTATTTGTAGGAGTTCTATATAGAAAAAATAACAACTAACTAACAGGCTAAAGGTTTCTTCGTCGCTTCTTTACTTTAGTCTACATACCAAAGCGACTGAAATAAAAAATAACATTTTATTTCCGTGTCAGTGTTTAATTATTAAGGATTTTACCTTTTCTAAGTGTACATTTATTGTATTTATGAAAATAAAGTGTTCTTGACTTTGACTATATTCAATTTGGTCGTGGATGAATATGCAAACACCATCACCTTCATAGTTGGAGCGACAAAAGGAGGATGCTACTTCATATCCTTCTACGTGTAGTAGGTCTTTTTTTTAGTAGTGACCCAGGTTTCTGTGAGACATTGGACTTGGATATGTTTATCTTGTTCCGTAGCAGCTTCTATAAGATCAGCGTATTTAACCGACATAAAGCTGATCCGGCTTAAGCGTTAAACCGAGTTCAAGAGCTGTTATGTCATACAATATGTATTACGAATTTGAACTCGATCAAGCTGAACTTAGTTTTGTTAAACTAAGTTTTGGCAGCGAACGGTGAAATTGGACCTTAGACATCATCATCTAGCCATTAAAATAAACGAGTCAGATTGCGGATCAAAGCCGACATTTGTCGTTTGTAACATAAGTTATCTTACCACAGTATTGCTCTGTCCCAGATAGAAGTTGACCATGCTGCTGATAGCGTTGATCCTAAGCATGAACTTGCCTTCTTCCTCGCCCATCTTACTGAACTCGTACAGTAGACTGAAGTACTCCGTTAGGTGTCTTAAATGGGACCTTGCCCCGTTTTCCATCTGGAAAGAATCATATAACCTTATTGTCTACTACCCCACAGTGGCTTATTATATTGCATGCGTGACGTTCTGGTTTCTGCGAAATAAATAATTAATTGATATTTTATATTTTATAGGTGGGTTTTGTTTATGAGTTTACCAGAGAAAGTTCTCCTTACAAATCTGTCGAGATTAACGCAATCACTGCCGCCTGACGGAGCTGGAGTTGGGCATGTGCGTCGTGGGTCATGAAAGTGTTAAGCAATGGCTAAGCAGTTTTTTTTGTATTTTAATGTATGTCATCAGAAAAAAACAGAAACGCACGTTAACATTTGCTCAGGCCTCTTCCAGTTTGACAACAAATTTTGTCAAATTGTTCTAACCGCCCCGCGTCTGTAGACGCCTTAAAGTTGGCAAAGGTTTAGGACGAACGGGGTTAGGGGTTAAGCTGGGAACAAATTATCTGACGCGTCCGTAAGCCGCGGCTGACGGACGCGGCTTGTTTCTATCTGATTAATACAAAATACACTAAACTGTGCACATTGTCTGTCATAAATCGCGGACGCGACCTTGAGCGTACGGACGTCCGAACAGGATCTGGCTGGCTGGATGTTTTTGCGTCCGCGGACGGTATGAACGGGGCGCGGGGACGCGTCCGTGGACGTTTTGGGTTCATAAGCTTACCAAGCGTGCTCGCGGTGACACGTCAAGCGCGATGGAAGAAAAATTGATAGAAAGCGTTCGTGCCCACGAGTGTCTTTATAATCAGAAACTTCAGCATTATAAAAATCTTTTAAAATTCTTTTTTTGGCGGACAACACAGGGCAGCTACCGCTAAATAATCGTCCTCACTGTCGCTGCTTGACATGTTTTCCAGCTTACAATTCTTTCTAAAATGACTAGACAGACGTCCGAAGACCCGTTGTCCTACAAGCGTGCACATTGTTAAGCCGCGTCCGTCAGCCGCGGCTTACGGACGCGTCAGATAATTTGTTCCCAGCTTTAATCTCTAAAAGTATCAAATATATGTAGTACTTACTAATGATAACAACATCCTTATAAACCTAGTAACACAACTCGCTTCGCCTAACTTGCTATTATCCTCCTCCTCCTCCATACCTTGCAGGTACAACGCACAATGACTAGATCTGCGGACAAATTGCAACCTTGTAACAACGGTCATTAGTATCAAATTCAATAAAGTATGGGGCAAAATTTGACGACTTGAGGGCTACCTTTTATTTAGTAGGTTTTAATCTTAATAAAAAACAAAAGAATATTAATAAGTAGGAAAAAGCAATCTTATTATCGGATTTCTGGAGTCAGCCTCGAAAATGATGATTGTCAAAACAAAAATATGTTGAGCTCAATCGACTCTATTTCCCAATAGGAAAACTTTTCTTAACTTAGCAAAAAATATTTAAAAGTTTATATTTATATTATATGCCTCGTCGTCAAATTTTATCCGACCCTCTATAGATGTAGAAAGTTTACCTGAGCCTCTGTATGACGTGCATACAAAGCCTTTGAAACATTTGCCGGACCATTTGATTCGGACATTTTATTAATACCTGAAACAGGATTACAGATAAATAAATACACAATTAAAGCCACAGGTAACGACTACTAGTAGAGAATATGCCAAGTATTAAAAGGTTTGATCTACTGGCAGTGCTTACTCTGGGTTAGCAAAAAAAATTACATTTAAGATTCTAATCTGAACGCAATAAAGTTTATCTCAGCTCGCACAGCGCTAGGCATTTTGTCTTGACTTGTGAGTCTCGGAGAACAAATACTCTTACTATTGTGAACTTTATTGCGTTGTGGCTAGAGTCAAAATCTTTTTTGCTACCGCACCTCTAGCCACCTTACCAGGCAGTCTAAATATCTCTCTATATATATATCTCTTTATATCTAGGGATTATTGAATACTTACTTGCATTGGCCACCACGTGTCGTCCGCCATATGTCCTAAGAACCATTCCGACGCGGCCGCCGACGCGTTGAACTGTTTTGTGACCAGCTCCACCCACGATACCATTGTAGGCTGCAATTATAAAACTATGTTAGAAGAATCCCTTCTTATGCAATAGAATAGAATATACTTTATTGCACAAAAGTTGTACATAGGCGAACATAATGCTAGATAGCATTCTCTACCTGCTAATCTTTGGGTAGTGTTGACAAACATTTTTCATCCCATCTATTCGAAAAGGAATACTTGGTTCGCCTTTAAGTGCACCCAAAGGTGGTGTTTTCTATAAGAAACTTTTAGCGGGCAGTAATAAGTTTTTAATCCTCTGTATAAGTGCGCCGCAATTATGGTTATTATTATATTTGCCGCGCACTTTTTGAATTTGGAATATCTTAGTGTTCAGCGCCAAAGAAATATTGTTTGAATAAAGACTGGCTGGTATTAAATCCAAACAACGAGATTCACCGTCACATTTTCCTCAAAATAAGCCAGATCGGACATTATTTCAAACACGCAGAATATAAAATCTACAACAATCTCTATTCCTAATAAAACAGTAACAATCAATTTTCATAATTGAGAAAAAGTCTCAAATGTAAGTATAAGTTTTTAGTTGTTTTATTATTAGATACTATTTAATTTCAATTTAGTTGTTACTCTATGTTTTATTAAATATTAATATTAGAATAAAATATGAGGCGCCTTTTATTTTCTCACAATATGGTGTGAAAAGTAGAGTGTATCACTCGGGCAGAATATATTTTTGGCTCGGGCAACATACTTTGAATCCCTCGCTACGTTCAGGATTCAAAAAAGCGCCCTCGCCGTAAAAATATTATTTTACTCCCTTATGATACAATCTACATTAGTAGGTAGTGCTAGGTAACAAAAATTACAAGAAAAAAAGGAAAATACAATTAATAAATCGTGACATTAACATAAATAAATATAAAATCCATTAATATATGTATCAACAATATTCAAAAAATGTAAAACAATTTACTGTCTCATTTATAGAGCGGTGTAAGCGAGCCATAAAGAGGGCTTTGTCTCCTTAGTTTTTGTCTCCGTAGTCTTATTATTTGTTCAATTTAAAATGTAATTTTTAATAGACAGATTTATTTTTCTTATAATTAATTGACTCTAACGATCGGTGTCATAATAATACAGGGGATTATTTTGAGATTTTCGATTACCGGGTGGCAAGTAATCTATAAACGCATTTTACTTTTAAAAATAAAGGCATGTCTCGATTCATTAAAACTTCTCTTCAATATTTCCAGTTCTTGCCTCTCATGGCTCCATGGCCGTGGGACACACTGCATCGTCATCGACATCAGCGAATGCAAGACTGAACTGCACATCTGGCCCATAAACCTGAGTGAGAGATCAACATGTCTAGGCCGTTCGAGCCTACAGTATACTTTATGTTACCTTCTCCTTTGCGTGTATGAAGGTTTCAATGAAGAATGAGGTGGACAGTCGCGCGGCTATATCCGTCACTTCAGGCTTCATCGTCATCAGCGACTGCGGGACTGAACTGCACATCTGGCCCATAAACCTGTGAGGAGGTGCAATATTTTAATTATATATAAAGTCAGTCAGACTTTGAGATAAAATTTATAGACAAACCAATATAACAAGCAATCCAAACATTTTAAGCCATAATGTTGGAACGAATCTATCGATAATTAGAAACATACCTAAGCAAAGTTAAAAAATCTAAATTCCAAATGGTTTCTTCTGTTTGGGAGCTACCATGCTACGGACAGAGGAATGGCAGTAGCTTCCTTCTGTCCATTTACAACCTTCTGCCCTTCTTTTCCTTCTGTCCAACACCTCCACTGCGATCAATAATCAGCCTGCCAAGGGCGGTGATTATGAATAAACCCCCTTGTTTTGGGGAGCCACATTCAGCAGTGGAAGTTTTGCGAGCTGATGAGGTACTCACGTGAAATAAGCGTGCTGGAATATGTTCTTATCATGCAGAAACTGCATATTGTCGTCCCATATCCACTTGAGCAGTTCCGTGGGCAGTTCCACAGTGGGCGGCGTGGTCACTTCTGTGCTACGCACTACTGGCGTGGGGCTATCCTCTGTCGCTGTGGTCGACGATGACTGAAAGAAAAAGTTCATTTAACAAAAAAAAACTCTCACTGGTTTAGTGGCTACTATTGAGGGTTAGAAGGTGCAATCTGCCACTAGATTGCAAATAAAGATTTTCCTTGCTCCGCACCCATTTGGCCCACATGGCCGGGGTCTTCGACTGAAAGATGTTCTCGAGTATTAGGTATTAGTTCAATAGTGCTTGCTTGCAAATAGGATTTGAAACATTTTAGTGCGTGCATTTGTGGCGCCCTCTAGCAGACGTCTTTTGAAGTCATTAGTGAAGAAAATATCGATGCTGTCTCGGTAGTTTTAGTGATGATGGATAGATGTCACCCAAAGCAACGGATGTCGCCAAACTACGACATCTGATGTTAGGCCCGTATTATAAAAGCTTGGTCATCGATCTATGCTTGAGTAACGCTTATGCCAGAGTTAGAAAAGAGTTACTCAAGCTCAAGCAAGTTGATGACTGAGCAAGCTTTCATAATACGGGCCTTAGAGCCCCAAGCTAATAAAATCGAACAACACATCGATTTAATATCCTATACTCCTCAAGTTCCACTTGAACTATTAGCAATTCTATATGTAGACAGATAAGGTTGATATTACCTGCGCCTCCTCCTGCTGGCCGCTGTCCGAGCCGCGTTGCGGCCGCGGCGGACTCAGTTCGTAGAACAACATGTAGGCACTATTCGTCTTCTCGAACGAAAAGTCCATGAACTTATCCGTCACTGAGTCGTAGGTTTTACTCTGGAAATTAAAATATTATGTCACAGCTAGTTGTTCCGCCTTAGAATCAGAGATGGCGTTGCATACGAAAATTGAATGAGAAAACCAATTTCCTTATATATATTGTTTTCGTGAATTTTTCGTATTTTTGACGTGTTAGTAATCCACGTTGTTTAGCTACTAGTATGGTTTGTTTGCATTTTTTGTCACACCTGAAATTACAGATACCTCAGCCCAAAACCAGCTCTGTGTAGTGAGCACAGAGTTCAAACTCTCACCGTCATCTCCCCACCAAAGCACTCGCAGTATAGATGCGCCGGATCAAACAGCTTGACTTCAGTGTCATTGAAGAGAAGTCATCTATTGTGGTATTCGTGTATTGCATCGTGCATCTATTGTTGTAGTAGTGTAGACTAACACTAAGCTCTATGTAGTGACAATAGAGTTCAAAATCTCACTGTCATCTCCCCTCCAAAGCACTCGGCGGCTAGATGCGCCGGATCAAACGGCTTGACTTCGGCGTCGTTGAAGAGAAGCCATCTGTCGTGGTGTTCGTGCTCCCTGTCCCGGATGAACGAGTAGTAGTGACCGCCGTCGGCTGTGCCCGTGTGGACTGTCACGCCTATTAGCTCGTATCTGGAGGGGCAAAAGTCAGTCGTGTGAGCGGTAAGGTTTGAAATGGCTTGTTTAGAGATAGCAGGAATCAAGAGTACTTTTGGCAGTCTTGATGGAATAGGCAAAATGGTTCGTATGTGCGTTGGCATTAGATTTGAAATGGCTTGCTTCGAAAAAGAAAGAGCTAGACGTTTAGTAAGTTGGTAGTCATACTACCTGGAGGGATCAAAATAATTGTGTCAGCGTTGGTTAGGTTTGAAATGCCTTTGATAAAGAAAGAAGCAGTAGTTTGACTATTGATAGAGCATTGATAAATCAGTGCTGAGGTAGCTTTGAAATGGCTGCTTTCGAGACAAATTTGTGTTCTTGCAAAACTCACTCATAATGCTCCTCAAACTCAGACACATCTTCGTCAGTCGTAGGACTGCTATCGCCTTCCTTCTTTTCTGCTGACTTTCTCTTTTCTTCTGCAACAAAGCTTACATTAGAACCAGACATTATTGTGCCTATTTCAGTTATATATATTGGTAAAAGTTATTTTTACTAGAATCTGCTCACGGCTTCCCCTACGCGGTACCTAGGTAAAGCATATTCTATGTTACTAAATAATAATGTAGGTATCCATTAGGGAATGAATTTCCGAAATCGGATCAGTAGTCTCAGAGATTACCTCCTTACTTACGATTACTCACAATCTCATAAACAAAGCAACCAAATTTACCACTAGTATTAGTGCAGGTTGAGCTAAATTTACATAACAATTAACATAAAATAAAAATAGACTTTATTCAGCTACTATGAGAGTTCCAATTACCTTGGTACTGTGCAGGCATCAAATGTTTCTCGACATAGCCGGACATGTCCAGACGCATAGGGAAAGAGAAATGCGTGTTCACTTTTTCCTTGAGCATCGTGATCATATTGAACGTATAACGCATCGTGTTGAAGCATAAGATGCGCGGGAGTTTCTTGAAACATGCCCTGTAAAAGAAAGTTTTATAATACTTATTATGTAATTGTCCGTCTGTCAGCCGTCTGTATTTTAATTGTTATTTTTGTCACCGTCTTTCACTAGTCAAAGTCTATGCTCGACACTGGTAGATACTAACGAATATCTATGTAAGAGTATAGAAAAGGTTCAAATTAACTTGTGTTCAAAGCACACTACATTATCATCATCAGCCTATGCAGTCTACTGATGCACAAAAGCCTTCCCTTATGAGCACCCTGTCGTCAGCCGCAGCCAGCATCTGCCAGCAGTTTTACGCAGATCAGCATCTCCCTAGACAATGCGTCCTACACAACGTTAACCTATTACATTCCACTATTATTTAAGGGTATTTATCGCGAATGTTTTCATTGCAAATCAAAGTGAAATCATAACACTCTCTCTTCACGTCTTTCATAATTTCTTAAGGAAGTCAATTAACTGACCGCTTTTCCGCTCGCACTTTAGCCGAACACTGCGAGCAAGTGTAGCAGTTGTCTCCCTCTAGGGTGTCCTTGACTGTCACCTCGTCCAGGCTCTGATGCAGGTTCCTCATGTCCGCCACTTGGCAGCGGACTGTGTAGAACTCTTCTAGAGTTCGAGACACGTGCGAACAGTCCTGGAATAATTTTAAACTGAATACTAAGGTCTTTAAGATTTAAATTAAGTTGTTAAGGTGATTGGATTTGCTGGATAACGAAGACTTTATAGTTATACATGTGAAATGTTTGTCAATAAACAACAACAGAAAAAACTAAAACTCACTTGCTCGGCGTCGAGTTTCAGAAATAATTGTAAGCAATATTTAGTGAAAGAAGCATCTTAAATCGAAAAGTAATATAAATTGCGTATGAAAAAACGCGACACCAGAGTGAATTTTAGATTAATTACATCCAATTTGGCTGGAATATAGGTTTTTAAGGTTTACAAGGACTGTACCGCTGAATACCGACACCCCGATGTAGCGTTCTCTCGACGTCATAAACTTCCTAACTGTAGTATGTTGAAGTTGTGTGGTTAAGATATTCATCAAGCTTAAACAGTGTCCTGTCTTTTGATTTTGGTAAGCGGTTTTGTGTACTTTCTTAATACTGTTTATTCATCAAGATTGCGTTTTTGCGGCTTAGTATTCAGTTGTCTCCCTCTAGGGTGTCCTTGACTGTCACTTCGTCCAGGCTCTGATGCAAGATAAACAAGATTGTTTTAAAAAAAAATTACTTACTAAAGAAACGACGTTATTACTGAGCACGCCACAGAACAGTGTCTTGACAAGTTTCTTCAGCTCAGGAGTCATTTCTTCAAGCTTGGAAACCAGATCTATGAAGAACTCCGCCATGTCCTTCTGCTCCCCAGTGTTAAGCGGCTGATGGTCCATCTGGTACACTTTGCAGAAGCTGCGAGGGTTATAGGCTTTCCGCTCGCTTTCCTGAAGAAGTTTAGTTACTTGAGGGTTTGCGAGATGAATTAATCGTTATATAAAAATTTTTACCCATTCAAAGTAGTATTAGTAGTCTAAATTAGTTAAGGCTTCTGCAAACAGAACGCGTACATAGCGCGCGTTAGAGCGCTAAGGCCCGTATAATGAAAGTTTGCTCAGTCATAGATCTATGCTTGAGTGACGTTTGTGCCATAGAAAATCGTTACTCAAGCATAGATTGATGACTGAGCAAGATTTCATAATACGGGTCTGCGCGTCCACCTCCCCAGAGCGCGTTATTTGACAGTATTTATTTATTTATTAAAGGAAAACCACACAACACTTTAGAATTAGGAAAATAGAAACAGAGAGCTATTGAAAGGTTTTCACGAGTAAGAAGAATAGTAGATACATACGTACACGTAGATCATAGTACAACACAAATCGGCGCAATAGCGCGGCGTCAAGTAAGTATTCGTTCGGTTCGCAAAAGCGTTTCAAAGGTCCGCCTGCTGGAGGTTGCGGGTTTTTGGTAGTACATTATGTGCCTGGCGTATAATAGCGCTGTAATCGCGCGCTGCACGATGCATTCGGGACGGATTAAACTATTTCGCGTGCTGTGTTTATTAAACGATTACTCTGTTATACATAGATTGGTTCGAACGGGAATGGTCGTGTTTGACGGACCCCACGATTTCCCTTATACTATCAAACAGCGGGCGCGCTTTGTGCTGCTCTCTAGCACGCACAGAACGTTTCACGTACTCCACTGCGGCTGCGCGCTGAAACAGCCTAACTGATTGTTTTGTTAACAGCTAGGCAAACTAACACACTGCCGCCGGTATCAATCTCCTTTATCTCTCCCATACACTGTCTCACTCTCTCACCATCAGATAAGCAAACATTCGCTGCATTTCCGACAGAGTAGGCGCGTGCCGCGATTGCGCAGGCTCGGCGCATAGCACGGCGGCGCGCGCTTGCGGCATCATGTACAGGTGCTGCATGCACGACGCCATGTAACAGGTCGCCCCGAGGTTGGTGAGCCCGACGTAGCCGCATTCGGAGCGCGACTCCTCGGCCGGCCAGTAGTCCCAGGGGTAAGTGGACAGCGGGGTTGTGTAGTTCAGTGGACCTGTGGGTTAAGAAAGGGTTATTAACTTAGCGAACTGTATAATGACCACACCAGAGATGGTGACACAGCCTGGTGGGTTGGTGCCAAATTTCAGTGTATGAATATTGTAAGAAGCCGGTGTTTTGTCAACTTGTCGACGGCCTCCATTAGACGTTCGCTCAACTTTTGTCGCCTGAAACACAGGATTACTTTTTATTCAGGCTAAATTGTTATACTTAGCTATAATTATTCGTTTAGTGCACTAATGTATTGTCTGTTCGCTCTGTAGAGTTGACACCCTACTGACCTTGCAAAACACATTATCTAACGAAATATAATATGTTATGGCAACATCGCTTATTACTTTGGAAGTATAGCACTTACCAGCATTATTTTATTACCGTAATTTAGTTAGATGATAGAAGCCATTACTCGGTGCATAGACATTACTAGTGCTTATTACGCACTTTCTAGCAGTGTGTAATATGCACTAGAGCGCCTTAAACGTTTCACGTACTGCGGCTGCGTTCCTAATGACCTAACCGGATTTCAACTCGCTTTTATTTCGTTCACGAACCTGGTTTATGATGCTGCATGAGCTTGTGATGCAGCACCATGTAGTTATCCGGAGCACCCTTCACCAGCTCTATGAGTAGATCGTAGGCGGCCGAGCGGGACTTCTGCGCCTTGCACTTCGGCAGGTTGCGACGGTCGGGGGTCGGTACGTCGAAAAGGAAACCAAAAACCTGAGGAAAGTTATGATGAGGATATATTTAGTTATATTTGATGGATCATTGAAGAGTTATTTCAACTCAGCCCAAGAGATGAAAAAATGGTGGCGCTTGAATACTCAAACGCAACTCACATTTTAGCACGTCTCAAGTCGCGATTTTATGTCAGTTTACAATGAAAAACTGTCAATAATGCGTCACTTGAGACGTACTGATTTCAGTACGTCTCAAGTGACGCATTATCAACTCAGATTTCTGAGTTGCGTTTGAGTATTCGGGCATAACCCCGAATACGCAAACGGTTAAAGGAGGACTCAAGTCGCGATTTTATGACAGTTTTCACTGAAAATCTGCGAGGAAAAAAAAAACAAATTGCAAATACCATTAATGCCAAAGGTTGCGATAACGCCACAAACCCTTCGTTTTTGAGAAGGTATATCCAACATCCCTTGTGTTGATTAGCTATGGTCTCAGGTAGCATATCGAAAGTTAAAATTAGCAACTCACCATTTCCAAGGTCAAGGTTCCCTGCTCTGAAGTCTTGAAACGCAGTGGATGCTTCATCAAATGCTGCAATAGACTCAGCTGACCGTACAGCCCATCATCAGGCGTGCAGGGTTCCGTTCGTTTTTCGATAATTTCCCTCTTCTCGAGAGACACGCGGATTTGTTCGCATAGCTCGTTGAGATCGGGAGCGCCGCTGTCTTCGGATGTAGCGCCTTCTGTAGGACCGTACGGTAACTTTGATATGGAGTCAAATTAAGTCCGAGATAAACTAAAGTTCCTTTCTTAATAAAACTTGTAGGTATTTATTTTTATTGAGGTGGCAAAAGTTTTACTATTTTGCGATAGAATATCAACTATGAAATGGGATGGAATAGCTACTGTGATTTAAAACAAGACTATCGAAACAGTTTTTCCTAAGACACTTCATCATCATCACCCATTCCATCAGCCGTAGACATAGCCCTCCCCTAATGAGCGCCCTATCTTCAGCTTGCCACATCCAGCATCTACCATCAGTCTTTCGTAGATCGACATCTTACGTGATTTCATTACAGTTTTTTGTAAAACACTTACCTTTGAAGAAATCCTCCGGCAGTCCGTCAATCAGCCTGCACACGAGCCAGAAGTAGTCACGACACGCCGGTCCGTACGGCTCCTTGCCTTCTTCTGAGTGGGGGTGCGCAATCTGCAGGAACGACAACTGGGTATTATTAAACTACTGCTCTAAACCGAGTAAATTATAGTAGATTATTAACCAAGGAAATAAAGCAATGTTTTACGTCACGGGTGCTTATTACATCCCGAGCGCAACTCAGGGTTTTAGAGGACTTACGGGGGGGCGTTTAAAGTTTAACTATGCTTATCTAGCTTAAAAATATTTTTTTATTGAACAAGAATAATAATATAATAACCGCATGTTGTCGCTTTTGTACACGTTACGGCCCGTTCACACATGGGAGTCCGTTTTACTGGTACGTTTTTAACGGATACGTCATAAATTTATGCTCTGTTCACACATAGGCACCGTATAACGTTCAACGGATCCGTCATTACTGGATGCGATGTGTGAACAGAAAACTCGCTGTATACCGCCGCTATTCTACAAGGATGGACGCTGTCGTGTTGTATTGGTACTATCGTCAGAGAAGGAAGATTCGACGTTATTGGCAGCATCCACTTATGGCCCAAAGATCTAGAGAGGGTGCTTACAGTTTACTTATGAGTCAGTCAGTCACTCTATGAATGTACAATAAAAAATGCGAGTCAAAACCTGTCGCATCACTCCCCCTCCTACACCCCGCACACACCGCCCGCCACGCACACAGTAAAATTCGTTAAAATTCTACGTATCCGTATATTTGTACTATTCCGTCGTCCAGTATTCGATGACAAAACGGAATGTCATTTTTTTACGGAACGATATTTTTTACTGTATACAGAATACTGTGCCATGTGAGAAGTCGCTCATACAACTACATACGCCATCGACAAAAAAAAGTACATGATAAAACGGAACAGTAAAACGGAGACATGTGTGAACGGGCCGTTAGATCGAATTTCAAATATGTTGTCATTGTGCGGGCGGTTAAAATTTTCATACATATTTTGAGGTTCAATATTTAAATCACAATTTCAGTAGCGGCCATTTCATTGTTTAACATTTTTATGCATCAGTGACTCCCTTTGAACATGTAATACAAGAGTCAAGTTTTAGCTACCTACAACATGACTGTTGTGTTTGATTTTGTTGTTTGTTATTATTAAGTTCAAGTTATGACAGGACTGACATACTTTACATAGTAAAAGGACTTAACAATAAATAAGATTAAAAAAAAAACATGTCCTTGGGGATAGTGTACATTACTCCTAAGGGGCTAACGGGGAATTTCCCAGCCGGTAGAGGGCATTCGACTGTAAACACGATGGCGCCAGTAATATGCTCTACTTACTTCATGATGGTGGTGATGTAAATGCGTCGGCGGGTGCGGCCGCATGTCAGCGGCTCGCGGCAAGTGTTCCAGCAACAGCTGTAGCAGCGGTGCTAAGACCGCCACTTCGCCGCCGGAGCACAGACGGTAGAGGGCGCCACCGGCTTCACGGCGCACCTGGTAACAATACATTTAGATACATTTCAGTCAGAGATGGGTTGACGTCAAAGTAGCAGAGCGGAAAGCCCACCTAGCATGGCAAGTTTTTCTCTAGGCTAGAATAGAGAAAATTGTATACCTACATTGAGTAAATTATTGAAGTTGAACTAAATAATTTTAGCCCGGGTTCACCCATTGCGAGGCATAGGCCTTTCGCTTCTGCCCGCCTCTGTCCTGCTTCTCGCATATGAGATATTTTTTTTAATTTGTCCTACAAAGGTACTCTTGCAACTCCGCTTCCTTTGTAAAAAGGCTTACTACAAAATATCAGATTATCTAGAAAATAAAAAAGCTTGGGACAAGTTTTGCTCCAACTCGAAAACTAACAAACCTAACAAGGTAAAGGTTTTTTGTTCGCTTCTTACCTTAAAAATATTGAAGTGAGCAAAAATCAAAGTGTTCACTTTATTTTCTAGTTTTACTTATGTAATTTGAATTTTGTTACGTGTCCTAGAGTCCTGTAAGGTCTAAAGGAAATAAATCACTTTGAATTTTGATTCCAGCGGTATCTCGGGCGTCTATTGGATCGCCCCGGCCGACACGGGGCAAACGAGGTAGGCGTACTTGCGAACGTTCGATCCTCTTTTATTGTCTCAAAATGGCCAGCTATGAAAGCTACAAGCGGAGAACTGGCGGGAAACGACGAGACAGACCGATGGCAACGAATCTTATTGCAGTCCAAGACACAAAGGGTAGCGGTTATAACTTCGATCTGATGAGTGTACATACCGGATACTCTAAATCCGGGCTCTGACCGGTGTTACGGGGCGTAATGTACTATTAGCAGCGAGTATGATACGTGTGCTGCTCGTTGCGAGCGCTCCTTCTCCGTACTGACTGCACGAACGTTCGCTGTGCAACACGTTACATTACGCCCCATAACGCCGGTCAGTAGCCGGCTTTAGGCAAATCAGATTTGAGCACGTCTCATGTCGTGATTTTATAGTTTTAAGGAAAAATTGTCACAAAAATCGCTACTTGAGACCGGCTCAAATCAGATATGAGTTTGAGTATAGGGGGAGACATTCCCTCCATCTTCCCATGGTCCTGCCAACCTTGCGGTTACACGGACCGAATCTGTGAGAAAAGAGCCACTCGGGTGACTCCAGACTCTACAAAACCACTATGTCCCGAACACTCTCCCCCTTCTGGGGCATGCCACAAATAAATCGAAAAATATCGTGTCAAAATATCTATAAAAAATATCGAATCAAAATATATCGGGCCCTGGTGCTCCCGCTCTATGCTGTCTAGTAATATTATTCTATTTGCCAAGTACTTTGTATAGGGGAAGAGTAAGGTACTTACAGCCGGGTCCGCATCATCCAAAAGTAGCCTGGGCGCGGCTCTGCGCAGCGACCAGGCCAGAGCCACCGCGTCGCCGCCGCCGCGCGCCCACCACACACACATACGGAACGCGTGTTGGACCACCTGAGGACGAATTCATAATTTATTTTACTATTTATTATTTATTTTAACACTTTATTGCACTAAGGTACAAAGGGTGCCGAGGCATTTTCTACCTGCATACCAAAAACATATGTTTTACAGGGGGTTGGCGTGCTAATATTAATTATTATTTTATTGTTCTATAGCGTGTATAAGGACCTCAATATGGACTCAGCCGCAATGAAGGACGTGAAACGTCTTGTGCGTGCTAGAAAATCTGTATTAGCGTAGACTAACAAAACACAATTTGTGTTTTGTTAGTCTATGGTATTAGGTAGTGCGGCTCGCTTCGTTCGCCACATTTTGTAAGGGAGTGTCTCACTTCGGTCGACTAGGATGACATGTAGCACAGCGCGGCTCGTTTTGCTCGCCGCACTAGCACAGCATGTCAATAAGAGAGAATAGAAGTGCGATAAATGTAGTGTTAGTCTAAATAACCATTATAATTTTAAGGAAGTTATTCAAAATTCTCTCACTTTCTCACTCGTACAACCAGTTATAAATTATTAGTTTATCACCTAGCAATGAACTCTGTATACAAATACTGAAGAATCATTTTACAATACCTGTGCGCGTCCCCAGAACCCAGTTTTGTATGTAGTCGGCTCCTTGACCGAAGCGGCTTCGCAGAGAATTGAGATCATTCTTTGAGTTGTGTCCTCCACGTTCATTAGAGATAGTAATGACTGAAAATAAGTTCATATTTTGGACTCGAAGACATGGTAAAAAATATGGAACTAGAAACATAATTTAGTTAGACAAAGTCAGCATGTAAACCTACTAAGATTCAGTTTCATTGTTGCAGTTGAACGCAAACAACATAAGATAATCTCAGTTAAATAAATAAAATAAATAAATTATGCTGGACAATCCACACAGCATCATCTAGCCCCAAGCTAAGCAGAGCTTGTGTTATGGGTACTAGATGACTGATAAACTTAATACAATATATTACATAGATAGATATTTTTTATTATATATAGAAAATACCCAGAACACCCGGAACAAATATTTGCAGATCGTACAAACATTTGTCCCAAGGCGGGAATCGAACCCGCAACCTTCTGCGTCGCAGGCGGACCTTCGCCCGCCGCGCCAAATCGGTCGTCAGTTCACCGCTTTGAACGACGATCAGCGCATAGCGCACGTTGATCCGGTTCAAGCTAAACTTAGTTTAACAAACGGTGAAATTGGACCTAAGGCATTGAGAAAACCAGACGTTTTAACAGTTTTCTAAAATTTAATGGCATAAGATATAGTGAGCGCTTTGGTTTTAAAACTGTAAACTTCTATCTTTATAAATAAATAAAAACAAATAAGTAAGGTTTTTATTATTATAGTGCGTAAGCCTCACACTTGGGTTAATTTATAAGAACACACCTCTCGTCAAACGAACTAAACGTAACTTTAGTCTTTGAACAGGATTGGATAAACTTCAATGTTTCACCTGTAGGTGGAGCTAACGGCGCTAGAGTCCGAAGGAAGTCCCAAAGTTTTTCGACTCCTACGTCACTTGACCTCGTTGTGTAGTTGGTTAGCACGTTCCCGTACTGAGGGAAAGATGCGGGTTCAAGTCCCGTCGAAGTCGAAAAATTATTGGGATATTATTTGATTTCTAACAAATAAGTAAAGAGACAAATTCTGATCAATGAAATAAGATGGAGATAGTTTTTTACTCGCGAGGGTTATTTATGAATCTTCAGATATTATTATTATCATAACAAATTTTAAATTTGTTATGTTATGATTATGACTACCACTGAACAATTAGGCCATTTGCTCGTTTCGAGTCAATTCGATCAAGTTCATAGGGTATCCTAAATAACTATGACATCGTTGTTGTATTCATAAGATACTATACTTACCATAGACACTGAGGCTGACGGACAAACCGATCAACGGTCTATGTTAGCTGTAGCATATGTATGTAAATAATGTTTAATATAATTAAATTAAAGAAAAAAAATCTACAATTTAAACTGTTTTTAATGGGTTTCGTTTCGTACGGAAACCCTAAAAACGACTTACTGGATGTAACTTAGGCGTTTGCGACGGATCTGGAGACGGCATCGTGCCGAGACGGCAAAGCAACTGCAATAGCAACGCAAGGCAATCCTGCCGCCATTCGTTGTCATCGCTCCTTTGCAGTACACCTGAAACAGAACCCTATTACTTCTACGTACTATTCGAAATAGCTTATCGTATTCGAATGCGCAAACTTGCCACATTAAAAAAACGCTAATAGCTATTTTGAACTGCATTTTGAGTGCATGTCATAATGTTGGTGGACTTCAATGTGACTTTTCAATTCTATACGTTTATTTCAGACAACAATAATTTTATACACATAACATAAATTAAAGGGTCCGTATGTGGGATGAATACTTAAATTAATTACTTTACTTATTTTTGCCATCTTATCTTCTATGTTATTATGATCTCTCCTTCTATGAATGTTGCTAAATCAAAGATGGCGACAAAAATAGTAGCGGCCACCTTTACCAATTTAAAACTTACCCAAAACCTTGTCTAATTATTTTTTGTATGATTTGTCTATTTTTATGATTTTGTGTGAAATGGGTTTTTAGCCTGAATTAAATCAATTCACAAAACTTACCCGACATCATAATATCGTACAGTATCCTCAATCCCCCCTTCTTCACAAACACATCACCCCAATTCTCCACACAAACTTTATCTTCTTCTGTCTTTTCAATCGGAGTAGGAGTGACTCCTTCTTTCACTATCGGCACTAGTGCAGGGACGCAACCATTGTTAGTTGAACTCAGCTTGTCGACGATGTGGAGGGAATACATGAGTTTCTGTGGGCTGGTGGGGTCAAGTAGTTCTGGTAGTTTGCTCTCGATGGGGTTTTGGAATGCTTCGAGTAGTTGCGGGTTCAGTGGAACAGCTTGGAGGATGTCCCAAACACGACGGGAGAGGAGCTGCGCTTTTGTGTGCGCTACGGGCTCCTGGGAATGATAAGATGGTTTTATAAGAAATCGAAAATAACGAAGATTTTACTTTGAACTATCTTATTATTTGAACGGCTGCACCTATTTTTTCAACCAGCTTCGAACACGCCCAATCAAGTAACGACTTGAACACATTCTTATTACAGCGATTTTTAATATCAAAACTTACAAAATCGTGCCTAAATCTAATTTGCGTTTAAGAACTCAAGGGTTTCTTAGGCCGCGACCATGACCCCCGGCGCACGGCGGCCCGTGGACGTCGCAAGGGTCGGCTAAGCACCAGAGGCAGGACGGCAGCTTCCTTCTGTATATTTTCAACTCCTCAATTGCGAACAACAATCCGCCTGCCAAGCGTGGTGATTATGGCAGAGCTACCCTTGTTTGGGGAGGCATGTTAAGAAGCAGTATGTGAGCTGATGAGGATACAAGGGCTAGTTTCTTACCCCATTGGCTCCAGGCTCCCTCATCTGCCCCAGAGCCTGCATCAGCGTGAAGAGATGGTGGAAGTAGGTGGGGTCCAACAGCAGCATGGTCGGCAGCCTCGCCCGCGCCGGCGCCGGCTGCGCGGACGGCCATTCCGCCCACGCGCCGCGTCCGCCCACGCCTACTGATACGAACACCAGCTGTGGAGAATTCTCAATTCAAATAAGGTTGTCTTTAAAATAAATAGTTTGATCATATTGAACAGGGAGAACTGTGAGCGCGGCATTGAGTCGGACAAATTCAAATAGCATTGACCCAATGAAATAAGAAAACCTCTTTAGTACACGGAACAGCCCTCTCGTAGAGTTCGTATGAAAACTTCTTATTAAAAGGCGAGGTCAGTCTGGCCATGTTTTGTGCACGCTAATTTTATAGTTAGGGCGTATCCATAGATCTTTGCATTGACCATGCATAGTTGATAGCAGTTGTACTTCTCTTTTCTCAAATTGTCATGCTGTGCTTAATTTATTCTGTATATAAATATAGCTACAACTAAATCAATAGATAGATAGATAGATAATACTTCAAGGTTCAACATATGTCAAAGTAAATTTGTGGTTAAGTAAATTAAACTATGCACTAGTTAGGTAAGTACCTGCTGCCTCGATGGTTTTAAGTTTTGTAAATGTAAGTATACTTTTTGTGCAAATAAAGAATTATTATTATAAATGTTATATATTATTCTTTCGGTAGACATGACGTCTACGCCATCCGTAGACACCTCCGGCATCTATTGAGTTCTAAAGTAAATAGGGTTTATTGTTTTAGTAAACGCCTTTAAACAACATACAAATATACAACCGCCTCCTTTTTGATGTCGATAAAAAAGAACCTAGCATTTACCTGATTGTCTTTAAACCCCATATCGTAGAGCGTTCTCTCATCATAATCGATGGTAAGCTCCTGTCCTTGCGTGATCATACGCAGGGGACCATCTGTTGACAGTGACGTCACACCTTCCTCGCCCTGAATCTGTAGAGCAAATAAGTGAACAAAATTAGATAAATAAAATGGGAGTGAAAAACAACTATAGTCGACGTTTCTCATAGCGCCATCTAGCTCCAAAATACAACAATACCAACGCTTTCTTCTCATCTATTAATTTTTTGCGGGCTGCTGGCGGAATATTCCCGACAATAAAAAGGTAAATCTTCCCAGCATCTGATCCACATAGCCGAGGTCTTTCGACTGACAACTATTGTTGTCGGGTAGTTCTATATCAGTCAGATGTTGTTGAATAAAGCTTTTATGCTAAGTAGGTATCGAAATATTTTATTGCGCTCTTCTTAAGCGCCATCTAGCAGGTCCTTCCAAATTTTGTAAAGGACGTCACTAACCTGTTTCTCCCACCACACATGCACGTGCGCGCGTAGATGCGCGACCAGGTCCGACTGGTGCATGATGATGGACGCTCTCGGACCGGCGCCGGCCGGCTGCAGGGTAAGCCGGACCGACCCAGCGTTGGGCGGGCTCGTGGTCACCTCCCATGACCCTGCCTCGGCTAGGGCCCATCTGCGGAGGTGGTACGCGTATCTGTGGATGATCATTTGAAGTTAGTTTTAGAAGAGTCAAATACAGACCGAAATGGCAGCGACCGGCTGAGCAGCGGCGAGCAGATTCAGTGTTAAAAACCTAAAGAGTGCCGATGAGACAGGCTCTTACTAAGCCTAAGCTATCAGTTCCTCCTTCAGAATGCTCCACGTTTGTACCGTTATGTCTAACTTGTATATAATAAAGGTTTAATTTAAACTGAACATCTGTAGTATGACAATCGAAATCTTAAGGTGATAACTACCAACGGCTTGCAAAAAAAAATCGGGCATGGAAATACTTACCGTCTCTTGAAAGTATCCAGATGAGTTTTCAGAAGCAACAACGCCCTCTGTATGCATTGCAGCGCCGGTTCCTCCGTCATATGTTCGTAGAACGTCAACTTCTCCGCTTTCTCCTCCTTTTCTTCACTAGATGACGTTGCTACTTCATCTTTTTTTGATATAAGTCTTTCGGCGGCGGAAGACAGGTGGAACATGCATTTAGCGACGAAATCGTCTTCTTGCTGCAGTTGTTGACCCATGTAGTAGCTGTTTAGGTACTGGATTGCACCCATTGATACGTCTAGAACAAGATACAGTGAGTTAAACCCTGAATAATGGGTCGGCGAAACTTTTAGAGCGTTTACTGCCAAGCTGCAGTGGTGCGACCCGGACGAGTGGCGCCTCGCTCTACACCCATTTATAGATCTACGAGTGCGTCGGTGGCAATTAAATCTATACTAAATAATTTGTCCAGCAGCCATAAAAAAGAACTGAAAACTTGTTGACCATTCTTTAGCTGGCCACAGCCTAAACATACCTTAACAAACCATGAATCGCAAGAGACAACCTAGGTAGGTCGGCATCTAAAGAACTATCTACTGACATTTGTACGCATGTGTAGTTTGCTTCGTATTGTGACGTGTCCGGAAAAAGGGACGGCCAAGAACACATTTATTTCCCTATTCAAAACATCACACATACATAAATAAACATAAACATAAAAAGTATTTATTTAGGAACATAATTATGGTGCAAATAACAAAAATAGGAAGCGATGCGACCTACAGAAGTAAAATACTGTGTCGCAGCGCAGGGGGCAAATTCTCGCCAATTTATCACTCGATAAGTATCAAAAGAACTGTCAAATTTGACAGCTCTTTCATATAAAAACTGTCAAACTTGACAATTCTTTTGGTTTAGTTTTTTTATCGAGTGATAAATTGGCGAAAAATGGCTTCCAGGTCGCAATACAGCAGTTGATTGTAGTATTGATCAGTAGTAATTACTCACCAGTGCTATTGGCCCGTAGAGCGATTTTCCACAGATGGTCCATGGCCCGCAGGTGCGGATGGTGGTAGTCTCTGGAGTCTCCGAGAGCCATGCGAGCGAGGTTGCAAAGCTGCTGGTACAGGCTCAGACCCATGATACTGATTGTCTGTCAAATAATCATTAAGTTGTATTATAACTTTGATGTTCATGATTGTATTTAAGCCGATGTTATATAGCTCAGAGGATAAATTATATAGAGTGCGCCTTACAACATGGAGAACCGTTGACAAATAAAAGTGGATAAAAAATGGTTGTAAGGGACGGCAGACCAACAAGTCACACAGGAGGCTTATTTACGCAATCGTTTGTTTCGTTTTTTTTGTGCAAATTGGTACTCTAATTCGGTGTATTAGAGTACACCCATGCGCCGAAACGAAACACGCAATTTCGGGTCGGAGAATTAAATAGTTCAAACGGCTTAATGTGCTTTCCGAAGCACGAAACCGTAGGAAATCACTTTAAGGCCCGTAATATGAAAGTTTGCTCAGTCATCGATCTACATTTGAGTAACGATTTTCTACGGCAAAAGGAGGCCGTAGGAAATCGTTACTCAAATGTAGATCGATGACAGAGCAAGCTTTCATAATAAGGGTTTTAGACCGCCAAGTCCTAACTACAATTACTTATTTGTTTATTAGTGATGAATAATCTTATGAACAAACCTCCGGATCCAAAGTAGGCATTTTCTCAATGTACAAGAACCTCAGCGCGTCCAGCCCCAGCGCGTGCTGCTCCGGCGACTTCGTGTGCGACAGCAGCCACGAGTAGAGGCAGTCCGCGACCGCGTTGTCTCCTTTCACCACCAGGCACTGCCACAGCTCTTCTACTTGCTCTACTGTCAGCCTGAAATTTGGTAAATTCCGAATATTGGCTCACAGAGATGTAGGTTAATATTATAGGTAAGAACCAAACATGTTTTACCTATAACTAAGGCATGCACATTAGGTTGCATAAAGTCAGCAGTGGACATTTAATAATAAATTACATAATACCAAATTGTATATAACACAGACATAAAAAAAGAGTTCAATAATTACACATGAAGTCAGCATCTATTAGTGTATTAGTTGCACCAAAATAAAATAAATTAAAATACAGGCATGAAAAAAAAATTAAAACATTTATATTCCTAACTAGTAAATTTTTAAGCATCTTTCACTTTCAAACCTCATCATGCTTAATGGCGTTGTAGAAGGAGCTTTCAAAAGAATCATAGTTTTGGACGAATTAAAAAATAAGGAGTTTTATGTGAAGAGAACAGAAAATAACAACAAACGAGTTTAGGACCACCATTTGGAAGTTTGAGTTATTTTTGAGCGTGTTCCAGGCTATATTTGAAATTTCTTACGTTTACAACTACATACTTTATAACGATGATGATAAAATAGAGAAAGAATAAAAGATTCAGCAAAAGGGATGAAAGATACCGAAAAGTTGTCCTCAAGGAAAGTTTCGATGCAAAAACTTTTTCACGCATTTAGTTTTTAGTTACTCAATCCACAACCTTCTTACCTAAAATTTTGCGGCGAGCCAACGGGAGAGAAGATCGCAGTGAGAAAATGCAGGCGCACTGTCACTTCGGATATATGCATGTACTGAGCCGCGTCGGTCGTCATAGTGCGGGGCGTTTGCATGTAGTGACGTAAATCTTCTAGGAGCAGACGCATCATGCCTCTTTCACGCTCCGCCCACATCACGACCTGAAGAAAATGTGTTGAACAAATTAAGTTGAATTATATTTAAACTGTTCTTGAGTGGAAGCGAAAGATTGAAGGCAGATACTTGATGCGGCAAGCTGAACGGTATGGTGGCAGCGGACTAGCATGGGCTGACGATGATGTACTTTAAAGGGACTATAAAGGGAGAAATCTTGAAGCCCGTGTCTCTCATTGAGGTGTGCGGGGCTTCTCACATTGAGGTGACAACAAAAATTTTCAACGGAAGATCAGTGTTGTAGTAGCTATAAGCTAACACAACATAATGCTGAGTCGAACGCCATTTTGTAGCTTTAAGGCATTTTACAAAGTGTATTATTATTTATAGTTTATATGGTGTTGGTCATTTAATTCGTTTTGTACATATTATAGTTTTCAGCTACAAATAAAAAATATCTTACCTTATCTTAAAATAACCAGAGTTTTAACTTATATGGACAGAGGAATAAAGTTTAATTTTCAATGTAAAAGAAATATTTTTATTACTTGGTGCATATCCATTCCGCGTAGCTGCTGAAATGACGAGAACAATTTCGGTAGAAGGCGTATCGACACTGGGACTGATCTGAAAAAGACAACGCAATCTCTATTGAAATTCTGACCGACGACGACGGTTTCTCGAACGCAAACTAATCAATGGTTAAAATTCTTGTCAAGTCAGCTTGTACTTATCGGGTTGATTTTGATTAAACAATTACAAGCTGGGGCTCTTTCAAAGCAAGAGTGAATAGGTGTCTTCAAGACCTTTGCGATACACCGTCGCTGTCTGCTCAAACGAAGGTCTATTGATAACAAAAAATATATTTGTTGACCAGCCTGTCAAATCATTGATCACGCTTTTATAATCAGTCACTAAATATTTTTTTTTCTATGTCATTTGCCAAATTATTGATCAACAGGTGATGATGATGTCCTCCTAGCGATTCTTCGGCCACGTCGACCAATCTCTACGGAAACTAGCCAGTGGACTAAAAATATTATTGGTTAAGTAAATCAGATTTCTAGAAAACGACTGATGGGAACTAAATGTTTACCGGAGTGAATCAAAGCATTTCCTTACCTATGATTGGCTAGATTGTCGAGACACCCTTCAATAAACTTGATTCGTATAAACTTGTCGGTGCTGAAGCAAAGCAGCGCACACAGGGCCTTCTCCGCCTCCATGCCTAGCCCTTCGCCTAATTGCTCCTGTAATTGCAAATAGTATCAAGTAATAAGATATGAATGACTGGGAATTAATAAATAACTCCAATTCGTGGACAACGGGGCTGATGATGCTTTTATGAACACTACACGGGTTTAATTCTGTCTAGTAACTTCGTGTTCGCTATCCTAAATAAATAAAAATATATGAAATATGGGGCAGGGAATACTGGAAGAAACGGATGTAGGTTTTTGTCCCCAAATCAAGCCAAAAATAAAAAAATAGTAACATAATAAGATTACTTTTAATACTCGTACAGCGTGGCCCAGTAGGCTTAGAATTGAGATCTATAGAGGAAACAGGGGACGCCTTTGCCCAAAAGTGGTACACACAGGGCTTATTAACAGGCGCTAACTATCAGGCTAAAGGTTTCTTCGTCGCTTCTTTACTTTAGTCTACATACCGAAACGACTGAAATCAAAAATATCACTTTATATCCGTGTCAGTGTTTAATTATTAAGAATTTAACCTTTTCTAAGTGTACAATTAATGTATTTATGGAAATAAAGAGTTTTTGACTTTGACTTTGACTTTGACTATTGTAATCAGCATAATAAATTTAACCTTCCAACCTACAATTTTAGACAAATTCTAACATGTGTGCTAAAAACTAAAAACAAAGAGTTCTCCCACCGCAGGGCTCCATTCATACAACTCACAATAGCGCCATCTTGCAGCAAGTCCCACAGCAGCGTGTTCCCGGGACGACAGACATCGTCCACGTTGCAGACAGGCGGCACGCCCACCACAGCCGCCGGCGACGGAGGCCGCCGCTAACGAGGAAACAAAATAAAATTATAGTAATAGGTTATTTTTTGTATTAGCATTTTGTGGCTATGTGATAAGGTAAAATCACTGTGGCTATGTTGTCCTATTGTAATCGCCACTTAAGGCGCAAAGCTAACGGGTTTGGTTGTCAAACTAGGCCTAGATCTCAGTACTCACGGGATCATCGTGGTAGAAAACTCGAATAACATAAAATTCAAAAATTTTTCTTTGGTTCCTTGAAAGTGAAAACACAACAGCGAAAAAAATACGATAAAAAATATTCATGAAAGTGCACTGTTTCGCACATAATTTGGTCGAGATCTCGGGAGCCCTGCGGTCTATTGAAATGATTTATGTTATGATTCGTAGGTATTACAAATTATTTGGGTTTCCTTGAACCAGTTTCTTCATAATTTGTGTAGTTTTCCTGTAAATCAGCAAAAACTTGATTTTTTTCTTTACGCCGTTTCAAAAACCTATGCTCTGTCCCGCTCCTATGAAAGGGAAGTCCTATGCCTATCCTTTTCACAAAATGGCGCGCAATGCGCCCTCTTAATGCGTAAATCCGGGTAATGACTGGTGTTACGTGCTACACTGCGTGCGTTCGTGCAGTCAGTACGGTGAAAGAAGATAAATCTGTACGATTTTCTTACGGGTGATGTCTCTTAGCTCGCCCGGGCTATGTAGGTGATTGCCCAGATTATTGTTACGATTTTTAATCAATTCTCCGCACTCTTCTAACAGATAAAGAAGCGTTTCCGCCTCCTCACAGAATATTGGTAAATAGTAATTTTAAAGCTAGGTCAGGAAGTTTCAGATTTATAAATGCATTCAAGTAGCAAACAATCACAAAACACTTATAAATGCAAAAATTTGCTCGTTTAAATGGATGTTTATTACCTCTTTACGCCAAAAGTACTAGAAAGTAAGGATTGGGCTGAAATTTTGCATATGAAATGAAATGAAATGAAATGAAATAGCATTTATTTGCATAAATATAGGTTTGCAATGGTGGTTTTACAATAGAGTTTCACTATATTTGACCTTTGAGTCGTGCAAATGTTTAAACTTAAAAATAACTATGAATAAAGAATAATAAATTAAATAACATTAAGTAAGTACTATAATGTCAAAATAAAAATTATGTGCATTTAAATTTCAAATAATCACTTATATTATAAAAACAGTTAACACAAAGCCAGTTATATAATTTACGATTAAATTCATTATCTGTCAGTTCTCTCATGTCAAGTGGAAGTTTGTTATATAACTGTATGGCCATTGCGTAACAGTTCTTTTTACACATTTCTAGTCTAAATTGAGGCACCTTTAGTGGTTTTTGTACTATTTTTCTTCTGTATATAAACTTTTCATCCCTCTCAAACAATGTTATATTATTTCTGACAAATTTTAGCATCTCGAAAATATAGAGTGAAGTAAAAGTTAACAGTTTATGCTTCATAAATAAAGGTCTACAAGAATCTCTCCGTTTAATGCCAAATATGGCCCGAATACACTTTTTCTGCGCAACGAAAGCTCTCTGAGCATCCGTTGAGTTGCCCCATATTATGACGCCATATCTCAAAATAGAGCAGACATGACTATGGTAAACTGTCAATGCAGTTTCAATATTAGAGAGGTCCTTTATTCTTCTCAGTGCAAATATAAATTTATTAGTTTTCTTACACACATTATCAATTTGTTTCTTCCAATTTAAATGTCTATCAATAATAATTCCTAAAAATTTTATGTCAAATACCTGCTCAATATCACTGTTTTTGTAATTTATGTAAATTTTATCTTTAATATTATTGTTATACGTGGTTGGTAGCATGAATTTAGTTTTTGTTGTGTTCATTTTTAAGTTATTTTCATCTAGCCAATTAATTACGTCATTAAGAGATTTGTTCCCTACGCTCATAGCATTTATAATAGATTTTTCTTTCGTCAATATTGTAGTATCATCAGCAAACATGATTGTGTACTGGTCAGTAGCGCTTAGTAACTCATTAATATAAATAATAAATAATATGGGACCTAAAACACTGCCCTGTGGCACACCGTGGCTAATAAAAGAATAAACAGATCTGAAGCTTTCTTGTGTATTACATTCAGAAGACATTTTTGTTATTTCCGTGCATTGCTTTCGTCCCCTGAGATAACTTTCAAACCAAGAGTATGCAGGACCCCTTATGCCATAGCATTCCAATTTATCTAGCATACGGTCATGGCAGACCATGTCAAAAGCCTTACTCATGTCTAGAAAGATGGCGACTGGGATTTCTTTCTTATTGATTGAATCAAGAATTTCTTTGACAAGTTTAAAACATGCTAGAGTTGTCGATTTCTTACTTATAAAACCATTTTGTTGTTCGCACAAAACTTTGTTTTTTTCTAAAAACACAACTAATTTTCGGCTCATTACCTTTTCAAATATTTTCGAGATTATTGGTACTAGTGTAATGGGTCGATAATTCCCAGTATCGGATCTAGAACCTTTTTTAAATAGAGGTTTGACTACAGATAGTTTTAGACCTTCAGGAAATACACCGTTTTCAAGAGAAAGATTGACCACGTGTGTAAAAGGCTCTAGGATATAACCGATATTTTGTTTGAGCAGTTTGGTTGTTATCTCGTCGTAGCCAGCAGAGTTTGTATTACGTAAACTCATTGTTATTTTAAGTACCTCCAAGCAAGTCACCGGTTCAAGATAAATTGAGTTAACTACTCTACTTTTCTTGTGCTTATATATATTATTGTGCTTATTCTTTGTTGTCTTTTCATTGTTGGCAATGTTTATAAAGTGTCTATTGAAACAGCTTGCTATTTCAGCACCGTTGGTTATAATATTGTCTCCGTCAACTATTTCCTTTATTTCATTGTTAGTACATTTGTCCTTAAGTCTGTCGTTGATTATTTTCCATGTAGCTTTACATTTATTAACTGCACCTGAAATATATTTCTTGTTCCTATCTTTTTGTAAATTGACTGCACACCGTTTTAATATTTTACTGTAGTTTCTATAAATGTCCCTATCTTTCTCTGATACATGTAGTTCGAGACCTGGATACTAATTATTATCTACTTTTCATCCCAGAACAACGCATGCGAAGTCGCGGGCAGATGTAAGTTAATTATAATAACTAAGTACCAAGAATTTAAAAATTTGATTACGAAAAAAGTTTTCAAGAGCTTTTCAAGACTTTAACTTTTGTCTCGCTTACACGTACAAAAAAATAATAATACCCGTATTCTATGTATTCCGTGAAAATAGCTTCTGTCAAATCTCTCAAAACCAATCGAGTACGTATGAAACAAAGATTCTAGCCTAGTAGCCTACGACCATGAAACTATTCAACCTCTCTGTCAAAAAACGAAAATTAGTTCCTCCCTATCCGGTAGAGCCGCTGCAAGGCGCCTAATGTATGGAAAGAGACGAAAACTGTTTTCGTCATCATAAACTAATACACTGGTACTAAGGATTCTGCATACCTTTTCGAGCGCCGCAAGAGCATTCACCTGGTACTCTGTTAACTGCGCCTGGAAAAATCGGGCCTATTTAAGAGTTAGAGAAACAGTTCTGTAGGGGAAGGATAGAACGATAGCGAGCTCGACTCGTCGCGTATAGGTTCGCTCGGTATCGCTCTATCGGAAACAAAAGAATAACGAAACAAAAACCTAGCGCTACACCTTGTCTTTACTATATACAGGGCTCTGAGATAGGAGTGCGTGGCCAAATCAGAAACCATCAGATTAGAGAAAAGTCGTGAATGGAGTCATGGGCTCAATTTATGAGAAAAAAAAATATTTTTCTTCTTTCATGTACAATACTGCACTTCTTTGCAAAGATTGATTCTTATCAGCTATGCAAAAATACAGGGTGTCATATTTTTTGAAAAAATCTTGCGGTTCGTTTTCCTGCAAAAGTAAAAGATTAATAAAACTATATAAATGCAATTTTTGTTTTCTTATAAATCGAGGCCATGACTGCTTTCACGACTTCTCTGACTCTCATGGTTTCTGATTTGGCCATCCACTCCCATCACAAAGGCCTGTCTGTAAGCCAGTTACTAATACAGAGTACTGTATAACTTACAGACAGGCCCCGACGACGTTATTGCCATCGCTCGTCCAACGTGTTAATTAAGCTAATTAAAGCTGGAAACAGACTGAGCCCACGTCACGTAACGTATGCGACGAAATGTAGGAAACGTCGGATGGCGTGGCGTACGATAAGTGTGTCTCTAGCTAGCCCATCTGTTTCCATACAAATCCAGGCGTCCATCTTTAATGCGTCGCGTACATTGCGTGGCGTGTGCTCAGCCTTTTTCTAGCGTGTATATATCAATAAGTTAATACTATTTTTTACTCAACCTACAGAGATTTCATAAACTGTTTTGAAATGTACAAATTTATACCCTTCATTTGATACCCCACTTGACACTGTAGGTCTCTTTTAAGATTTCGACATCACAATTTGTAGTGAAAATTTTAATTTTTTTTAAATTCTTTTTCTTTTAGTATGTGCAGGCGCACGAAATGTATTATTATTCTAAATTTCACGTTATTTGCTGCTGTAGTTGCTGAGATATTAAAGACGGAAAACAGGACAGAAAATGCGATGCCATAGGGTTTCGAAACCGATCTCCGATCTTCGATATCCTAAAATGATACAAAGGTTTATTACAAATCATTTTAGTAGCGCAAATCTCGAAGTCTTGCTTTTGCTATACCTTGGAGTATTCGAGTTTAGTACGAGTATACATCGCCCCTTTTTTTGCTTTCTACTGGAATACTACGAAAGCCGCCATGTGTGGATGCGAGAGCGGGAGAGGGCGGAGGAAGCACTCCCCTCCTCGTCGCCACGACACTTATAGGTTAGTGCTTGTGACATACCTGTGCCGCCAACCTAGCTAGCTCCTCCTCGCAGGCGGAGTCGTCCTCGTCCAGGTCCGCCATGTGCGGGTGCGAGTGCGGGGAGAGGGCGGAGGAGGCGCTTCCCTCCTCCTCCTCGCCGCGACGCTTGTAGGTCTCCATTAAGCGGAGCTCCATCAGGCGTCTGGGAGCAAAGTATAGCTTGTATGAACGGAACGCATCAATAAAGTAAGGAACGGAATGTTTCAGGTGCATACAAATTGGCCGAATCAGGCAACGAGCAAAGATTCTAACAACCTACGTTTTGGAACGTCGAAAGTGCTTTTAAATTTTTATGAAGTAGCTATCCCACTTTACCGGGACAAAAGTAGCCTATGTCCGTCCCTGGGATATTGACTACCTTCCTGCCAAATTTCATTAAGATCCGTTCAGCTGTTGACGAGCGAAACGGTAACAGACAGGAGTTATTTTCGAATTTTTAATATTATAGTATGGATATGCCCAAAATAGAAGGTGGTAATTTCTGCACATACACTGCCGGCCAAAAGTTTGAGACCACCTACATCAAAGTAGGAAAATGAAATAAAACTCAAAATACAAAGCAAGAGGTTTAATTATGAATTAAAATACTTATTTCCTAATACACATACATTATGAAGAAAACAAAAAAATCAAGAAAAATCAACCATTTACTTTAAAAATGCCGCTCATATTTTATACAGATTTTTCGTCGAAAAACCCTCCCTTGCATTTTATTACTACTTTCACTATTCTTGGCATACGAGCAATCAATTTGTCGATTGTATCTTGTGATATATTGTTCCAGCTTTCTTGTAAAGCCTTCCACATGTCTTCTTGCGAAGTGGGACAACAACTGCGCACATTTCTATCAAGCTCTTCCCACAAAAGCTCAATCGGGTTGAGATCCGGACTCTGAGGGGGCCACACCATGTTTTTTAAAACCCCTTCTGTTTCTTTGTGTTCTAAATAACCCCTGCATAATTTTGAACTATGTTTTGGGTCATTATCTTGTTGGAAAAAAAATCCATCTCCAATTATTCTTGAACCAGACGGAATGGCATTTTGCTGTAGTATTCGTTTATATTGCTCCTTTTTCATGATTCCTTCGACTCGTACCAAATCTCCGGTTCCATGGCCCGAGAAGCATCCCCAGACCATAATGGAACCACCACCATGCTTGACTGTTGGCACCACACAGTCTGGCATCATCTTTTCCTCGACGTTACGTCGAACAAAAATTCGTCGTTTTGAACCAAATATTTCAAATTTGGATTCATCTGACCAAAGAACTTGTTTAAAGTCTTCTTCAGTCCAGTCTCGATGGGTAAGGGCCCACTGCATCCGTTTCTTTTTGTTTTGTGGCCTTAGTAGTGGTTTTCGAACGGCGACGCGACCAAATAACTTAGCATCTCTCAAACGTCTTTTTACTGTAGTCAATGATACAGGTTCTGATCGGGATTTGTTCACTTCTACGTGGATTTCTGGTGCTGTTAGGCGTCTATTCCGCTTGCTGGTAGTGACGATGAAGTGATCCTCGCGAGAAGTGGTAGTTCTCGGCCTTCCCGAACGCGAACGATCTTGATTACTGCCAGTCTCCTTGTATCGGGTTATTGTGTTATGAACACAAGTCTTCGACAACTTAAGTTGAGAGGCAATCGCACGTTCAGATTTGCCTTCGCCGTATAAAACAACTATGGCAGAGCGAGTTTCACTGCTAATTTCGCGAACTTTTCCCATTTTAAGATGTCTTCACTGTAACAACGACGAGCTCAGACTAATAAGGTAGAAAATAATTTACTCCATAAAAACTCAGGTACTAAATATGTTTTAGGAAGCTAACATAATCCCTGATATCGGTTAACGCGAAACAAACCCAAAACAATAAGTAATGAGCAGATCATAAAAATATTACAATGACTCTACCACCTGGTCCTTGCGCGGCGCTCATTGATGTTTTGAAACAATAGACCTTTTTAGGATGATAACTTAAACAACAACATAAATAATGACTCTTAGAAATTCTTTAATAATAATAGAATACGCAGGTGTTCAAATTAGCTCATTATCATATGTGTACTTTGAAATATTTTGTTGGTGACAAAGATTTTTACAGTGGTCTCAAACTTTTGGCCGGCAGTGTACATTCTCACAAACTATAACACCCCATTATAAGTTTGTGAGAATGTAAGTACCTGTCTGTCTGTAGCATCGTAGCTTCCAAACGGAACGGAGGTCTTTTGAACTAAATCCAAATTAGTCCAGTAAAAGCTCAAAAATATTTAACGGGGTTTGCGAATTTTTGTGACAGCTCGTGGATTAGGATTATCAGCAGAGCTTGTGTTATGGGTACTAGATGACTGATAAACTTAATACAATAAATAACATAGATAGATATTTTTTTAATATAGAAAATACCCAGAACACCCGGAACAAATATTTGCAGATCGTACAAACATTTGTCCCAAGGCGGGAATCGAACCCGCAACCTTCTGCGTCAGAGGCGGACCTTCGCCCGCCGCGCCACATCGGTCGTCTGAGTTAGTTTCCATGTATATGTGATAAAACTTACCTTGCATCAACGTTATCACAGAGCAGCTGACAATGCCCCGTATCGCTTCCAGAAGATTCCTCTTCCACCTCCGACACTGATTCCGCTAAGTCAGCCTTCTTGAGCTGAGCTGCTGCTGTGGAAAGTTTAAATATATTCATCTGTTTCTTGTATAATAGCTCAGTAACTTTGAACCCTAGTAGACTAAAGTATATCTAAAGTAGATCGTTTCTTTTACTCATAACGATGATGATATCCTCCAAGGTTTCGACCACATCGGCCAGTCTCAACGGAGACTAGCCATGGTATAGAAATTAGGAACAAGCAATTTTAATAATCTCTAATCCTATAAAGGGCTAATATCAAAATAGCTTAAAATAAGCTACAATTAACTATATAAATAACAATACAGGCTAGGCACGCGACAAATAAAAAGAAATTGCTAACGAAGTATGAGAACAACTGTAGACCGAGCTCTATGGGACCTTTGGCTTGTCCAGTAGTGGACTAATAAGGGGTTAATGTTAGGCAAATAAATTAATGTGTGTTGGACCATGCACTCACGGAAATGGCGCGCCTTGCCCGGCTTATGTCGTTTCTTATAGAGTTTTTTCTTGCGCGGTCTCAGCAGTTCCTCTGCGCCGCTGCTGGCGCTTCCGCTGCTACCGGCACGTTTGTGACGCCTGTCGACATGACACATTATTATTAACAGTTTCAGTTGGGTGAGAAAGATGTCAATGTTTTAGAGCAATGTATCTTCGTGGACCGCGTTAGCCATTCTGTGTATAGATGTATTTTTAAAACTTGCGCGATCACCTTTTGTTTTTTGTATACTGGAGGCTGGATTTGAGACTCAGCAGCGTGGATATATGTATGAAAAAACAAACGACAATCGCACCAGCTTTTAAAACTGTATCTATAAGCTTTTAGTTTCTTACGAAAACTTAAAACGTACACTTAAAATCAATGAATATTTACATTGTTGATAATAACTTCACTTAGTAATAAATTTTATAGAACCACTCGAGTGTCCTACCTTTCGAAATTGGCCTTGAATTGTCTTATAAATTGGGAAACATACACAAAATAAGACAATAGTTAAACTTGGAACCTCCTCCTTTTTTGAAGTCGGTTAAAAATAGCTATGACGATTTACATCTAGAGATCTATAACTTACTTTTGACAAGGCTTCAATGCGGGACACTCTTTCTTGGTCAACTCAGCACCTTCATTCAACCACTCTCGTTGTTCTGCTGAAAAAATACCGTTCTGTCAACCGACTTGTACATTTTGAACTCTATAAATCACCAATATGGTTCTAAATCAAGCGTAGGTTGAAACTAATAAAAATTTATGTTACCGGTAAGTTCGCGTTGATGTTTACTTTGTTTGCGAGGTGTCGGTCCCGCTTCTTCGCCGGATGTGCTTAGCTCCTCGCACTGGGGACAAGGGTAGTGAATTAGACAAGGATACATGACGCAAGTTTTATAATTACAATGTACAGGGTGCGACAGGTAGGTAAAGCGTAAAAAATTATATGATTAGCTGTGAACAGCTCCTTTTCTATTCGGAACAAATCGCGTCACTGGTGTTGCGAATATAAATTCTAAACCCTAAAAATTATCTCTATTAAATTGTATCGGCGTGTATCTTTAGAGTTGAGAATAACTTAGTGCGATTAGCGGCATTCTTTGTTTTTTTTTTATAAAAAAATTGTAGTATAAAGTCGTTGTTCCAAGCCAGCAACAATCTAATTATAATAACTTTACAATTTAATAACTAATAACTTTTTTACCTTATTTGTTTTAAAAAAAAATTGTTTATTTCGAGTACCCATAAGAATTACATTTAAAATACACAATAATATAAAATTACAATCAAAAATCAATAAAAATCTTACATAAAATCTGACAAAACAAAATTAAAATCAATAAAATAAAATATATGGACACCGAGAGACAGACAAATAAGCGGATACGAGGGACCATCATTAATAGGAAGATAAGGACTCCACAAGATGGACAATTCAATAAGATCGTGTACAACTTAAACATGAAGTTACACAACTACAGTGCATACGACAATAATTTAGAAATAATTAACCAGAGTTCAATAAGCACCAAAATAACTCCAAGAGAACTTAAGTCCATTGTAATAGAATACATTGCGGCCCATCTTAAAAATTTTTTTCAGAAATATTTGACGTAGCGCGCGACGCGTGCTGTAATACAGGTGACAAACATGGAGATAGCAATTTCATAACTATATGTCATCAAAATGTCCAAGGATTGGAGAACCAAACACTGGACCTTGGTATCTTTTTAGATGATAACAAAATAGACGTTTTTTGTGCTTCAGAAACGTGGCTAACTAAGCACAACATTGATATTTGTAATGTAAAAAACTTTAAAATAGTAAGCATTAGCAATCGTAAGAGTTTCGCTCGTGGTAGCGTTATTATTTATGTCAAAAACACCATAAGGGCAAAAAACAGACAAGACATAGTGAAACTCTCTGTAGATAAGGAATTTGAAGTGAGCTGTGTGGAACTGAATGACATAGTCATATTAGTTGTTTTCAGATCTCCATCTGCAAGGGAGTGCGATTTCATTGATAAATTAGAGGAATGCCTTTCAAAAGTTAGCGACAAAAATAACAAAACAATAGTTGTATGTGGGGACTTTAATATACGTTTTTCAGTTAATGAGGAAACTGCAAATCCACTTTGTGATTTGATGAACAGCTACATCTTAAAACAAAAAAATTTCGACTACACTAGAATAACAGTAACAACAAAGTCTTGTATTGACAACATATTCACAGATGGCACCACAATTGAATCTAAAGTAATTAATGGAATAAAATCTGACCACAAAGCCCAACTTATTAAAGTAAAGAGTAATGTTAAACCTAAAAATACAACTAAGATAATTAAATGTAGGAAAATAACAGAAAAAAGATTAGATGAACTTAAACAATCCCTTGACAAAATTCTGACACCAATAGACTATACTAATTTCAATTGCTTATTCAAAGAAGTTTTAGAACAAATAAATATTAACCCATCTATAGAACACAAAAAAATTCAAACCGTTACAAAAACAACACAAGATTGGATCACAAAAGGTATAAAAATATCACGAAATAAACTATTTGCCATGTACGATCAATTACAAATTCACAAAGATAAAAACCTAAAAGAGTATGTAAGAACCTACAGTAAAGTTTTCAAGCAGGTTGTCGGCGACGAAACCTTAATGTAAGGCTGATTCGTTTTTTGTTATTAATATAACAAAAAAAAAAGTACAAAAAAGTACTTAAACAAAACGATGTCTTAATAGACATCGTTTTGTTTAAGTACTTTTTTGTTTATTAAGTCGCAGCTAAGCCACCGAAGAGGCAAGAAGCAATAGGAAGATCAGGTAGTCATAGCTTCATACGCATTCAGGGGTGCGTGGCGGCGTGCGTCTACCAGCTTCGGAAGGAGAAAGGAACGCACGTCGAACTTAAGTTGGGATACTTTCCCAGGGCGAACTAGGTAATCCTGGTTACCGTCCGCAACACAGGTGACTATTATTGCAAAAAGAAATGCACTTAAAAATAGAATACTTCACTCAAAAAACATCATAAAAACCACCTGGGCTATTATTAGGGAGAACACTGGTAAAAAAATGGACCTGGACACAGAAGATAACAAGTTGTGCCTATCTAACGGAGAACTAGTTCAAGACAATATAAAAGTCGCAAATTGTTTTAATACATTTTTCGTTAATGTTGCTGATCAATCTACTAATATGTTACATCCAGATTTGTCACACGCTATTAATTATGTAAATTCTTTTATAATAAACCAGAAACTAGCATTATCAAGAAGTAACGTATTTTACGAGGCTACTTATACAGAGGTTAACAAAGTAGTAAAAGGTATGAAGTCTAAAACCTCGACGGATTATTGGCTTTTATCGTCGAAAATGATTAGGCTAATTGCCGATGAAATAACAATCCCTTTGACCGATGTAATAAAATCTGATTAGATTCTGGTTCTTTCCCTGACATACTCAAATTAGCCAAAGTCATTACGCTCCACAAAAAGGGGGATAAAGGTGACGCACAGAATTACCGACCAATATCACTCTTACCGATTTTTAGTAAAGTGTTCGAAAAAATTATGTTTGTAAGACTTGAAAATTTTTTGAACGCGAATAATATACTGAGCAAAATGCAATTTGGTTTTCGGAAAAGGCTGTCAACGACGGATGCTTTGTCTGAAATAATCAAAAGCATACTCGGTGCTTTGGATTCTAAATCAAAAAGCTATGGTATTTTCTGTGACTTATCCAAGGCATTTGATTGTGTTAGACACGATATCCTCCTAGCCAAGCTCGAACGGTATGGTATCGCAGGTACGGATCTTCTTCTATGCCAGTCTTATCTTACATCGCGAAAACAAGTGGTACATGTAAACGGGACTACCTCAAAAGAGGAAGATATCCGTGTTGGTGTACCACAAGGATCCATTTTGGGCCCGTTACTATTTTTAGTCTATATAAATGACGTAAGTGCATGCACCATTGAAGATAATATTGACATTTACATGTTTGCTGATGACATTTCCCTATTAATTAATTGTAATAAAAACACTGACATTCAATCTATGTTATTGCAAAAGTTACTAAATGGTTTGAGTGTAACAATCTTCTACTAAACACTTCTAAAACTAATTTGACAAATTTTTCATTAGCTACAAACATAGTAGATGCAAATGTAATCAACGATGTAAGTAAAAATATTGGAATTAAAATCACAAATACAATCAAATTTCTAGGCATCAAAGTAGATTCCAAATTAACATGGAAAGGTCATATTGACTGTCTGGCCGGTAGACTGAGTTCTGCCTGTTATGCCATCAAAAAAGTAAGAGAACTTTGTGGGATTGATGCTGCCAGCGTGGTATATTTTGCTTATTTCCATAGTCCATGACCTATGGATTACTGGTTTGGGGCAATGCATCTACTGTGGCAAGAATTTTCCGACTTCAAAAACGAGCAGTCAGATCAATTTTAGGTCTTAAACCTAGAGATTCGTGTCGTAATCTCTTTGCTGATTTAGGTATTTTAACTTTCACCGGAGAATTTGCGCTGCAATGCCTTATTTATGTAAAAAAAAATAGGAAAAGTTTGCCGACCCTGGCGGAAACACATAGTTATAATACGCGCCATGGTGGCAACATTCAGCATCTGGCCTGTAGATTATCCAAAGTCTCCAAAACTTATTTGTGTGTAGGCATAAAAATGTTTAACAAACTTAGTGAAGACTGTAAAGAGCTGAACATTGTTTTATTTCGAAAAAAAATTAAAGCTATACTCATGAAAAAATGCTACTACAGTCTTTCTGAGGCTTTGGAGGAAAAACAGCTGATGTAATTACTGGCATGTTGTTTGTAATTAATCTATAGACAACAAATTTTGTTATTTTTTTATATGGAATCATAATTTTATTACTCCTACTTTGACATTGTTTTACAATGATTCTGTATTTATTCTATAATTTTATTTTTGTTTAGTTTTTGGACAATGCCCTTAGATAGCAGCTCTATTTACATTATGAATTTATATAACTTTACTTCTGACATCCTTTCATAATTTTTTTTGTTTTTATGTAATTTTGTACATTATTCTTAGTATAATTTGACAATGCCCTTGTACAGCAGCATACTTCGACATATCTTTTAAGTTCTTTATTATTAATTTTAGTTTGACCAATTTTATTTAATTTACTTTGTGGAAGAGTCCTTAACTGTCTGTTTTTAATTTTCTATGAACAACCCTTATGGTGTTTCCTTTGTTAAAAATTTATGCGAGATTGTTACAATATAAATTATTTAAAAAGTGTAACGACATCAAGTGTAACATGTGTACCTACGGTGGAATAAATATATACAAATACATCAGTGACCAGGGCACCGCCCCTTAAAAAGGGTTGCGTGTAAGTTTATCCAGTGCCCCATAAACGGAGAGTCCCACCTATCCGCCAATGTGCTTAGAATGGTGTTGGGGTTGCCACGTAGGCGTTTCAAGAGCGACGCACAACGCTTTCTTATGATGGCGTGAAAGCCATCAGTGTGCGCCTCACTGAACATGCCCGAAGCACTGCAGAAACGTGGCAACCCCGTCACCACTCTACACCCATTGTTATATTGCACGCGCAGCACATTGTACGCCTTCTGTGTATAAATGACCCACAGGCTGCCAGTGTATAGTCACTGACAGTAAGCTCTGAAGAGCGTCACCTTCACTTCCCTGGAACTGCGAGCAAATCTGCGAACCACCATGTTACATCGGACTATCCCATGGAAACCGGTTTATGGGATAAAAAGTAGCGTCTATAAAAAAAATTCTTTATATAGGTACCTGCACAATTAGATTCCATCGTTGAACTTCGTGGACTGCCACTTTGTGGTGAAAAATTAATAGGGATGTGACAAAACCAATCATGTAAAATCAAGCAATCACAATTATATTAAATACTTATTAAATACTGAATTTATTTTGCCGCAAATTGATTCTGAAATCTTGTTTATCTCAATTGGCTACAGGAGTTAGTATTATGTAACAATGCAATGCATTTGCAAGAATCTTTCACAGCTTTAGCATTTTTTTTTAATTGTTTGATGATGGAATATTTCATTTATTTGGTGTAGAAATGTTCGTCGTAGGTATGTTTGACAGACTACGCGTATAACATTTGTGACAATTATCGAACTATTTATTTTTGTACTTTTTGTAATGTATCTTTAATAACGTGATTGGTTGATTAGCGTTTTCTTCCGTTGACGGTTTGATTCGTCATGCAAGCACTAGTAGTCTGCATGTAGCAATAATTTTGCTACATGCAGACTACTAGCTTTTCGGGTTTTGACGTAATAATAACAATAAAAGTTTTTATTTCAGGAAAGGATAACAAAGTAATTACTTACATTAAATTCAAAGTAAGCTTACGTCATGTGTGAAGTACTCACAGGATCATCGTCAGAGTTAGTCTGGTCCATGCTAACACTAGCCTCGGAGGAGGAGTTGTGGTGCTTGGAGGGCTGCGGGGGACGTAGCGCCAGCTCCTCGGCGAGCGGGGGTGACGTCCCAGCCGCGAGCCCCGCGCCGCGCGACCACATCGCACGCATCAGCGCTGATGCTAGGTACAGACTCTGGAAATTTTGTACACAAGTAAAAATAAAGGCAGTGACGGTCGCGTCGGTCGTAAGAATCGACTCCTCTTATAGATAAAAATGACATGAGAATGCGTAAATATCTGAAATTAATTACTTCAAATTCAATTATTAATGCAATGTATCTACTATGTCTGCTATGTCTCTATTCTAGCCTAGATAAAAAAATCCTATGCTAGGGAGACAATAATCCACAGCAGAAAAGCAGTCACAGTCATAAGTCACTCACTTGCTCAGTATGATCCTTAGGCGGCAACGCACACAGCAGGCTGTACAGATGGGCGCAAGGCTTCGGCGCCAGGGCCCTGATGAAGCCTGGCAGGAGATCATAAACTTGTCGGCCGCAGTGCTTCAGTTGAGCAGCCGCCCACACCAGGTCTACATGCTCATTGGTCACTTTACCTTCCACAGCAAGGAATTTGAGGATCATGTGGGATTGCTTGATTACCTGTGCGAGATAGAGAAGAAAACATTACATTATGTGCATTTCAAACCAACTGTTTGTCCACAATACACAAGCTCTGCACACAATTAATCCAAAAAAGTACCTTTTGGTTACAATTCAGGGTTGATGTTATTAATTATAGAATATGTTGAATAAATCATATAATTCTACATAGTTTTACATAACAAACAGCCATCAGCTGCAGATGTATTTTGATGGTGCCCAAGTAATCAATCAAAAATATTACGCGCTATAGCTCTCATTAAGGTGGCGTATGTCTCGCAGTGGACTAGTGTAAGCTGAAGATGATGACGAATTCAAAATTACCTCAACATGGAGATTAGGTCCAAACAGGTGATCAATAATATTGTTATTCATGAGCCACGAAGCCAGTTGCTGTCCAGCTATTTCAGCCTCTGAGGCGGGCTCACCGGCGCACAGCTCATTGTGTAAAGCTATATGTGAGTTGATCTGGGACACGCCAGCCAGTCGCATTGTCAGAGTACTGCTGTTGAAGTATTTGAAGGCCAGGGCTAGGCCATCTCCGTCAAAGGAGAGTGGACTGTCGAGGGGCTCCTTTGCTGCTCCCCACATGAAATCTGATAGAAAATAATTTGTTGAGTTAAATGTACCTGTATAGGAGTTTGATTTGCTGAAAAACTTTACTGCTGTAATCACACTAATATAATAAAAGTGAATGTTGGTTTTAGATGTACGGATGGATGGATGTTTGTCACCACTTCTCACCATAACTATTGAACCAATCGGACTGAAATTTTGCATAGATGTTGCCATAAGGCTGTATCAAACATAGGCTTTTTACTTTTTATCCAATAAAACAGTTCCCATGGTATAGAAATAACCTATAAATGATTCCATAGAAACAACGCGTGCGAAGCCGCAGGCAGAAACTAGTTATTAATAAAGGGTTTTCTTACCTGCCATAGACTTTACAGCTGGCAGCCTAAGATCTTTATCCTCCAACATACACATGTACTTCAATATCCTGCTTCTCAGCGGGATGAAGAGCTGAGCCACAGCTCTGAAGTTCAGCCATAGCTTGAGGTTACCGATCACAGCCACTATCGCATGCGCTATGGACAGTGGAAGAATAGCTGGAGTTCCTTCTTCAAACACGGCAGCCATAGCACCAACCCCATCCAACTTGCAAAAGAAACTGACATTGCGAAGCAAGTAAGCTGGTATCTCTGTATCATGAAGATCGCAGAATGAGTTCAAGTTTGTGATTTCCTGTGCAGATAGGTCATCTAATCGACTGAGGGCAGAGTGTTTACAAGCCAGGTAGAGAGGGAAGTTGAGGAGAAATATTTTTGACAAGATGTGCATTAGTTTTTCCCTTTGAGGTATGGACCAAAGTGTAAAATCTGCCTCTTCTCCTGGCTCTTCTAACTTTGTAGGCTGTTTGTGTTTTTCGTCAATTGTTTCTGGAGTATCATCACTGATGGGTTTTTCAGTCGATTCAGAGGACTTATTTGATTCATTTGTTTCATCACTTTTCTGCGTGACAGTCTCATCTGGTGCCTGCTCCTGTGAAGTTGTAGTTTCAGCAGGAGTAGAAGGTCTTTTAGCTGCCTCAATAAGTTCATCTTTTAGCTGCTTTAGTTGGCCGACTGATAACCACAGGATACTTTGCACCACCATGAAGAACCTTTCAAAATTCCTCACATCTCGATAGCAACACATGCATTGCCTACAGAGAAACAAAGATTGTATTTAGCGAATTAAAAATACAAAAAAAGGAACTGAACATGTGTTGTGTGAGTTCTACACTTTTAGATTATGTTTGGAAGTGGGTTACTTTTATTAAACACGTTTCATATACTTAAATTTATAGCTTAGTCAACTTTTTGATGTTTTCTTACCTTTGTGGCCATTGAATAATGAAATTTAGGATTGTATCAAGATCAGCTTGAGTTAGAGTTGGATAATGGAAAACATCTTCACTCAATCTTGTTTCACCTAAAATTTAGTAAAATGGTTTAGTTTGGAATTAAACATTTACATAATCAATCAAAACAGCACTGAAAGTCGTATTTACTGAGTTCTGTAAGGAAAAGCTCATACACAAGCAAGTGGGACTTGGATATTTCGAAACAATGAACTTACAATTCAGTAAAAGCTGTGAAAACTCCGAACAAACATCACACATTCTTATGGTTTTAGGTCAATAAAATGCGAAATATTATTGTAATATTAACGCAACAGTTACATTTAGTGAAAATGTGAACATTATTGATATTTTTCGTATCAGAAAACGAACACCCACTGGATTTGTCACAGAATCCATCCATTCCACCACCACTGACCACCATTGTTGACGATGTTGTCAAAAGAGCGTTTCGTTTCACTATTCCTCTTCTCTTCCTCTTCTTGTCACATCACTAGAGACCGGATTATAAGCAACATAAAAAGCTCGAAACCTCATGCCTTTATGCATAATGCTTGCAAATCGGTATGATAAATGCCTGAATTATGCATGAAGTATAATGAAAAGTGTCAAAATAAACAAAATTGTGGATTTAAATTCAAAATCATAAACAATTATATATTAAGATATCGACAATATTAAGAATTAATTCATCATCATCAGTTTTCGGACAAAGTTTTTGACTATGTTTTAAATACAATTTTACATCAAACCAAGGATCAGTGAATTTTTAGGTAATTTTAGTGTCAAATTATAATGAAAATCATAAGTACTATAATCATTTAAAAAATTTTGAAATGATGAAAGTAGGTATAGGTACTACTCATTTAATGACAAGGCAACTCATCTAATCGTTCTGGAGGTACATGAATAATAGAAAAGGCGATATCTAGAGATGTTATTATTATTATTATCCATCTATCTCAAATGATTCGGAAATGAATTACATGTAGGTAATGTTAAACATTCTTAATAAAAAACTGTTTTTATTCTCTGCAACAGTTTTTAGATTTCTAGTTACTTCACAAAAAAATAAAGTAAGTATGTAGGTACTTGTAGTTATCTAAGGTTTAAGTACTTACTATTATTAGATCTCATTAATAATAAGGATAGATAAATATTATAAAATGTAAAATAAACATTTTGATTTAAGCTTTTATATTTTAAGCCTAGAATATATAGAATAAGTTTCTAGGTATCTATTAACCACCTAGCATAATATTGCCGTGCCCTAGCAGGGTGCATGTTTGGAACCACCTTCTTGTTATTTTATAAGATCCCTTGTACAACTTGTTTGCAATAAAAATTTGACTATTGACTATTGTTGTCCATTATCTGTTATTCATTTCCGACAACACGTGAGCTATTCTCCCGTTATTTTGGTTCAGTTTTTGTCATAGCCCGTGTTGTAAGTCTGCTGCAGATGTTATTAGTTCACTAGATATTGACAATCACATTTCTTCATCTCTAGTTCAGGTTTCAATAAATAAAAGAGAGATTTAACTGAACACTAAGCGTTTGGATGGCAGCAAGGGTCCAGAGATTATTACTCATCATAACTAATATACGTACATATACCTATCTTATAGTTTTATATTATATTTATGTAGTTATATTGTTTTATTGCCTAGACATGTGCTCTCAACATATTTTTGTACATATGAATGCTGTCACATTATTTTATGGTATTTGGTAAATTATTAAAAATACGTGCTCCTTCTCAAAGAATCTCTTCTTCCGTAATTCGTGAGTGTAATATGGTCATACTATTTGTATTTTTATTGATTTTTCTCGGTGATGGGCCAAGTAACCCATAACGGGGCTAGTATCAGCGAATGAAGCGAGCCTCGATTATTAATTGGTTAATATTTTTGCAGTGTTTTGTAAACTAACTTCAAACGAGGGTTGAGCCCCGGACCAAATGTGTAAAATGTTGACCTCGTGCGAAGCGATGCTCGACATTTTTGTGGATTTTTCCCGGCAGTCACCAGTAAAACCCGAAGGCATACCTATACAAAGATTTTTGAGCCAAAACTTTATTTATTTATTTATTTTTCACGATTTTTGCGGTGATTAATAAAAATGAGAAGACTTTTGAAATTACGCCAATCATAACGAGCTTAACATAAAACACTCAAGGAAACAGTGAATTGCAGAATTTGTTAAGCTATTGGCTGCGGGTCAAAAGTTAGTCCCGAAAGTTATTACAAATTACGAAGGCTACAACAAAATAAACAACAGCGACGGTACAAGCGAGCGAAAAAGTTGACAAAATATGAAAAAACAACGCGCGAGATCGGAAGCTGATAGCTTAAAAAATATAATGAGATTTTCCAGCAATTTACACATAATCACGAAGGCAAAATAACCCAAAATAACTGACTTGACGGCGAGCGGAACGAGTCACTAAAATTTTTGAGACTTTCAGGCTATTGGCGGTGTGCCTTGCCGCCTACTGCGCCCAGTTGCGCAGCCCACGCCTCTCTCTCGAAAGCCGCCACAGGGAGACATCAAACATTCGAAATTGGTTCATTGAATGTAAAATTTTGGAACTCCTTTCTAACCGGCGGCGCGGCGCGGCGTGGCGCCACGCCGCTCACTCTCTTCACTTCTCTAGGACCGTAGCTGATACAGCTTAGAGGTAAAACAGGCACATTGATAATAAACTCTCCTTTAGAGCTCATTATCTGCAAATTATAGCAACGGCTAATCAGCTTCTTGGCTTCGTCTTAAGACAAACACACAATCGACAGGGTCACAGTCGAAGGGTTTTAAAAAACCTCATAGTCTTTTGTACCTTGTTTGTTTGCTTTACTCAAAAGTGGTTTGGAATATGGTACCTAGTCCAATATGGTCCCCAACTTACAAAATTACATATCCATCCAATTGAACGAGTGCAAAGAAAATGCCTAAGATTATTAACATATCGTCACCAACCCGGGCGCTCTACTTTGAGCTATGAAGATAGGTTATGCCGATTTAATGTTCAATTCTTTGGAGACACGTCGCGTCGCTTATACTTTGATTTAGTTTAACCTGTATAAGATTAAGCATTCTGTTATTGTTTCTCTAGAATTGTTGTCGTATTTTTCTTTAAATATTAAATTTAACGCGCGTAGATCAAATTACACAGCAATTTATTTTCTTTACTTACGGTACATATAAAATAACATTTCATTATAAAGCCCACTATCGAGAATGTGTCGTCAGTATAATGAATGAGCTATCAAAGGCGAATATAGAGATGGACATATTTTGTCCTAGTTTATACAGTTTTGTTAAAACTGTTAAAGACATCCTCCATTTTAACAGCAGGGGCGATGATGCTCGTGAGAGCAACATAGCCACTGGAACTAATGTAATTATTAATTAGGTAGGTAGTAGATGCCATTATTTTATTTAGTTCAAGCTGTTCCTTCCTTTTTTATTGTTAACGTAGTAATTCATAAATCGCGTAGAATGTTGAAATTTCTACTTAACATATCTAATTATTATTTGTTGTGTGCACATAGTTTACGTTACGTCTCAAGCCAGTTCGTGTTTTTTTTTGTGTTATCTGATGATTGCTTTTTATGTCTATGTATGTAATAAAAATACAAATAAATAAAATAAAAATTCTACTTCGTACAAAGTTTTAGTTTCGAACGAAACGAAACGAAATATCGTAATTAATGAAAAATGTATACTAGAGGCCTACCCTCCAGTATACGAAAAACCAATGACGATCGTATAATTTTAGAAACTGAGCAAATTTAGTGCAAATATGCATCATCATAAGATTTTAGATAAAATATGCAATTACCGATGAAAATAAGCTAAATATGCAAATGCATATTATTGCAAATATGCGATTGCATATAATACGGTCTTTACACATCACCATCACAAATGTTTGTACGATTTGCAAATATTTGTTCCGGGTGTTCTGGGTATTTTCTATATACTTGTATAATTGATCAAAATTTACTTGAAAAAAACAAAGAATTTAACAACGTAAAAGAAATATACCAACCTCAAAATTTAATCAAATAAAAAGTAACAGAAACTGGTTCTAAACTGAATTTACACATATCTAGATCTAAGACACCGAAAAATGACAGACTCAACGGGCAGGGAGATGTTTCCTCGACGATGGTTCGCAGCAGAATGAGAGCCAGCTTTTTTTTTTCGTAAGGACTAAAATGCTGTTGACCGCAGATGGCCATGACAGCGTAATGAGAGCCAGCCTTGGTCGAGCGCGCCTTTTATACATTTGCGCGCCACGAGGTTTTATTTTTCCTTTAATATATAATAAAAAATTTATATCTATATTATGTATTGTATTAAGTTTATCAGTCATCTAGTATCCATAACACAAGCTCTGCTTACTTTGGGGATAGATAATGCAGTGTGGATTGTCCAGCATTATTTATTTATTTATTATTAGTTTATTAGATAGATGGTTATCGTTATGAATGCATTTGGAAGTATGTGTAGGTACAACAATAATTAATTTCTACTCGTTGTGGTCGGACTGTACATAAATAATTAAAAATAATAATTTCATGACACAAATTGAACAGTGCGAATGAAACGCAATGTTTCGTTACAAACACTCAATGATTATTTTTTTATCTTTTTTGAAGCGAACAAATTGAGATTTATAGTCATTCTATCTTTACGCATTTAAAGACTGAATATTTAGGATGATAAATATGATAATAATCCATGAAAACAAGAAAAGCCAGTAAGGATTGCATCCAAAATCCATGCAGCCAAGATGTTCAACGACCAAAATCCTTGTACAATACAAAAAAAACGTGATTTTTTGTCAATATTACAGTCACTGTCATGTTGTATTTTCTATTTTCTTTCTCAGCTGTTTTGGACTTTTCGTGAAATGGGGTGATAAATTTTCAAAAACTTAGTTGAAACACAAGGAAATAAAATGGTTCAGCTACTTTACGTAATAGCCAGTATACACGCCTTACTTTGCCCATTCACAAAAGTTGAGGAAAGCTTCAATGTACAAGCTACACACGATATATTGTATCATAGACATAACCTATCTCAGGTGTCTACAAGATTCTAATTTTAGTTTATCTTGAATGATAAAATAACGCATACTAATTACTGTTCCTATTCCAGTACGATCATATCGAGTTCCCTGGAGTTGTGCCGCGTACCTTTATTGGACCTCTTGTGATTTCTGTACTGTCGGCGCCAACGGCTTTGTTTTTTAATGTCGCCGGTCTTCATAAATTTTGGACGCAATATGTAGGTGAGTTCTGAAAAATGGAATGACTTCCTAGTGTTTACCTATTTTAAATTGTCAACCAAGCAATTGACACACCATCACAACTTTGAATGTAAGTATTGTGTCTTAAAAGTTTTTATGTTCCAGTCCGTTTAGCACTTGCACTATCAGTGATAGTAGCATGGAGCCGGCTCAAAAATACTCTCCAGAAACTGTATGGCAACACCTTCTCCTGGTGGTTCACCATAATCACAGTCACTCAGTACCATTTCATGTTCTACATGAGCAGACCTTTGCCCAATATGATGGCAATGCCATTAGGTAAGACAAAACCACTTTGATGCCTGTGGAAAGTGTTAATATGTTAGCGGTAGTATTTCTTTATGCAACCTTTTTGTGTGATGAAAAAAAAAAGTGAAAAGCTATTTAATTAATTGCAGCTGTAGATTAGAATGTGTGAGTACACTTGTATTTAAGTACCTACATACAAGTTAATTACATTTCAGTTCTCGTTGCATATGATGGATGGCTGGGAGGCAGGCAGAAACAGTTCCTAATATCAGCAGGAGCATCAATAATCATATTTAGAGCTGAACTGGCCATGTTGTTTGGAATGTTTTTGATCCTGGACCTGTATTTTAAAAAGATTGGAGTTGCCAGGTTATTGTATTTCTCAGTTTGTATATGCATGCTTGGATAGCCTTCTTAAAAAGCTGACAGATTAAAGGCTAATTGCCTTGAATAGAGTGCATATTAGTGTGTGTCAGGGCGCTAGCTGTGCTATAATAAAGTCTGGCAATGCTTCATGGCAATGCTTCATGGCCGTCTGCGGTCAACAGCATTATAATCCTTTTTAAAAAAATAGCCTTGCTATAATGCTAAATACTAATTTATTTATTAGCTACATAAATTAACAATTAAGCATACATTAAAAATGGATAAGTACTAAAGAGCTAACTATAATATTATGTGGGTATGTCTATTAGATTGGCTACAGCCCCACACTAGACTCATGGACCGTTTCCTGGGTACCCGTGCACGATAGTCAGAAGATTGATTGGTTCTAGGGTATTAAAGATAACTTTACGTATTAACTATTCCGTTTAAGTGTGCATGTTCAGGACATTAAGTTATGAATATAGGTGTGGTATGCAATTTAGAATTGAGAAAGGTAATGTAGTTGAATTGTGTTGTACTATGACATATGTTTACTTTGCAATAAGTATGAGTTCTATTTGGAAAAGCCTTTAGGTGGGATGTTGTAGAATGACTATATTATTTCTGTAAGCCATTGTACTGTTGCAAGTAAGATCTCTGGTCACAAATACAATTTCTTTTTCAGTTTATTCAAAATAGTGATTCCAGCTGGCTTAGCATTAATAGGCTTGACTTTGGTGGTGGACTCCATCTTTTGGGGCAGACTGCTGTGGCCCGAGGCTGAAGTGTTGTGGTACAACACCATTCTCAACAAGAGTTCTGACTGGGGTGTATCCTTTTACAATAAACTTTTCTTATACCAACAGTGGGATAGCATAGTGAGCTGTAATGAACATGATGATGAGCTTCTTTGCTCAATGACTGAAATATCCCGTTTTAAATAAGAAAAATGTTAGGAACATACTTCACTTAACTATCTTTCAAGATTGGATGGTATGATACTCATGCTTAAATAATAATGTGAAGCACAAATAATATTATAGTACATGTAAAGTAACTTAAAATCTTGATAAAAGGAGATTTTAAATATGATAATAATGATCTTCCAAGAAAATGAAATTATTTTATTTCCTACATGAGGATACATTATTATATGTATGTCATGAAATTCTGAAATAGCTAACACAAAGACCTGAACCTAACCTGAACTCCTCTCACAGACATCTCCATTTCTTTGGTACTTCTACTCAGCATTGCCCCGAGGTCTTGGACCAAGTCTGGTCCTGATACCACTGGGGCTGTACTTGGACAGGCGCATGGTCCAAGTGGCAGCGCCGGCCTTCACTTTCATCCTACTGTATTCCATCCTGCCTCATAAGGAACTAAGGTTCATTATTTACGTGTTTCCGTTGCTGAATATGGCCTCGGCTTCTGCCTGCTCTTACATGTAAGTTATGCTTTGGTTTGTGTAGGTTTGGTGCACAATACCCACGCACGTAGAATAGACGTGTGATGCCGGCATTAATCCCTAATGATAAGAGCCACTCATCACGGAAGGTATTTCAAGCTGCGGACTGGTAAAAGCTGTTCGTGTGATTTACAAGCTATAAGTAGTCAATATTATTGAACCCAATAACAACCTTATTATGCTACCATAAATTTTAGCGATTGTTGTTCCAGCCTTATTTTTTATTTCAGATACGTCAGGAAATCAAAAGCACCGATTTACGAGCTTTTATTCTGGGGGCAAATCTTCGTAGTCATTGGAAACATTATTATGACTCTGGCGTTTGTATCAGTGGCTATGACTAACTATCCAGGCGGCATTGCGATGTCAAAGTATGAAATATGTTTTATTCTTGTATCAAAAATATACTTCGGCCGTTCAGAAAAAGCGTTCCTGACACGTCGCGATTGAACTGACGACGTAACTTCGGCCGTTCAGAGAATGCGTTCCTGACACGTCGCGATTGAACTGACGACGTAACTTTGTAATGGCGTTGCAGTTACGATAAAAATATTTTTGCTGGTTGTTCTAGTCGTGACTAACTGATAGGGGTCGAACGCATTCTCTGAACGGCCGAAGTACAATTAAGTCCTTTGACTCAATGTTTTAATTTTTTTCAGGTTGCACAAGCTATTGAAAAATGAACCTTACGTCCATGTTCACGTCAGTAACCTAGCTGCTCAAACTGGCGTGACGAGATTCATGCAAATTAATGACGAATGGAAGTACAGCAAAAACGAATCTTTGACACAGGATCAGTTGCAGGTGTACACGCATCTTCTGATCGAAGCCAAAAGCAAGTACTCTCCGAGTGTCAAAGCGTTCTCCGACACGCACGACGTTTTAGATAGTGTCGAATCTTTCTCTCACATATCTTTGACTTATAAAGTTCTCCCGCCAATAAAAATCAAGACTAGACCCGCTATCTTTATTCTGCAAAGAAAGGACTACAAAGAGTATCCATACGGTAAAAATATACCGGTGTATGAAATAATAGATGATGATTTCATGGATGCAAATACAGAAGAATTAAAAGAATTCCAGGCAGAAAGTATTGAACCAGATCGGGAAAGCCTTACTTATACAGCGAGTTATGTTAATGAGGTAGAAGCTGATGATTTAGTAGAACCTGAAAGTGATGAAACAGAATACGGGTATATTGATGAGAAACTCGATGTTGGAAATGAAGTAGTAAATGACAATACTGTTGTTGAAGAACCGAAGGAAGAAACTATCGAGGAAGAAATTATCGAGGAAGAATTTATCAAAGAAGAGGAGACCGAACGACTCGAAATAGAAATGAAAGTTAAATCTAAGAAAGCATTCGACGAATTAAAGTCATTGAGACGCGAAAGAAAAAAAAAAGCAATAGAAAAAATCAAATCTGAAACGCGTAAAGAAGTTGTAGCGTCAGCTAAAGAAAAATTAAGGGATATTATGAAACGACACAAACACATTGCTGAAGAACTTTCAGAAAATATACCAAAAGTAGAAGACGATAAAGTAGATGAAAGAGGGGACATCCCCGAATCTGAAACTGTAGCTCAAGTAGTAAACCCTGAAACGGAAGAGACTAAGGCAGTACAAAATAGGTCTGATTTGTTACACAGCTCAATTGAAACAGACGAAACAACGCACTCTAACGAAAATATAGACTCAATAGTAGAAGAGGTTATCACAAGGCTCATAGATAGAAAAATGTATGATGATAAGACTAAGCCAGAAGATATTAGAGCAGAAGACAGACAAATGATACAAAAGATTGTTGAAGAGGTGTTATCTGAGAGGATGAACTATACCAATACAGATTCCAAGTAATCTTACTTGTAATCTGACCCTCACGAATTTGTTGATTTTTGTTTTTATTTATTGTGAAAGAGAGCATATCAGCTGGTATGTGTTGTTTTGCGTGAAGGCTATTGTTGTATTTCATATTTTGATCTCTTATTTTTTTCTAGTAAAAGTAACTTTCTATTACTAGCCTACATTCAAAGGTGTTTTATCAAATTGTATTCAGCAGCGCTTTTCAAGAAGATAATCAGCTGATTTTTGTCCATATAGAGTTCATAAAGAGGGAGGTGTAGATAGGTAGATGGAATAGCGGTGCAATCTTAAAACTATTGTGTGATAAATGTAAGCATTTTCGAATTTTTGTAGAATCTAAGTTAGGGTTCGTCTAGTCGTTATATCAGACAATTCTTCGATACTAAACTGTAATCTAAGGCCAAAAAAAATAAAATTGTTGATTTTACACATCATTTACTTCTCATTAATAATACTTTCACATATTCTATCTTTAGAATGAAAGTGATTAAATCTGTTTTAATTTTGTATAATAATAAAATCACAGACAAATTACAGAATGTAGGATTAGAATGAACTTCACATATAAGTAAAATACAAATTTTTATAATTTTCCAAGTTGCAAAAGAAAGCTTCCAGTGCTCAAAATAATTAACAGAACATGAATCTTATCGAGGTCAAGAGGTTTTATTCTAATGCCTGATTCAAACAACACTTGTGACTAGAACGAAATGCTTAGAACTGGTAGGTATTTATAAAAATATACTTTAAACTTACAAGAGCATAAAGTAATTAGCCACTAAGTAAACTACTACTTAATTATAGAAGAAGCCCAATAGTTTTAGAAAGTGACCTAAAACCATTTTTACGTTACACACGTTATTTTTCAAGGGTACTTCCACTATAATACGGCCCGTATTATGAAAACTTGCACAGTCTTAGACCTATGCTTGAGTGACGTTTAGCTCATAGAAAAGCGTTACTCAAGCATAGATCGATGATTATGCAAGCTTTCATAACACGGGCCTTAATTTCACAAATTCTATTTCATGTTTGCAGGAATTCTGCTAACCAATCGTTTTACTATTTACTATGACAATGGTATCGTCGCAGGATCGTCCATAGATGAAAAGAAATGTTTAAATAAGACACAATGTATTCCTACCGTTTCGGCGTGCAAAATCTGGGTACAATGTCACTTAATTAAATGTATAGCTAATAAATCAAATTGAACACGAATACTTAGTTGATAAAATCAAAAAATTAAAAACTAGCAATATGTCATTTACGTATAACAAAGAAGTCAGAATTCCAAAATGTGTCAATTATAAAACGATACCATTGTTATGGTGAAGCGAATGATTTGGTGGGATTAGGACCCTGATTGTTTACATCGCAAGTGTCAAAGTTATCTCCTAACAACTTAATTATCCTATCTCACAACTCAATTCCACGCCTAACTTTTACGTTCTGGTTTATAAACATTTTGTAATATTTTCCAATCAAACCTGCCCGAGCTAGAGTTAATAGAAGGCGGACAAGGAGGGGTTACCACTTCAAAGGGCTTGTCTTTCATAGCACCTAACGCGCAGTATGGAACCCTGAGCAGGTTTGCATTGATGTGGTAAGAATGGGGTTCCTCGTTCTTGTCCTCGAGCCTTTGGAGAGCGATAGCCGTGATTTCTAAAGTAGATGCGTGACCGACGAAGATAACGTTTCCACCTGAAAAATAATAATAATAAGAGGTTGTCACTTGTTCCACCGCACTGAGCTTCATTATATTGTAAATGGAGCTCAGTGTTCCACCGATAGTTAGTTCTGAGGAACGAAAACGAAAAAAAATATGTAGCTGCAAGATGTTTGTGCGAAGACCGGAAGTTGAGGACGTTTTTCTGGGATAAAAAGTAGCCTAAGTTTATATATAGTATTAAATAAAATGTCAAGTGCGAGGCGGACTCGCGCACCAAGGGTTCCGTATAATAGTAAGATCTTGTTTCTTGCCAAATTATCATGATTCTAGGTCAACGGGAACTAGGTACCCTATAGGTTTTGGTCCATGGCGAGAATCTAAAATATTTTATACTTCACCTGCTCGGAATGTGACTTATTCCTTTTCCAAACTTTAGCTAGAAAGTACGTCATTGCAGGCGTACTAGAATGCGGGTCGTAAAACGATGGAATTTCATTTCTCACGCGATTGCCGGGAGAGAATATTGAATGGAAAATCATTTCTAACGTGGTATTTTTTTTTATTTTTATCCTTTTAGCTATGGTTATTTTCATTAAGTTTACTACAAAAAGTTTTACTCCAAGTCCGCCATATGATATCGGCCTCTTCCGTTCTCGGAACAGTAATTAAAAAAAGTGCATGAAGCATTCTCGGGAATTCCTTCGAAACTTACATTTGAGACGCAAATATGCAGGTCTCGATAGAGCCTACACATTTGCTCCCTTTGTGGTAGAGTCGAGATCCTAGGTCCGCGGGGTACCGAGGCTCTCCGGGTTTTTAAAAAGTTGTTGTTTTTATTTCCCGATTTCTCGGGTAATAGGTTCTCAATCACTGCTTGAGCAGTATTTTTATTACTGGCGGTGTCATAAAACCTTCACTATCACTCGACGACATTCTGTAGAATTAATAAAACACACTACAGCGCATCAGCATTGCCATACAGCTACATTGCCCCGCTGTATGGCGATGCTGGTGCGCTGCGTCAGATACCCTGGTGGGTATCTGCTCACGCGTCGCTCGCTTCGACCAGCCGCTCAGATAACTTTTAAAAAACCCGGAGAGCCTAGACCCTAGGATCTCGACCCAAAAGGGAGCAAATGTGTAGGCTCTGTCGAGACCTGCATCCTCTTGAGAAAAAGTTCTCAGGTTCCTTTGAATATATTGACTGAAAATCCAAGGTTCAAAGAATGTCATAATAAAAGTTGGATTTTGATGAACATCCGCCAGATACAAAAATTGACGCAATCCCAGTGTATTCTGGCATGCGCCCAGATGCAATAAAATGAAACGATAAACAAACAGCAACATAGAAAAGTTATATTGAATGGTTTGCGTAAAAATAACATACTGAATATGTATCTCTTAAAGTCGCTACACAAAGAGCAGGGTCTTTTTCACACCAAAGCGACCCAACGATGTGTAAAGCTGTACTGCAGCTTGGTTAGCATCCTTATTTGAAGTAGTCGCCCAGTCTCTATGGACGTCTATCTATACTGTTTAGCATAAAGCCAACGGCAGCAGCTACTACGATCTGCAGATAATTGTTCAGGGTGTTCTATGTGTTATCAATGTTTGGGGGTGAAAGGTGGTATTCTCCCAAATAGTTAGTTAGTGTAGTGTAGTAGAAAGTTAAGTGTATGGTCATTATTCGGTTTAAAGATAAAAACAATTTTTTTTTAAAAGTGATACTGAAACCAACCGTTTGCGCGATCTAGGATTTATTTCGCGTTTTGCACTCCGAGATTTTATTAATTTGTCTTAACGACATCTAGCGGTGTTAGAGGTACCGTGAAATGATACTCCAACGATGATAATTCGCAACTGATTTATTAATTAGATTTAAGTTAACATGAAGACATTATGCGGAAGATAAGAAATCACGTTGATACATAACCTCACGTAGATATTGCTAAGCTATAATAACATAGGAAGTTAGGTAACCTTGATTTCACACGCATACACTGAATAACACATTGTACCTTGTACATCTTGGCCACTAGAAAAAGGGAAAACAATGTAATGTGTAAGAACAAGAATCCAGACACATCTAGGATTCTTCCCTGATGATGTCACTACATTGTACTTCGTACATCCTGGCCACTCGCAAAAGGAAACAAGTATTTATTAAAACATGACAAAAAACAAAGTATTCAAGTAAAAGTGTACGATTGTAAATGAAAAAGTAAATGAATGTAAACTTTAAAAACTGTATGAGGTATAGAGATCTTAATGTTTTCAACTGTCACTTATTAAAGTGGGAATATTATATATTTAACCCTAAGCTCCATCGCGAAACACTCGGTGCTGCTTCATTTCGTGCTTTTTCTATCGTGGGAATATTCAACCCTGAGCTCCATCGCGAAACACTCAGCGCTGCTTCATTGCGTGTTTCTACCGTCAGGATATTCAACCCGGAGCTCCATCGCGAAACACTCAGCGCTGCTTCATTCCACGCTGCTTGATGCTGTACTGCCTTAGGGCCTTCCACAAGGGCCGCCGAGTTGACCGTCGCTGTCAGATGAGGTCCTGCGTCGGCTCGCTGCGGCCTTCTCCGTCGTTGTGTACGAGAAGAACATTGGCTTAGGCTTTTATGACTTCGATTTTTTCCAAGGGATTCGGTTTGTAGCTGATGCACGCTGTGGCGAATCCCTTCTATCTGCTGCGTCATGGCCTTAAATCTAATGTTCATAATATCCTCGATCGTTTTCATAACTCCGTATCCGTTATGTTCGCCATTCCTGATAGTCGGCTGCACATGAGAATTCTTGGATGGTCCAGAAGGTTTCCAAAATGCGTCATGCAATAAAGAATTGTGTCGACCTTGGCAAACTCTACATGAGCGCCTTGAACGGCACTGACCTACCTCATGCTGAAGTAGGCAATTTTCACAAATGCCTAACTGCGTCGTTGCATTTAACTTGTCTTTGGCATTTAGTTCTATGAAATCGTCACATTTGTATATTGCGTGATTGTGGCTACAATAAGGACAGGTCAATAATGTGCATGCTGTTGAAATAAATCCAAGGTTGCCTGACTTACTGTAGCTTGATTGTTGTTGATTATTTAGCTTGCTGCATGTTCCCTTTGACTGGCTGAAGGGTTTCTTTCCTTGGGAGGGATTTGATCTCAGGGGCTGCCGCACTAAAGTATCCATATCCTTCTTCATTGTGAGTGAACTGGATTTCGAGGGCTTCAGCACTGTTGTATCCTTTTCCCTTTCCATTAATGGTGCTAGATTGCTGAACTTATTTTCCATGAAGTCCAGAAGCTTATCTAGTCTGTCTATACTTGTCAGAAGGTGCTTATGAGTCTTCTGACTGGCTGGAGCCTTGAGGAAGTTGCTCCTGTTGTGTAACATAGCTTCAAGAATCTCCTCAAGGCTCTCCTTCAAGTTATCCATGATTAGTAGGTTAAACAAGACCTATTTGATATAGGATACTTGTCCAAGAGCTGCTCCGAGATGTGGGTTCCGACGGGCAATGTAGGGAACACAATTCGCACAATACTACGTATGTATGCGACGTAGTAGCCTTATGATAACGTTTTAGTAACGTACGTTATCACGTTGTCCTTCGAGAGACAGTGGTGAGCGCGACCTCGGATTTAGACTGTGAATCCGGCTCGAAGAATGTTAGAGCTACCGTGAAATGATACTCCAACGATGATAGTTCGCAACTGGTTTATTTGTTAGATTTAAGTTAACATGAAGACATTATGCGGAAGATAAGAAATCACGCTGATACATAACCTCACGTAGATATTGCTAAGCTATAATAACATAGGAAGTTAGGTAACCTTGATTTCACACGCATACACTGAATAACACATTGTACCTTGTACATCTTGGCCACTAGAAAAAGGGAAAACAATGTAATGTGTAAGAACAAGAATCCAGACACATCTAGGATTCTTCCCTGATGATGTCACTACATTGTACTTCGTACAAGCGGAGTTACTTTGAAGCACTTAGGTAGGTAGCTAGCTTCAGTTTTTCCGATGTTACTTTCTTGATATTAACGTTTAGCTTTGTATTCAGTTTACCATGGCTAGAGGTCGCTACACTATGTATATTAAAAAAACTATGGGATTTTTTTTATTACTCTAAACCAGCTCTAAACATTAGTGCATGAACGGTGGTCCTAGGGCCTACTATGAAGAGTCGACGGCCAGCTGCGATGTAATGTAGGTAGTACGTTTTCTGTGGTAACAGATTTAGTGCTGGACAGGGCGGCGGCGGCGGTGGCGCGGCGCGGCGAAAGGAACAAGATGTCGAAACAAATCCATCGGTGGATCAGAGTGGACAAAAAAGTGGAAACTGATTCATTAGAGGATCTGCAAAGTGGTTCAGAGTGTAAGAATAGGGCATTGTATTAAGTATATCAGTTATCTAGTACCCATAACACAAGATCTGCTTAGCTTAGGGCTAGACAATGTTGTGTGAATTGTCCAGCATTATTTATTACCTACCTAACAGCTCAGGAAGTTTTTGGCTTGCATTATACTTACTCTATGCCTAATAGCAAAGGGTTTATCTATGGGTTACCTTCAGCCTCTGTATCCTGTACTGCAGCATGCATAGCGTCCTCGTTCCTCTTGAAGCAGTCATCTAGAGTCTCTACCGAGGTCGTGTCGAGGTCCACATAGGGCTTGTAGCTGAAATGTGAAAATATATCATAATGAAAAGCAGTAAAAGAAGAATCAACAGTGCAGAAATATAGACAACGCATTGCGTAATTTTTTTTTTGTTTAATGTAATGTGTTTTTTTAATTAAATACATTATTGTATTTTCACTTCTGACCTATTTTCGTGCATTCGAAGTAAAGTAGGTACTAGCTGGAACATGGAGAGTGCGTCATGTTATGGGCAGTGAATGTACCGTGAATGTGCGTGTTAATATTTCTCGAGTGGGACTAAAACTTATTCATACTCGATTCTAAAGCCGCCCTCGCTATGCGCGGCAGCCTAAACATCTGGTATTAATTTGGCTTATTTTAGTCCTTTTTTGAACAACCAACTATTTACGCACAGAGCTTGGTTAAGTTTTTATAAATTTTATGGGGTTAAAAATGTATGTTTTAATGAATTAAATGGCAGTACACTTTTAAACTCTGTAAAGTATTCATAATATTACCTTAGATCAACATTGTACCCTGCTTTGTGAAGCTCTAATGGAGTCATGAAGGGAGCAAGTCCTTTGGTCATATGCCAACCCTTGTACTCAAATAGGCCCGGTTCCACCTTGATTTTCAACGACGGATCAGCTTGAAAACCTGAAAACAAACGAAAAAATGCAAAAAGATATTCCGATACCGGGAATCGAACCCGAGCCTCCTGGGTGAGAGCCAGGTATCCTAGCCACTAGACCATATCGGATGTTGCATGTTGTAGCTAAAATATGGTTTATAATCTAATATCTCTGTTCTCATATTAAAACTTTTTTCGAGATTAATAAGATTTTAACGATCTTCACCTTCATCATCGTACATGCATTCAAACCTACCTTCCAAAAAGGAGTGTGCAGTCTCGACGCACCGCAGAGCGGCCGAGGCGTACACGTGCTTGACCGAGATCCCGGCCAGGCGCAGTCCCTCTCCCACTAACTGGGCTTGGAATCTTCCCACGCGCGTCAGGGGACTGTCTTTCTGGTACGAATCCGCGCCTCCAATTCTGAAAATACTAATTGTTTAACAATAACAACTGAGGTGTCACAAAGTCACAATCACAAAAACACTTCAAAACTAAGCTTCTGATTGTGAGAATGGAAAAAAACATAGCCTACTTTTTATCGCATAAATCAGTTCCTATAGGTTAGAAATAACCTTTTTATCCCATCTATTCGAAAAGGACGACTTGGTTCGCCTTTAAATGCACCCAAAGGTGGTGTTTTCTATAAGAAACTTTAGCGGGCAGTAATGAGTTTTTAATCCTCTTTATAAGTGCGCCGCAATTATCTTTGTCGCGCACTTTTTGAATTTGGAACATCTTAGTGTTCAGCGCCAAAGAAATATTGTTTGAATAAAGACTGGCTGGTATTACATCCAAACAACGAGATTCACCGTCACATTTTCCTCAAAATGAGCCAGATCGGACATTATTTCAAACACGCAGAATATAAAATCTACAACAATCTCTATTCCTAATAAAACTGTAACAATCAATTTTCATAATTGAGAAAAAGTCTCAAATGTAAATATAAGTTTTTAGTTGTTTTATTATTAGATTCTATTTAATTTCAATTTAGTTGTTCCTCTATGTTTTATTAAATAATAATATTACAATAATATATGAGGCGCCTTTTATTTTCTCATAGAGGGTGATGAAAAGTAGAGTGTATCACTCGGGCACAAAATATATTTTTGGCTCGGGCGACGTACTTTGTATCCCTCGCTACGTTCAGGATTCTACTAGACTACTATCCCTCACTTCGCTCTGCTCTAATTCAAAAAAGCGCCCTCGCCGTAAAAATATTTTTTTGCTCCCTTAGTATGATACAATCTACTATTATACTACACCCTAATAAGTCTAATACCCTAATAAGTCACGGAAAGTGACTTATTCCTTTTCCAAACTGGAGCTAGCAAGTACGTCATTGCAGGCGTACCAGAATATGTGTCGAAAAACTCTATGGAACTTCATTTCTCACATGTTTGCCGGGAGAGAATAATGTATATAAATCTATTTCTAAAGTGTTATTTTTTTTCCTGTAATTTCAGCCCATAGCTAGGGTTATTTTCATTGTAGGTTAAACTACATAATGTTTTTACTCCGAGTCCGCCAGATGATATCGGTCTCTTCCGTTCTCGGAACAGTAATTCCAAAAAAGAACCAAATGCATGAGGCATACGCGGGAATTTCTTCGAAATTTACATTTGGGTTAGGTAATTTTATCAATTCTACAGAATGTCGTCGAGTGATAGTAAAGGTTTTATGACACCGCCGCCAGTAATAAAAATACTGCTCAAGCAGTGATTGAGAACCTATTACCCGAGAAATCCAGATATAAATACAACAAGAGTTATGAAGATTTCGTGTATTGGAAAAACGAGAAGAGAACTTCTTTTTCGGAAAATGTTTTATTTTCCTCGTAGGTGGAGTATAAAGCACTTTGTATCACTCAGGAGAAAGTGCGATTCCTACCTCGTGTGTTTTAAGTCAAATGACACACTCAATAAGAATCACTCACTTTCTCACCTCGGTGAACAATATACTATTAATCGTTTCCATAGAAACAACGCGTACGATGCCGCGGGCAGCAACTAGTTAAAAATAATTTAGTGAAGTACCTTTCTCCTAATTTGAGTGGTAAGTTAAGATCCTTCCTGATGTAGGCGCCGTTAACGTTGAAACAATGTTCAACCCACTTGCCGTAGGTGAGGTCGACGCGTTCGCCGTGACGCATCGAGAATATCCATCTGCGGTCTTCTTTCCTCGCTGCCGATTTGTCCTGAAAGTACATTTAATTAACAAGTCATTAATTGAAAACAGTTGATTTAGGTATCTCTAGATTGCTTGCAACAGTCTGCAGATCAACTGTTTTTACACAGCGTGTTAGCTTAAATTGTAAATACTAGTACCTACTAACTACCCTCCGGAAAGGTGGGATGACGATCTGCGAAAGACTGCAGGCAGATGTTGGATGCGGCAAGCTGAAGACAGGGCGCTATGGCGCTCATTGGGGGAGGCCTATGTCCAGCAGTGGACTAAGATAGGTTGATGATGATGATGTGTACCTACTAATTGGTTCTATCCTTTATTTGTATATATTTTACTTTGATAATAAAATATTGAATGCTGTAAAGAAATCCGACTCGGTCCTAGCTTTTTTAATTTTTTCGCAAAAAGAGGGGGCAAAGTCTTTCAAAATTTAGCTAAGATCACTACTGGAATTTAGACGAGTGTTTGATCATTCACCAAAATATCTTGAGCCGTTTTGATGCTTATTTGTTTGTTAATACCTCGAGAATAAAAATTTTATGGACCACCTCGAGACCGTTATGTAAACAATAGCGAAATAATTTTCAAAATCGGTCCATAATTGACCTTTTTTCGAATTCGGTTAAAGAGTGTCCGCTAGCCACATAGAAACACTCGAAATGCATAACTTACGCCTCGCGATAATAATACAAATCTAGCTTCGGCCCTCCGCTGCGCACGCGCTATTCCCGATTAAGTAGCCTGATCAGTATGTCACGTATGTTCAACCCCATCCCCATCCTCAACATCCCATATTGGATCACTGTTGGACGCAGGCCTGCGTCTGACAAGCGCCCATTGACTTGTACCTATCATAAGATACAAGCTAATGAAAAATATTATTTTTCTTTGTTTTGATTATTGTGTTGTTGTGTTCAATTTGATTAATGTAATAAATGTTTTCTGTAGAATAATGTGACTATTTTATTTATTTAATTCGGATTGCCATCAGCTAAACTAATTACAATATAAATTAAAATAGACACAGAAAGCTAATAATAGGCATTCGCTAATAGAATCATAATACACTACCTAAGTGTAAACACTAAAATTTATGTCGTTGACAATTGCGTACTTAATATAGCAATAAAATTTAAAAAATATTTGTCTATTATGTACCAATTTTATTTTTATTTTAAATTTTATTTTATGTAGCTATGGACCTAAGTCTGAAATAAAAATTTAATTATTAATGGGCGCTTGGGTAATGCCCATAATCCCCACGCTGGGCATGGGGGTTGGGGATCGCAGTTCGGTGGTAGAATTGTTCTGCAGGGGGCGTTGCTGCCCACCCCGGTGGAAATCCCTTAGTCGCCTCTTACGATACCCGCGTGAAGAGTTGGGGTGGTGCAGACTCAAACACACAGCACGTTGTTCCACGTGTACGCCAAATTAATTCTTGATCTGTTCAATAGTTTTTTGTTGTTTTGGCGATCTTAGGTAACAGGGATGTTCAATTTCACATATTTTGCCCTTTATCAGCGTAGAATTTGGCTTAAGGCTAGCGTCGACAGGCCGGGGTATCAGACGGTCCGCGCTTGTCGCATCAGACGGATTTTTTAAATCCGTCTGATGCGACAAGCGCGGACCGTCAATGCCGAGTGGTATTTAGTAGTATCTACACTAAGTCAGAGACTTGTTCTGTAGATACGACGTCTCTTCCAGGTAAGTTTTATATCATATTTCAGCCGTCAATAAGAGTAAAGTAGATAGGTAATTTAAATTTAAATACAAAGTTATTGAATTTAATTAACGTTACATTGTGGTCAGGCCCCTTATTATTGGTAAAATTTTTATATTAATATGCTATATTAAATTATAATTACATTAAATTTTAATTAACTCATCACATCAATATTAATTAATTCTAGTTTTCCTTTAGTTTTATATTGTAAGTTATCCAAGGTCCTTCTGTCTATGGAGCTTGATTCCATTAGAAAAACTGATTTTGTTATTAATAAAGTACATTAATATTAACTTTATCAACATTTCAAGTAAGTACCTAACATATTATTATGTCAATACATAAAAGTCAGGCAAAGCAAAAAAAGCCAGTGCGGTCATTATACTGAGGTAGGCACCCTTTTTTACACGTACCTGTTTTTTAGTCTTTCGTTTTTGTTGAAAATATACTTTTTTTATACATTAATTTGACAAATAAATATAAATAACTTACTTCGTTTTCGCTTTTGCCAGTCGTCGCATTTCCCGTAGAGTCCCAATCTATTGAGTGTCCTACAAAAGAAAATTACATTGTTATCAAATACATTCTCATAAGCACACAAAGGTGATTTTGCCATAATCACCACGCCTGGTAGGCGGATGCGGTGGAGATGTTAAAATACAGTGTGAGCTGACCTTTATTTAATACTAGTTCCTGCCCGCGGCTTCGCACGCGTTGTTTCTATGGAAACGTTTAAAAGTTACTTAAAACAAACATCCATTTAACAAACTTTCGCATTTATAATATTAGAGTTATCTGAATAACATTATTATAATAATACTTGTCAATTCTACTGAGATTCGAAGGTGTGTAATGTTGATCATTTGATCTTCGTACTTTATAGGACTATTCATACCACACTCTTTTACACTACACTGGTTACATACACCTATACACACTCACACACACCCTCACCTATAAACAAACATTTAATCTATCTGTATGTACTTCTCTTAAATTTTTAATTTGTTGCTGTTATTGTGTTTTGTTTTTGTAATCTGGTGTTTTCTAGAATAGACTTATGATTTAAATTGTTTTTTTTCCCTGCCATGCAACCTATGTACATATGTTTATTTTATACATGATTAGTTTCAGGTCCAACTTATAATATTCTCATTGTATTGTTGTGATCCGTGGAGTGGGGGGAGGGGGGCCCTGGAGACTTGCAGTTACAGGTTTTTCTAAAATCTATAGCAAGCTCCAGCCTCTCACAATACAGGTTTAGATATAGATCTCTGTGCTTATGTTAACTAAATTTTAAGTAAACCTATTGTGTAGAAGAAATAAACAAAAACTATTATTATTACCTATTATTCATGTAAATATTCACTTGTAATGTAATGTTGGACATTTTTCTGTCTACGTTTAATGTTTTTTGTGTAAATACTTACTTGGAATCGAAGATATGAGTCTGTCCCTTCTTATACTACATATCTTATTTTTTAGTTTTTTATACCTACCTACTCTTATTTATACAGATTTCTTGCTATTTCGTTGAGAAATCCGACGTTTTGTTATATTCTTCTCTAAAAACTATTTATGCACGGCCTGATAGAGCAAAATTTTCTGATTCCAAATCACATAACAACATAATATTTATCTTGATTCTAAAGCAATGTTTTCATAGGAAAACACATACAATTTTTATTTTTATTGTCAAAGAGCTGTCTGTCAAACTCAAATTTTTATCGCTCAAGGTTCCATATAAAACGCATGAAAACTCTACCTCAAAAGTGATTGACTCTACATTTTCTATGGAATCTAACTAAAACCTTTGTAAAAATCTCTGGCCGCTAATGTTTTCGGATGTCTTAAAATGAAATTCTCAGTTTGAAAGCAAATTGATATAAATAGAGCTGAATCGAGGACATTCATTCAGTCTACTCCTGGTTCTTGAAAAGTACATTGGTATTTCTCCCTGGCTGACCTCGGCTGAGCTCCCCTGGCTGAGCTACCTTGACTGAGCTCCCCTGGCTGAGCTACCCTGACTGAGCTCCCCTGGCTGAGCTTCCCTGGAGTCTTCACCTACTGAAGATCGCTGAAGAGGAACTCACAGAACTTCCCTGCCTGACCTACACTTACTTTGGAAGACCCGGAACTAAAATCTTTTTAACCTCAGACGCTGCCGGTTCCGAGTTACAAAATAGTTAAATATTAAATAAATTGTATACAAAAAAAAAAAGAAACGATTTTATGACATGTAAAACATGAAATTAAAATTATTCTGCCATAAGTAAAATGTCATGGGTCAGTGTCCACATTTTTGTCCACTCTGATCCACCGATGGATTAGTTTCGACTTCAAGTTCCACTCAGATCCACCGATGGATCATTTTTGCCAATGGATTTCGAATTCTTATTAAGTTAGTTAGTGAAACTAAATCGTGCCTACCTTGAGTAACGCTTAGTATCCCTTCAGCCTTGTCCGCTTCGACAGCCGTCCAATACGTGTGCCACTCGTTCCAGGTCTCCTCTGATTTCTCCTTCGCCAGCTCCGACGCGTCTTCATGAGGGAAGCTCATTTCTACGTCCGTGTTAGAACCGGACTCCGACTTACAATCAGCAGCGCCTATGGTTAGAAGAATCACGAGATATAGAGGTACAATCATTTTAGCCGAAATTACTTTGATAATACGTAAATAAGAGAGCCAACACTGTATTTGTTAATAATTTTGTTTGAAATTTGACTGCTTATTTGATAATAATTTTGACTTGTCCATGAGCTTCTTTTGCAAGCCAGAATAATAATAAAGGAATAAACGTTATTGATTTACGATTTCAATAAATATAGAGGCCAGATGAAATGTCCGGTAGGTATGTTTTATTTTTATAAAATGAATAACTTTTATTAATACATTTGTATTTATCAAATGAGAGTATACAGGTCCCTATGCGAACGATTCTGAACGTGAACACCTTTGAGATAAATGGTTCAATAGATACACGAGACGAGACGCTCAACTCTCAGAAAAAAAAAATTGCATAAAAACGACCTACATAAGTACTTGTTTCACATTTACACAATAAAGTACGAACTCGTTTGATGCACAACAGGTTTTGTTTGGAGACTTTTCCATTATTGCAACCAGGAATTAAACGAATTATTTGCTGAAAGTTAGGTACAGTGGATCTTTACTTTTTTTAGGGTTCCGTACCAGAAGGATGAAAACGGAACCCTATTACTAAGCCTCCGCTGTCCGTCCATCCGTCCGCGTCCGTCGGTCACGTGGCTATATCTCATGAACCGTAAGAGGTAGACTGTTGAAATTTTCAGATAATGTATATTTCTCTTGCCGCTATAACAAAAAATAATGAAAATAAAATAAATAACAAAATTAAAGGGGGCTCCCATACAACAAACGTAATTTTAGTGGCTATTTTTGCTCTTAATTTGTTAAGGCGCTCTCTTGAAGTACATTAGGTAGACACATGAAACTTTCTTTAATTAAGTAACACTTCAACTTCAATAATAACAAATACTAAAAATAAAATAAAGTTGAAAATTTAAAGGGGTCTCCAAACAAGTGAAAACTTGATATTCTTTGAAAAAGTTGCCTGATTTTTACGGTACGGAACCCTTCGTGTGCGAGTCGACTAACACTTGGCGGTTTATTTAATTAGCTCACTGGATTCTGGTTTTTGCCTTAAAGCGCGTGCAAAATTTAACAAAACGTACAATTACTATTAAAAATATACAATTTAAAATAAGTAATAGTTCTATCATCAATAATTCTATCTACAAGGATAAAAAAACTTTTAGCAGTTCTATGAAACTGATGGGAGTTACGATGTATTATTAGTTCTACTCGTATAGATAGAACAAATGGGCCAGTTTACCTTTCAATAGTACTACTATGGAACTACAGGAATAAAAAAGAGGCCTTTGATTCTACCTGAGGATTAAGGTCTGACATTTAACTGACGAATTATCTACTCCGCAAAAGCGCCGTCTTTATAATAATGATAGTCTTTATTTTTTATAATCAATAGAACTTCCTGGCCACAATCTCACCTGATGGAAAATGACGATGTGGTGTTGATACACCACACGAAGTCTAGACTATTCACTCTTGTTTAGAAGAGATCTAGGTTGTACATAATTTTTTTTTAAATTTATTTCATCACATTCTTTAAGCTAAGATTTTATTTTAATGTTATCGTGACATTTTTGTATATTTTATAGATGTATTATCTGAATTAAATGAGTTAATAATAATAATAATTGAAACTCACTGCTAGTGTTTCCTAGAGAGATGGCTCGGTGGAGCGTCCAGGCGTCGGATTCTGCGGTGCGCTGTGTGAAGAGGGCTGGCAGGAAACCACTCACTCCTTAAAACAAATAGAAAGACATAAAGTAAAATATGAGTCGATAGAGACCAACTAGTTTCTTTGATAAAGGTGTCAATAATTCAGATAGGTATATCAATAAACTATATTAAATGTTTATTAGCAAAGAAAATTACCTACGTAAAAAATGCAAAGAAATAAACATAATAACAGTACCATGTCAATATATTTATGAAAACTTGTTGTACACCATAGGAATATCAATAATTGATATTCCTATGGTGTACAACAAGTTTTAGGAAACCAATTATTGGTTTCCTAAAAATAGCGACTTAGGTACATAATTTAAATACTAGAAATAAGAATAAACTCTGTGTCCACAACTAGGCTACACAAGGTTAATGTATGTTTTAAAAGGCAATGTATATAGGTACGCTTCTACAACAAAATACCAAATGAGTTGAAATATTATCAATAAATAAATTCAAACAAATTGTCAAACAAGGCGTAGATATATGTAAATTGAGCGTCATTTGGGTTACATTAAAACCTTTTTTCACCGTAATATTTATCGTAAAAGCTTCGAAAAAAATACATAATAATATATGCCATAGGTACAAGGCATTACCCTACGTTTCAAAAAGCAAAAAAAAACTATTTTAATTATCAGAAATAATTATGCAAAGTAGCATCTGTTTTTTCAGTTACTTCCTTTTCCTCCTAAACTATCAATCACAAGATATTTTTATTGTCATCTCCATATTAAATACCGATTTTCGTTGAAAAACGGTATGTGAAAGCAGCTTGTTTGTAATAAAACAAAAATTTGAAACATCGTTATTTATTCTAAGTTTCACGAGGTAAGTAGTACTTGAGAAATCCTGTTCGAGTATTCTCGTGCCTGGAGAAATAGAAACCAGAAACCCTAATCTAGACCTAGATTAACAGAAAAGCAGGCTTTCCCCTGAAAATTTCTCCCTGTAAAATGTGTGCAAAGCCGCGAAACTGCCGATCATCCGATTACCTACCTATCAGAGAACACTGCCCTAGACATTGCATACAAAGGTTTTAAGCGCTAGATAACTACCACCTACCTACGTACGTTAAGGTTATATTATATTGTACCTAGTACAATATAATATAACCTTAACGTACCTAGTACAATATAATATAACCTTAACGTACCTAGTACAATATAATATAACCTTAACGTACCTAGTACAATATAATATAACCTTAACGTACCTAGTACAATATAATATAACCTTAACGTACCTAGTACAATATAATTTCTGTTCTGTTTCTGTTATTGAATGGCATTATTAGAATCGCTATCACAATCAATCAAAGATTACGTCCATTTAACTTTACTTACCCTTGATTTCTGTGGCGGTGATAAGAATCTTTAGGTATATTAGACAGAACTCTCTACATTTAAACAACCAAACTACCACCAATTACCAATAATAATAACAATTAACACATCGATAAAAAAATTAATAAAAAAAGAGTTTTCACTTTCTTCAAAAACCAAGCTAATTCACTCGCTTGGAAAACTAATCAAGACAAACGAAGCGTTCATTATACTTTGATTTAATGATCGATCGAACTAGCGTTGGTTGGTGTATCTACATAGATAATCATTAATCACTCGTGTATTTGTTGAGCTGACGTCATTACGGGCGTCCTTTCGCGATAAAAAGTAGTCTAAACCTATCGATTTTATGCCAGTTACCTGATAAAGTGGTAAAATGTGCTTATCCAATACAATTCTTTCAACTATCTACTTAATAGGTAAACAAAGGTATACATATACAGAAAAGGAAAAGGGACGTAGGTGTCCCTTTTCCTTCCTTTAATGTACTTCAGATGTGTCTATTAGTTCCTCAATTCTACTGTAACAATAAAAAAAGTATCACAACAAAATGTTTGAATGGCATTTCCGCACCACACAAATCCTGATTGCAGAATCATAAAAAAGTCAAGCAATGTTTTATGCCGGTCTGATAGCCTTGGATCGTCGTAAACCAGCCGGTAAAAATCACTTATTTATGATAACAATTCAATAACATCACAATCACTTCAATAACTTCAGATTTCACTGAGCATCTCCGTAAAAACACCTAAATCAGTCTGATATACCTATCGACGTTAGCTTACGAGTAAATATAAGAAAATAAAAAAATGCTCCTACCTCGCATAAAAAATGTAAGCGAACACTGAAGTCTCTCAAACAAAACGATACTTCTGTATTATGTAAACAAAACACTAACCTCTTAAATTCGAGTTCACTAATCGTAAACACTTCAGCATCAGCACTGTCATTGTGAGTGTGACGTTACAAATCCACTCACACTGTGATATAAAATAAACACAACCGACAACAACTGATATTAACAAACACAATACAAAAAGTTTAAGTAATAGTTAACAGTTTCACGGATCGCGTACATTTACAACGCACTTGGATACAGTGATAATAATAAGTTTCAGCCAACAATGGAATATTAGCAAAACTGAAGTACTTACAAACACATAACAGCGAACGAAAATTGGTATCAGTAGGTAGGTATAGCAAAATATAACCAACCACCCGCAAGGAAAATACAATACCTACTGAGATTTGTCTACGAAAGACAACGCTATTTTGAGCTCGAAGTTTGAAGGTACAAAGTCCAGTTTCGTACGCGTGATAATGTTGTTAGTATCTTCTATGGCTGCTACAATAGTATAATTATTATATATAAGTATTCGTTTGGTTAGTATATCAACGGTTGATATTGTCATGGTTAACAATAAAACGTTAATAAATCAGTCATATCGGGAATTGGCGCATGCAATGTGCTGAAACATTGAAAAACTCAAGAGTACAAAAATTGCTAAATATCCCGTGATAAGAGTTGATACCATCGAGGTACGTCCTCTATGGTAGATACCTAAACATAATTATGTATATCAAAACTGTGGAAATTGTGAGAAATTTATTTCAACTTTAGACAACTGATCTTCCTATTTAAACTATAACATACAACATCACAACTTATAACCCTATTCTACGAACTAGGTAGCTTAGAAACAGGACAAATTATTATATTACTTACCTTACGGTAAACAACACTACAAAATCAAAATTGCTCTTGAACTATCAATAGTTACTCAAACACCGTCAAAACCGAATTGAGCTCAGGAAGCAAACACTTGAGACATATAAAATACATAGTATGTATGTATGTATATCTCGAGACCCTTAGTCATAAATGATAAGATAACATTGATAACATACTACCTTTTGTATTCTTCTTCTTTTGTTAAATGTGTGCAATAAAGTATTCAAACAAATAAATAAATACTATATCTCTTTATCTGTTCATAGAGCTATCTAAAGAAGTATTTACCTAATGCCCGTATTATTAAAGCTTGCTCAGTCATCAATACAATACAATAATTTATTTACTGAAAAACACATTACATTAGGTAAGTACTTAAATATTACACAAAAAGGAAACTTAAAGCTAAAACATAATTAATAGGTACCTATGTTTAATAAGATTGGCTACGGCCCTAGGCTCTTGGCCCGTGACGTGGACATGGGTACCAGGGCACGATACTCAGAAGATTAATTGTTTTTGTGGTCGAGGCGTCGAGGGTATCAGAAGTGTAAATAATGCATGTTTTTAACTTCAGGATAAAAAATAAGTGAGACTGTGGTATGCAATCTGTGCTGGAGTAACTGTGCAAAGACTTAAGTTAACAATATGGCTGATAGGGGCGCTTACACAGTGGGCACCCAGGCTTAATAGCTGCGGCCCGCCGCGCCGCCCCGCGCCTCGCCACCACCACCGCGCACCGCCGCCGGCGGCCCCCCTGCGCGCCGCAGAGTCTGGGCAGTGAAAGCGTTAAATACCGGATACCTCTTACCTGTAAGCCAAGAAGTGCCAGTAACCCATCCATCAGTAGAACTCTCCAGCTCCTTCTCCTCAATGTAGACGTAATCTCCGAGGACCAGTTCCAACTCGTCACTCGCTTTCGGCGTGTAACTTTGAATCACTTTGTGTACCTGATAAACGGATAATTATCCATTACGGATGTAAGCGGGTTAACTACGAACGTTATTTGTGTTGGAAGAACACCAACGTTACATCATCTTAACGAGGAACTTCTTCAGGGTGAGTGCGGTTCGCGACGCGCCTGTACCGCTGCCTGTACTCTGTCTGTCTGTTACCTTTTCACGCCGAAACGGCTGAACGGATCTTAATGAAATTTCACAGAGAGGTAAATGGTATACCGGGAACGGACAAAGGCAACTTTTTATCCCGGAAAGCGTGCGAAGCTGCGGGCAGCAGCTAGTAATAAATAAATAATGCTGGACAATCCACACAGCATCATCTAGCCCCGAAGTAAACAGAGCTTGTGTGATAGACAACTGATAGGTATACTTCTTACCTAGGTGTACAATACATTACTAGATATTTTTATTATACATAGAAAATACCCAGAACAGTTTAGGCGTATAAAATAACAGACAGACATAACTTTCGAATTTATAATATTAGTATGGATATACTTAATCAGTACGCACCAAAACTGCTGAGCGGATCGGGCTGAATTTTGCATAGATGTAGGTCTAATCCAGGAATAACTATTAAGCTACTTTAAAAAGTAGTTAGTTTAAAAAGTGGGATAGAAATAATATTTAAACGTTTTCATGGAAACAACGCGTGCGAAACCGCGGGCAGAAACTACTAGGTAAATAAATAATGCATTCTCATGGTGACTGAGGTTGTTAATCGCAACTTGTGCTTCACCGGTATTGATAGTGGATTGGATATATCAATACAAGCTTCTGCCTGCGGCTGCGCACGCATTTTTCAGGGATGAATATATGTATCTTATTTGCTATTCTAGATCTAGCACTACATCTATGCAAATTTTCATCTTGATCCGTTCAGTAGTTTAAGCGTGAGGTGAGGGGGGACAAACCCCTGAACCTCCTGAATCCAAACTTTCGTATTTATAATATACTAGCTTTTGCCCGCGGGTTCGTACGCTCTTTTCAAATAGCCTATGTCCGTCCCCAGGATATCCAGGGGACGGACATAGGCTATTTGAAAAGAGCGTACGAACGTTTACCCTGCAAATATTTTTTTAGATCCGTTCAATCGTTTGGGCGTGAAAAGGTTACAGACAGAGTTACTGTCGCTGTTATAGTATTACTATAGTAGATATTATTAAACAATAAAAAAAAAACAAGAAAAAAACTTAACAAAAACATAGCTACCTGTAGATTGTTTGCAACAGTCTGCAGTTAGCTTAATTGTTTCAATTGTAAATACTAGTTCTAATTTGTTTATTTATTGAATTGTAATTTTCTTTGTCACTATAGAATATTTATCAAACTTAGCATTATATTAAGGCGCTACCATACCCAGAATAGCGCCGCCGCCGCCTAGTTTATCTTATTATTACGTTAAACAAAGGAATTTTCTATTATCCATTGGGCAGTTTGTGATACCTATTATAAGCTTTTTTTAATGCCTCGGTAATAGTTTTATTTTGTATAGTTTATGCAAAGATGCGAAGTTGCTCTTTTTGGCCACCAAACTCTGTTTTCGCATCTCTGTCTAAACTATACAAAATAAAACTATTACAGAGGCATTTAAAAAGAGCATAAGCTCTTTTCAGTTTGTGATAGCTATCATAAGATAGCTATCACAAACTGCCCAATGGATTTTAGAAATTTCTTTTGTTTGACGTAATAATAAGATAAACTTGGCGGCGGCGCTATTCTGGGTCGGGTTAGCGCCATATCAGATATTTTATAATTAAGATAGTTTGGATGGGCGGATGGATGTTTACTAATTCTTCACATTTTAAACAAAAAAATAACCCTGGTCTGTTTATCCGTTTTGGAGCTACTACACCACGGTGCCACGGTGCCATGCCACAGACAGACATCTACATAATATACGTCTCAACACAACACTCAATATTTTTATAGAACACAAGTTGTACAGGGGATCTTAAAAATAACTAGAGTTATACCACTGTGCCCATGACGGACGTATGTCCTATCCATGTTCGGCCCGAAGAACCTGGGCAGTGAAAGTGTAAACATGCACCTTGCTAGAACCGGCAAGATTTGGCTAGGTGACGTCAAACTTATATCTAAATTCGTGTACCTGTGTTCCCCAGCATTTGCGTTTTTACCACCGTCTAAATTGCCGGGGATTAAAAACGCTAGCGAAGCACGTGCTTATTATGTGTTCGAGTATCTCACCTGATGATTAGCAAATCTCGGATCCCTGGAGTAGAGCCTCAGTTCCCACTGAAGAGGCTCGGCGGGCTGTAGCTCGTCCACCAATGTCTTTAGCGAGTCATATGCTGACAACTCGAAGTGGTAAGCCAGCGTTATGTGCAGAGATTTCACGTGCGGTACCAGGCTGATAGCTGTTGTGAAGAATGTGTATTTATATTTATGTTATTTTTAATAAGTTGTCAACTTTGTATCATGCTGTTTTTAAGTATGCACTGGTGCCTGTGCAAGACCAGTGACTGGTCTATCCAGGCATGTTTTAATTTTGTTCAGCACATTGCCTAGATGTATGTTTTCCCACCACCACCACAGCCTATATTGGTCCACTGCTGGACCCAGGCCTCGACCAGATAAGCGCCTCATTGGCTTTTATCTCACTGTATGTGAATGCTTTCCCAAAAATCTTGTAAATAGTTAAATTATCGTTATTAGCATCTCGTCGTGGTTTCGTCCGCGCTTTACCGGGATACACAAACGTGGAGTTTTGCGAATGTTGGAGTTAATTCACACACTTGTAGAGGGATCAAATAGAATGGCGAAAAAATTATACAAAGAAACGTCACATCACATTATCAGCCCGTACTTACGTCCACGTCTGGACATATGCCTCCATCGAACAACGCCACGCTAAGCGATCCTGCGCCACCTCGCATCTATCGACTCCCCGCGACCGTAACAGAATTTAATTTTCTTTATAATTTATACTTATTTTAACATTAATGTTTAGTCGTATAATTAATTCTAATCTGAGATATTCCCTTAATATTCAAATACAATTTTGTAAACATTGTTAATTAATGAAACATCTATCTATACATTATCTATATATCTAAGTTCAATGTTAAGGTTGAGTATCGAGGTGATAGGTGATAAAATTTTGAATCCAACAGCTAATTATCCAATTGCCTGTTTTGTTAATTACCTATTGTAGTTTCTGTTTTTAAAGTACTTCTATTATTTTTAATACTTCATCAATTACGCCACCGTCAGCTTCAATACGTACCGATCCTATCCATCCAAAGGTTGCCTGGAAGAGATCGCTGTCCGCCGATTGTGCCATATTAGATATAATTAGTATTAAGTTCTTGTTTTATAAATGTATTGATGGTGCAATAAAGTTATATTCTATTACAATACTGATAATTATATTCTTGTTTTTTGCCTGTTATTAAACACCGTAGTCGCACCATTCGTAAGACACTTCAACAAAAGCTCTCGAGTTATTAATTAAAAGTATTTCTAAGTAACATAAAACACGAGTACCTAGCTGAGGTAGGGAATTAATATGAGACTGAGACACTTTGTACTGTATTCTCAGTGTCACTGCACTAACTGACACCTTGACTAAGGTTACATATTACAGAGGAAAGGGTGTCAATGTTATAAGCTAAGTGAATTATACTACGAAGTCGTGGTTTACGTCACAACGTATTATGATCATCATCATCATCAACCTATCTTAGTCCACTTGCTGGACATAGGCCTCCCCGAATGAGCGCCATAGTGCCCTGTCTTCAGCTTGCCGCATCCAGCATCTGCCTGCAGTCTTTCGCAGATCGTCATCCCACCTGGCCGGAGGGCGTCCTGCACTACGTTTGCCGAGTCGCGGTCTCCATTCGAGAACACGTTTACCCCAGCGGTTGTCGGTTCTTCGCGAGATATGGCCAGCCCACAGCCACTTCAGCTTGCTAATTCTCTGAGCTATGTCGATAACTTCGGTTCTCTGTCGGATGTATTCGTTACGAATCCTATCCTTCAGAGAAACTCCGAGCATAGCTTTTTCCATAGCTCGCTGATCGACTTTGAACTGGGGAACCAGCCCTAACGTGAGTGTCCACGTCTCAGCTCCGTAGATCATAACGGGTAGGACGCACTCATTGAAAACTACTACGTACTACATATTAAACTATAGAAAAAAATCAGATCTAACAGGAAAAATAATTCAAGAAAAGCCATGCTGAATAAAGAACAAACTACTTATATGAAATCAGTTTTAAGATGTGCAATTTATATTAAAAAACAAGAATTACCTTAAAAAGCGTAGCACATGCTCATGGCCCATCTACTCCACAAAATATTGCATGTATCTACAAAATAATAGTTAAATGCGGTTAATAGGTTTACATAACTTATATTATAGTAGCCGCCAAACATCTTGTCCGGTGACAGACAGTAGGAAATTTGCGCAGGTACACTTACGCTTAAAATTCATGCCGCCGGCCGACAACGCAGCTCTTTCATTGTTTGAAACAAAACTCACAGTGACGCGACTGTCCAGAAGGTAACCACCCACCAATTTGGCCTAAGAATTGCGTTCTTCGCATCTTTGTCACGTGTTTCACCAGAGGACAAGAAGTTTAACTATTATTATAACTAAATGTCTCTACAAAGGTGCAGTAAAAAGCAATTCAAATGATAAACTTTACATCTGATTAAGTATTTAAGTTTCTCTGAGTAGGGAATCCAATCCCGCATCAAAATCTCAAAATCGTGTAATTCGAGTATACGCGGGACTTGCGGGACTGCAAAAAAAGTAGTTTTTAATTCCTACTTTCAAATTTATGGACTTGGGGATCCCCTTTCGTAGCGTAACTTGATACCTATTGATAACTTTGGGATGTGCGCCTATAAAAACTCAAAGGTGAAAATGCGGCCTGGACGAATTAGTATCTATGTAAGTATTCAGATGTCTCATCTGCGCCCATTTTCTTCGAATTCTATATTTTTGTCAGTCCCGCAAATCCCGCATGTGTAATCCTATGTCTCATGTGTAATCCGCATTACCGATCCCGCAAAGATGGTGCGGGATTTAATTCCCTATATCTTTTTAAGCAATATTCGAGTAAAAGCAATATTTTATGCAGTTGGTAAGAATTACACAAAAATATTGGGAGCAGAGAGTTGTCTTACATTTGATAGGTTTCTCTTGCTGCATGGTGCACCAGGGAAAGCATGCTCCTAGTGCATCCAAATGTTCATACGTATCCACCGAAACACCCACTGTGAGATTCAACAAAGCTGTTACGACTGCACTAGATATATTTCTACATGCTATATAACATATCTAATATTATAAATGCAAAGGTTTGGATGTTTCTTACTTCTTCCCATCATAACTACTGAACGGATTGGGTTGAAATTTTGCAAAGTGTCGTTCTAGGCTTGTAGGGTACTTTTATTACGGAAAAACGAGTGCGAAGCCGCGGGTAGAAGCCAGTTTAAAATAAGTTAGGTATCCAGATGATGCTGTGTGATCTAGTGATATTTATTTATTTATGTATTATCCAGCATTCTATCCAAAAACAAAAGCCTTCTTCTTCAGCAGGTAAAAATAAGGTAGAATTTCGATTATCTATTTATTCTTGTTAGAAATATAATAGTACATTGTTCACCGAGGTGAGAAAGTGACTGATGCCTATAGAGTGTGTGTGTCATTCATTTGCCTTAAAACACACGAGGTAGGAATCGCACTTTCTCCTGAGTGATTCATAGTGCTTTAGACTACACCTACGGAAAATAAAACATTTTCCGAAAAAGAAGTTGGTCTCCTCGTTTTTCCAATACACGAAATCTTCATAAGCTTGTAAGAACGGAAGAGGCCGATATACAAAAGGTTTTTACTCCGAGTCCGCCATAATATGGCTCGGCTATTATGGAACTTGGGAGTAAAAACTTTTTGTAGTTGAACCTATAATGAAAATAACCATAGCTAAAGGCTGAGATTGCAGAAAATTAAAAAAAAAACACGTTAGTAATGGATTTTTCCAGACATTATTCTCTCCCGGGAAACGCGTGAAAAATGAAATTCCAGAGTTTTTCGACCCGCATTCTAGTACGCCTGCAATGACGTACTTTCTAGCTCAAGTTTGGAAAAGGGGAAAAGGAATACTAAGTCACTTTCCGTGTGTCTACCATGAGTTGCCACAGTTAGATCGCCTGACGTTACTACAGTAGTTACGTAAATACGCATATAGTATAGTTAGCTTCTATAATGGTACCATGAGCCTTGTTGGTGCTTACTACTTACAGTTACAACTACAACTTGCTTGCTTGTGTTGTGTAGTTTTGTGTTGTTATGTTGGCATCATTAGAAAACGATATGTACTCACTTCACATTGAATATTTTTCTCTTTTTAAATAATGCACGATGATAGAGACAGAAGATAGGATATATTGTACTATTATCCGACAAATGTAGAAAGTCGCCTGACTCATTTATTTCAATGAAATCTAATGCAGCCCAAATTTATTCGTGTTACGAATGGTTCCGACTCGCTCGCACCCACTCAACTCGAAGTATTTACAAACAAAAATGCCGAAAACAAGTGTCTCGCAGTTGGAAATAATGGTTGAATAAATTTAGGTCCATCGTATGTTAGTATTTTTCTTAAAATATAAAAATGAATAATGTTGGACAATCCACGCAGCATTATTTAGCCCCAAATTAAGCAAAGCTTGTGTTATGGCTAGTTAATACAAGACATTACAAATATATATTTTTTTTAGGTACGTATAGAAAGTAGGTACCCAGAACACCCGGAACTAATATTTTTAGATCGTACAAATATTTGTCCCAAGGCAGGAATCGAATCCGCAACCTCCTGCGTCGCAGGCGGACCTTCGCCCGCCGCGCCACATCGGTCGTCGATTAGTGGTTGGATTATACATATACATCTGTTTTGATTTGTTTTAAACTTTAAAGTGACGCCAACATACATGGGCATTAAGTTGTATTAGAATCAGGGGCGGCTTTAGCGGATGTGCGGTGTATGTAGGTTAACATTTAGCAATAAATCACACAAATTCTCAAAAGCTTTTTTGGATAATACCTAATCTACAGTTTCACAAACTTGGTGTTACTTATAGTTTGAAATGGATTTCCAACTAGAACACGCATCTAACATGGAAACTTTCTTTGTTCGCGTCGCTTATCTTCTTATTCGGCAGTAGGTAACATTTCCAAGACAAAAGGTGCTCTATTAAACATTTTTAATACAAAAATCGCATAATCTATCACAAACTATAGTCATTTCACGAAGCGAAGTTTCGGTGAGCGCCGTAACTACAATAGTAATAGTATGTTACTCTGACATCTGTAAAATTTCTGATGGTACCAAATTCTAAGCAAATGACAACCTACAGTCGCTGTAGTATAGTTTACTACACTGTTTGTGACGTAGGATAGTTAACAACGTGACTCATAAGTCATACTGCGCATTTTAGTACCCAACTATCATTTATAAACTACAGTCGTTAGCGAGTATAGATTGCGAAAACTCACGGTAGACCTACCGAGCAGATGTAGTATTAAAGGGAATTTTTGAATACATACATGCAGATGAAACCTGCTTCACATATTGAATGGCAATCTTCCTCAGGTATTCAGCATGCTCCTCCGACACAAAGAAGCCCATGAAGTTGTGCGACATGTAGGGCTCCAGCTTCAGCGGGTTCGATGGAGGCTCACCCACATTCTCCACAACAAACTTTACCGCTTTCGCTAGCTGTAGCGAGGTATCATCTTGTGCCTGGAAGATAATTTGTGATCCAGTAGGTGAAATGTTTTTCATCACCATTACCCAAACAACATATAGATGTATTATGTATATCAATCATTGTGTAAGTGGTTGTTTGTGTGACCATTCTAATTTAAATTTTATAAATAACTAGCTGTAGCCCGCGGCTTCGCACGCTTTTTTCCGGAATAAAAGGTAGCCTATGTCCGGCCCCGGGATACCATCTACCTCGCTGCCAAATTTCACCGAGATCCGTTCAGCTGTTCTTGAGTTATAAATAGTGTAACTAACACGACTTTCTTTTATATATATAGATAGATATATAGATTATTCACAAGATACTTTGGGGCCAGATTATGCTGTGCATGGCGGATCATCCCTAGGCTAACTAAGCAACTGCCTTTACTAGGGGCGAGCGCGCGGAAAATTATACACTTGGAATAATTAATTATGGCCGTTACTCTAGGTCTAGCCGCTAGACACTGGCGGATAATCCCTAAGGTAACAAGGCCGCCTTTTTTTAAGCTAGGTATTTCAATTACAAAAGGCTCAGGAAAAATCAGATAATTATCATGATGCTATTAGTTGATGAGCGTCAGGGGCGGCTTTAGCGGGTGTGCGTGGTGTGCGGAGCTCACGGTCGTACATATAGGGGCGCCGCGGGGCGGCCGCACGCCTGCGTCACTTACGGTGCTTCGAAAGAAAATGCGTACTTGTTATGCCCGACACCGACGCCGGCGGCGATAGCGATGCATCTGTTTTGATTTGTTTTAAAGTGACGCCAACATACATGGACATTAAGCTGTATTAGAATCAGGGGCGGCTTTAGCGGATGTGCGGTGTATATCTACACCCACCCACCTGCGGCGCTCTCATAGAGCGAGAGACCGGTGTGTTTTAATTTGTTTGAAATGACGCCAAATAATGATTTTGCATGAGCCTGTATGTTTTAAAATGCACATTGCCAGGGTCACGAAATTTTCAAATGCACATGTACGAATGCCGAATCTTGTGTTTTACCGCCTATCAGCGCCGTTCCCAGGGTAAAGCGAGGAGAATGGTTGCTAAGTGCTAGATGGTATCTTACGAGCGAATTTCTGATTCAAGTACATTAGAGTCCATTTAGAGCGAAAAGGAATAGTTTGATAGGTAGGTGGATCTCCGTGGTGACTTTTGAGAGAGATGCGGTCTGCGCAACTGGGCGAAGTAGGCGACGACGGTGCATATACCACCGATAGTCACAAAGTCTCTAAAATTTTCGGGGCATGCTGTTATTTTTTTTTGCCTTCGTATTTTTTTTGCACACTATTGTAAAATCTCAAAATGATTTGCTCGCTCGCTCTAGGCGCCAGGTGGCAAGGGGTGCCAAAACAAAGTATGAAGGCGCATTTTCAACAAGGTTAACTACGCAAGCCTAGCTTCTTTCGCTTTGCTATCGAAATGCCCCACCTATTTCGATAATAATGCCAGCTTAATATGCTCGTTATTTCTTAATAAGCATTAATATCTTTTAAATTTATTTCATTTTATACTAACTTTTGATCCCAACCACCGGTAAAAGTCACAAAAGTTATTACCATCTTAACTTTTCTGTCTAAAGCAGAAAATAACTCAATAACTTGCGCCACTCATGCTTAAGCTTCCTTGTCTTTGTTTTTACCCACTTCATCAATCCTGAAAATTACCTGATGTTATTTATTTAGTCATACCTTCATAATTGTTATACCAACCACTGGAGAAAGTAACAAAATGTCATAGGTCGCTCCGCTCGCTGTTACTTCAATTGTTTTACCTGCCTTGGATACATATTGGTCTACCGCTCGAAAACTTCCTCTTTGTCTTTGTTACTAACCACACCCCACTAATCTTGAGCTTTGCCGCGGCTCGTTCACAGAGGGGCGCCGGTGAGGTGTTTGCCTAGGGTGCTGTCGACACTTAATCCGCCTCTCATGCTGTGTAAATATATGCAGTAATATAATTTTTTATTACTAAGATCTAACGTAATGGAATGTTACCTTGAAAAATGACACCAAAGTGATGTGAGGTGGGAAGTTATGGGCCCCGTTCCATCCGACAATGGCTTTCGACTTTTCCCAAAACTCCAGCAGCTGAGTCAAGAGTGGTCCAGTGGGGCTAGCATAGAAGATATACTCTCGAGGTCCATCAGAGTCAATAAAAGCGTCATTTACGTGAGTCAGCAACCAGTCGGAGGCGAGCTGGACGCTACGGTTACCGGTAGCAGCTAGAGCCTTCAAACTGTGTGAGACATAAAATTATATGAGTGTGATAAACTACCGATACTAGTAAGTGCATGTTTATAAGGGACTATCCCTAAATCGTATAGGACTTACGCCCGGTGCCTAGGAAACCCCATCTGTAAGAGTATTTGAAGCGGTGTAGCATCTTGTTTAGTTTTAGTGGAGCAGGATATTTTCCGAGGAGGCAGGTTAGCCATTTTGCGGTAGGGGATAATGGGATTCAATAAACTGCTCAAAACCCGCTGCATTAAATTATTCGTCCATTACCTACCTTCGCCTTTATAAATAACATAAACAAAACAACAAATAGATAGAACCACCCGTCCCGGTCCGGGTCCGTCCGTGCGTGCGGAAACAAATCAACTTCAACTTCTTTATTTTGGCGCCGGCAACAAATCTTAATCAATCATAACGCGAATTTCAAGGTAATGCCTTCCTGTGTCACTGTCAGTGAGTCAGTCAACAACTGTCAAAAGTGTTCTTTTGCATTGATGCTCTTGGGTCCGTCCGAAATACGGTACTTTAGTCATTACTGCCCGCTAGAAGTTTCAGAAAACACCACCTTTGGGTGCACTTAAAGGCGAACCAAGTCGTCCTTTTCGAATAGATGGGATGAAATTAATCTTTTTTGTACAACAGTTAACAATAAATCTATTTCTGATTCTAAAAACGAAATTAGACTTGAATTATAACTACCTAGATGTCGCCAGTGTAAACTCAATTTTTTGCACGTGAACATAGACCTTCGGTCAGGGAAAGTAAGGGAGGGATGATTTCGTTCGTCCGAGACATAGATGAATATTGGAATTTGAAGTCGGTTTATCGTTTTTTAAAACATGGCAAATTATTGTAAATTTTTAGAACGCCAATGTTTTTTACGTAAGTATTCTGAGGATGCCCAGATAACGCTGGTCCACCATTAAGAGGGTGCAATGCGCGCCTTTTCGTGAAAAGGATAGGCATAGGATTTCGCGTTCATAAGAGCGGGACAGAGCATACGTTTTTGAAACGGCGGCGGCGGCGGCGTAAGCGCAAAAATCAAGTTGTTTCTTATTCACATGAAAACTACACTACTTATGAAGAAACTGGTTCAAAGAAGCAAATAATTAGAATTTATAATTACCTACGAATCAAAACATAAATCATTTCAATAGATCGCAGGTTTCCTAAGATCTCGACCAAATTATGTGCGAAACAGCACTTTAATGTTCTTTTTGCATCGTATTTTTTTTCTTATTTGTGTTTTCTTTCACATTCAAGGAACCGAATAAAAATTATAATATTTCTGTAAGTAGGTACTGCGTGTTTATGACCTTTTTGTGACTTCCCACGCATTCAGTTTCTTGTAAGTGGTAAATGTGATGAATTTATAATCATCGACCTGATACCCATAGCCCAATTGGATATCCCCAGGTCGGATGGTTAAAATCAATGAACCTATGTCGTGCGTGATTCTTGGTATCTGGTAGAATATTATTAAATTTATTAATCACATAACATCGTTTTTGAAGTTGTAAATTAATAGTAGTTATATTTGTTCTGTGGTCCCGAGCGCCAAACTGGCAAATTGTAGGTAGGTAAGTACTGCTAAAAATAAACTTAAATATCAAGTCTTAATTTTTTTTTAATAATCTTTATTGGCAAAGAAAACTACAATCCAATAAAAAACAAATTAGAACTAGTATTTAAAATTGAAACAATTAAGCTAACTGCAGACTGTTGCAAACAATCAACAGGTAGCTCAACTGATCCAACTCAGCAACAAAATATTACCCTAACGGAAAGAAGTTAGACTCGATAGAGTAAAAATGGCAACGCTAAAGATTATTGCACAGTTTCCCGAACGCTGCTCATCCGAGTTGGATTCGTCGGCTGACCTCAAGTATAATAATGAAGTTGGATTTACTTATTTGGACCATTTGGCCTAGATAGTATGATAGATAGTATGTAGGAATGATCAACAACTTCGATAACATCGTCCCCTACATAGACCGGTAAGGGTGCGACGTGGGCAAATGTTTGTACGATCTGCAAATATTTGTACCTACCTACCGGGTGTTCTGGGTATTTTGTATGTATACTTTATAAGATCCGTCAAGTGCAAGTGTGAATCGCGGGTAATAATGTAACTCAAAATATTAAGAAAATACTGATATATCTAATTAACAAATTTTTGGTTTTGGTGTCTTACTATGAGAAATTAAAATTCAAAAAATGTGAATTATTACTAATTTTAAATGATTTTTTTCACCGATAATATACCTTATTTAATTTAATATAACAATAGCTCAACAATAAAGTAAAGCATCTTCAATAAAATCATACATAATTAAAATTTTAATTATTTTGTTGTTATTATTTTTCTGTAAATATTTTAAAACTACCTTAAAACGTTGCGCGCAAATCATTTTAAGTCAGTCCTACACACATAGCGCGCTAAGCGTCAACGCTCTTAAACCTAGAGAAATTTAAAACAACTATACATTTTGAGATACAATGTACAAACTGATACTTTTAATTTGGTAACCCACTTGGTGAGGGTAGCCCTCCTTTTTGACAAAAAGTTTTCTATAAACTGACTTCTCTCTATGTTTTTCCTCATGTAAGTAGTAGTAATTAGGAATTAAGAAATCATCATTCCAACCAAGGAACATTTTATTTATGTTCCTTGATTCCAACTTAGTCTTACTACTGAGAGGCATAGACGAAGGAGAACTGACAACAAAGAGGACGAATTAATAAAATAACTTTTTTAGTCTATGGATAACTTTTGCGATGCGAGTTTCGGCGGCTTGTGTTGTTGATATTAATTTGAAAAATTCGTGCAATTTTCAGTGAATTTGTGAATCCTGAACATGTCATACCACTACGTAGTAACGGCGCAAAAACCAACAGCAGTAACAGCATGCGTAACCGGTAAATAATGGTTCTAAAATAAATATTTTGTAACCATTGAGGTTACCCAAAATTACAGAATTCATAAGTATTTTGGCAATTTTTATCAATATCTTCAGTTATTAGCGTAATGAAATAAACTTCTTGTTGATTAGCACCAACTCTATCGCTTTGAGGTCACTAATAATTGAGAAAAATAGGATAAAAATAATGGCATTTTGCTGTTCCATGCTTGTGAAATCAGGCTATTTTTACAATCGGTTCTTATGCAGCAGAACCGAAAATCACTGGAATCTAAATCAAGAAACACATTCGCTTTGTTATTAACAGTTATTGCTACCTGCAATATGCAATCAATTTTATTTATTATCACAAAATATTTCTATAACCAGTATATTTTCTTAAAAGAACTTTGCACCATCTCTGTTTTCAGGGAATTTCACTTCACCTTCGGACTTGAATCTTCTTGTTGCGAAGGTGAACCGCCTTGAAATGTATCTAGTGACGCCAGAGGGACTGAGACCTATGAAGGAAGTGGGATTGTATGGACGGGTTGCCAAAATGAAGTTATTTAGACCACCAGTAAGTAACCACTCAATTTACACAGGTTCAATAAGTTTATGAGAATTATTTGATTTCACAAACAACCTGCATAGATTTTTCAACATATGTCTTTTGGCTTTGGTTTTGATTGCCTGGAAGAAATCGCTTTAAGCGATAAGGCCGCCAATTCTGTTACCTTTTACCAAACTGTTCTATATAAGTTCTCTGAATATCTATCTATTTATCTATCTATCATTAATACACATTCATACATAAAATAATCTATTTCAGTATGAAAAGAAGGATCTAGTGTTTATCCTAACTGCTCGCTACAATGCAATGATACTAGAATGGAGAACAAATTCTAATGGAGACCTGGAAGTGGTCACCAGAGCTCATGGCAATGTGTCAGATCGCATTGGCAAGCCTTCTGAGAACGGCATCCTGGCTGTGATTGATCCACAGGCTAGAGTCATCGGACTGAGGCTGTATGATGGACTATTCAGAATAATTCCTCTGGATAAGGATTCCACAGAATTGAAAGCCTTGAGTTTACGGTGAAAATTATTATTTTTATTTATTTGGTCTAACATCGTTACTTACAATGATGCAATCTTAAGATAAAAATTACTAGCATCATAAGATTATAGGGAATTGGTTATTCATAAGGTTATGGGCACAATCTCCTATTTTCTTTATTTTAATTTTAAGAATTTGACCTTTTTAGAGTTCCGTACCCGAAGGGTGAAAATGGAACCCTATTACTAAGCCTCCACTGTCCGTCCATCTGTCAGAGGGCTCTATCTCATGAACCGTAAGAGGTAGACAGTTAAAATTTTCAGAGAATGTGTATTTCTCTTGCCGCTAGAACAACAAATAACAAAAATAAAATAAATATCAAAATTAAAGGGGGCTCCTATACAAAAAACATGTTTTTTTTTTGCTATTTTTGTTTGTACTGTATCTCTTAAACTACAATAGGTAGGCACATGAAACTTTCTATAAATAAGTAACAGTCAACTGTTACTTAATAAATATACAACAACAAATACTAAAAATCAAATTTAAAATTTAAAGGTGTCTCCGAACAAGTGAAAATTTGATGTTCTTTGATAAAGTTGCCTGATTTTTACGGTATGGAACCCTTTCTGTGCGAGTCGACTCGCACTTGGCGGTTTATTTAAGTCTACTAAGAATTTTAGATTTTCAGCTGTAGGTAGACACAGAGACACTGCATGCTAAATAAAGACGAAAAAAATCTCTATCTTTTCAGAAATGTTTAAATTCAATGGCATATTTAAAATTCAATGTAAAAGTGTAATTGTTGTACTTTTTCAGATTGGAAGAACTAAATGTGTATGATGTAGAATTTCTTCATGGCTGTGCCAATCCTACCCTAATTTTAATTCACCAAGATCTCAATGGAAGACACATCAAAGTAAGTGAAACTAAGGTATACAAGAAAATTCTTACCCCCAAATACCCAAATGCAACTCAACTTCAATTTCTTATTTCATGGCTCGCTGTGTCTGTTCTGCCACAACTCTGCCAGGGTCCATGTCAGAAGAGTCATAAAAAATGAAATTTTCAAAATCTTAAACATTAAACACTTTTTGGATAGTACCATTGATTTGTATCTAAAAAAACAACATAATGCAACTCAGATAAATACTCGTCTCTTTAAGTTCAAGTTGCGATTTTTTTACCGTTTTCAATGAAAATCCGTCAAAAATTGTGTTTGAGTATTCAGGCGTATAAATGCTTTAATTTGGTTGTTTATGGTTGCTTTTGTAAATAATGAACTTGATTGAGATGAAATTATCCTCTTTTATTTGGTATAATTCAAACTCATAATCGTTCACAATTGCGCAATTGAAAACTGACATTGACAGAATTGTGTCAAACCTTGATGCAGAGCCAAAGACAAAAGAAGAAAAAGATGCCTTTTACACCAGCAATCTTATGTTCTGCTAAAATTAACTATGCCCTTTGTAAATATGTATTTAATATTGATATAAAGTTGTAATTAGTTATTTTGGTTGCCTGGAAGAAATCGCTTTAAGCGATAAGGCCGCCGGTTCCATTGCTGTTCCCTACATTATATTTAATAAGTACTATCTGTTTTATAAGGTGATGAATAAAGCATTGTCTATCTATCTATCTATTAGTAGTAGTAGTAGGTCCTTCTCCTTTGTGTTTATTTATTGTAAATTTAATTATTCTGCAGTTTTCAGTTATTGTAGCACTGCTTCCTTTTGTTCTGTTTTGTAGTTTTGAGGTGTTTTTTTTGTTCGGAATGATTGTTTTTCTTAATTTAATACTAATAGGTACATATTATGTTTATTAATGCACACTCCATAAAGCTTGTGATGCTGTCATGAGATGGACATTGGCGGAATTGCGACAAATCAGTTGCAGAAGCCATCTAACAAGAAGAAGAAGAACTACAAAATGCTTCAACATCACCAATTCAACCCATTTGCTCCCACTCTGGGGTATAAGCTCTCTTTACCAGTCCCTTCCAGAAATCTATGTCCATAAAAAGCACAATGTAGCAATTAAAATTCATACTAATATTATAAATTCGAAAGTAACTTTGTCTGTCTGTTACCTTTTCACGTCTAAACGGCTGAACAGATCTCAATGAAATTTGACAGGGAGGTAAATGGTATACCGGGGACGGACATGCCTATATCCGTCTTTACTTAAAAAGCGCGTGCGAAGCCGCGGGCAGCAGCTAGTATTAAATATTTTAAAATTGAGTACAACAAACTCAAACATTCTTCCATCCTTTACAAAGTGCTTAGAAATAATACAAGATGGTGGGGTCTGTGTTGAGATATGGCCTAATATTCGGGAGCAACTCTACCAATAATGAGATAATTTTTAAGGTGCAGAAACGATGCGGTGGTGAGAGCTATGTTCAGAATAAAAACTAGTGATAGCTGTACCACTGTTCCTAAAGCACAAAATAACTAACACTTCCATCACTCTACATATTAGAGGTAACACTTTATGTTAAGAATAATCCCCATCTGTTCCCCCGGCTATCTGACACTGTGTGCAGAAATAGACGAGATTAATAAGGCTACAAACGCATCAAGCTAACACAGCACTAATGCGGAAAAGTGTTGTTAGTATGGCTCCTAAAGTTTATAAAAAAAAGCCTAAACAGTTAAAAGAACTAGAGGTCCAACTATTTAGACATAAACTGAAAAAGTTATTAATTTGAATGTGTTATTATAATGTTGAAGATTTTTTCAATGATAAACTTTAGTAAATTTTAAGTTATTACACGTCATTCTCTCTGAAATATTTAAGCGTGTTGATTTACAAAATGTATTTACCTGTTACCTTACTTAACAAATCTTTTTGGCAAATAAAAACTACTATATACTATATAATTTATTTTCAGACACATGAAATCAGTTTACGGGACAAGGAATTCTCGAAAATTCCCTGGAAGCAGGACAATGTGGAAACTGAGGCTTCGATTCTTATACCAGTTCCTAGCCCACTTGGTAAGCTCTATTTTATGTCCATATCCATATAATATTATAAATTCGAAAGTAACTCTGTCTGTCTGCTACATTTTCATGCCTAAACAGCTGAACGAATCTCAGTTAAATTTGGCAGGGACGTAGGTGGAATCCCGGGGACCGTCCCCGGGATTCCACCTACGTCCCTGCCATAGGCTACTTTTTATCCTGGAAAATGCGTGCGATGCCGCGGGCAGCAGTTAATAATATTATAAATTCGAAAGTTAGGTACTCTGTCTGTCAGTCTATCTGTCTGTCTGTTACCTTTTCACGCCTAAACGGCTGAACGGATCTCAATGAAATTTAGCAGGGAGGTAGATGGTATCCCGGGGATGGGCATATGTAGGCTACTTTTTATCCCGGAAAAAAGCGTGCGAAGCCACAGGCAGCTGCTAGTATTATTATACTTAACATGCATTCATTATATTTAACTCCTTTGGCTCAATTGATCATGGCCAAGACAAGACACCACAAGCCTTCTTCAGGCATTTTGATTCTGCATCCTGTTCTAATTGCTTGTTGAACACATTTTTTTTTTCCAAAGGTGGAGCCATTGTAATAGGCCAAGAGTCAATAGTTTATCATGATGGACAGAGCTACGTAGCTGTTGCACCACCACAAATCAAGGTAACACTTGTTTTTTTACACACTTTTTACCCCAGGTAAGTCAGGCCCTAATATTACTACTACCCTAGAATCTATAAAATCCATACAAATAATATAAATTCGAAAATTACTTTCTGTCTGTTACTTATCACGCCTAAACAGCTGAATGGTCTTAATGAAATTCGGCAGGGAGGTAAATGGTATCCCGGGGACGGACATAGGCTACTTGAAAAGCGCGTGCGAATGTTGCAGAAATACATCGCAAATGATTAGTAATGATTGACGACCGATGTGGCGCGGCGGGCGAAGGTCCGCCTGCGACGCAGAAGGTTGCGGGTTCGATTCCCGCCTGGGGACAAATGTTTGTACGATCTGCAAATATTTGTTCCGGGTGTTCTGGGTATTTTTTATATATAATAAAAAAACATCTATCTATGTTATGTATTGTTATATCAGTCATCTAGTACCCATAACACAAGCTCTGCTTACTTTGGGGCTAGATGATGCTGTGTTTTTTATTCCAGCATTATTTATTTATTTTTTATTAATATTAGTAAAAGTGAATTTGTATTTTTAACATATTCCTCTATGGCTACGATGGTCAGAGCGGTTTTTGGATAAATATTTTTAAACTTACGCGGTCTGAACACATTTTTATTAGTATTATTTAATGGGTAGTTATCAAATTATTTAATATATATTTTAGGTAAATAAACGCGATAAATACCCGTTAAATGATACTAATAATAACGGTTTTGGATGTTTTAGCTAACACCTATCTGCTGCTACTGCCGCGTTGACAGCAAAGGACTAAGGTACCTCTTGGGGGACGTAGCTGGACGACTGTTCATGCTATTGCTGGAGTTGCAAGAGAAAATCGATGGGACGCAGGCTGTGAAGGACTTGAAGGTGGAGCTACTCGGTTGGTATTCAATGAAATGGTAGTATTAGTCTGAGATATTGATTCCTTCTTTTCTCTACTATTGTCAACGCTTGCTACAAAGAGCGGTGTCTGTGCATCATAGATGCCAATACGGTTTACCCTGTTTACGGCTTGACTGATTTGATCCTGTTACTTTGTTCAAAAGATAGCATCGTCAAGTGTTTTTACGTCTGATGAAAATCGATACAGCCGTTCCAATGTTGTGATTTTTCAAAGTAAAATCATTGGGGTCTTTTGACTTACAATAAAATTTGCTTGTTACTGTCTGTTTTCTCTTATAATATATATATAAATTATCGTCAACGTGCGACAGTTAACGTCTATAGCTTGCCATATCCAATTTCTATAAATAAAAATTCATATTTTTCCAGGTGAAATCCCAATACCAGAATGCATGACATACCTAGACAACGGGGTTGTTTTCATTGGTTCCCGCCTCGGAGACTCCGCTCTCGTCCGCCTATCAGCGTCGAGAGACGAGGCGAGTCAATACGTGCAGTCAATGGAGAGCTTCACCAGTCTCGCGCCTATAGTCGACATGTGCGTCGTCGACTTGGAGAGACAGGGACAGAATCAACTCATCACTTGCTCAGGTAATATCGAACGTACAGCCGTGTGGATAGGTTTGGCTCTAGTTTGTCAGCAATATGTGCAGTCAAAGGAGAGCTCCCACCAGTCTCGCGTCCATAGTCGACATGTGTGTCTTCGACTTGGATAGACAGGGATATAATCAACTCATCACTTGCTCAGGTAATATCGTACTTACAGCCTTGAAGATAGATTGGTTATTTTTTATATTTTTTATCAGCGCTATAATTGTAGACTTTCTTGTAAATAACTACATGTATTGCAGGTGCATTCAAGATGGGTTCTCTCCGTATAATCCGCAACGGCATCGGCATCCAGGAGCAGGCGTCCATCGACCTGCCCGGCATCAAAGGCATGTGGCCGCTCACACTGACGCACGACGCCGTCAAGCACGACACATTAGTGCTGGCCTTCGTGGGACAGACTAGGTAGCTAGCTAGTTGCCAGTTTGTAGACCAATGGCTGTTGGGTCCCATTAGAAGCGACCTTCAATGAGGCTGGCCGCTCATTGGCTACTATTGTAGTTTGACTGGCAAGACACCACCGCTCGGTAGCTTACGCGACAGAACGGTAGCTTATATAAGGAGACAGTACGATTCGCAGAAATATGACACGTTGGTGCTCGCTTTCATTGGACATTTATTTATTTTATTTTTTGACATACTATCTAGGTGGTTTTATTTACTAGAATGATGGGCGAGAATATAAAATAATCCATGCTAATATTATAAATTCGAAAGTAGCTCTGTCTGTCTATCTGTCGGTCTGTTACCTTTTCACGCCTAAATGGCTGATCGGACCACAATGAAATTTGGTAGGGAGGTAGATGCTATCCCAGGGCAAATTTTTATCCCAGAAAAAAGCGCGCGAAGCCGCGGGCAGCAGCTAGTATTCTTAATTGAAAAGAAGTTTGTGCAGGTTTTGCAAAAATGATCAAACTGAACATCAGTCTTTGGCACACTAGGATCCCGGTAACACTTAAAAAGCGCGTGCGAAGCTGCGGGCATCTCTAGCAGCTGCCCGCTACATAAAGAACGACCTCTAGTCTTCCTTACACCTCTAAGAAACACGCTGACAATATCGAGATCGATTGAGTTCACAGATGCAAGGACTTTTCCCGAGACTGATGATTGTTTCACGATTACACTAAGTAATTTCGCAACTGTCTAACTCTGCTCCAATTCAGTGTAGTGATCCTGAACGTCACACAAACCAAAAGCAGTTGGTTTGTTGGTGTAACCGGAAAGAATGTATGCTAGATAAATAATTATAGCAACAGAATCCGTTGTTAAACCTTTTGCAAAATAGCCGAAAGTCTATGTTATTCTCTTAATTTTGTACAGAGTGCTGACCCTAAACGGCGAAGAAGTAGAAGAGACAGAGATCCAAGGCTTCGTGTCGGACAGACAAACCTTCTTCACGGGCAATGTGTGCCACGATCAACTGGTGCAGGTCAGTAAACAAACCATAACAATGAATAAAATAGTAAAGTTCTAAAGGCCCACTAGTCACTGCTCGAAATGATAGAACTTCCTATGCCTTTAGGCAGAGTTTGAGAGTTTTTTTTAATCAAAATGAGTCACGCGAAGCTCACGCGCCCGAGGCGGCATATTAACAGATATAGGCGTTATATTGACAAGACCTACAAGTAGTTAACTTTGATCATCCCTCACAGATAACAGACGAAGGCATCCGCCTCTGCGTCCGCACATCCGACGGCGGCTGGGAGCTCGCAGACTCTTGGACCGTCAGCGGAGGCCGTGGCCTGTCCGTGGTGGCCTGCGGAGACTCGCGCGCCGTGTGCGCCGCCGGGCCGAGGCTGCATCTCGTCGCTATACTGGATAGGAAGCTGCAGCATCTCAAGTAAGCACAGATAAGCTGGCAACGCCGCGTCAGGAAACGAAAAGCGAGCTGGCAATGTTGCATTTATTACAACGTCTTTAGGCAGGAACGACTTGTTCGATTGGTCGATCTTTGCTCCGTTCCAGGACAGTGTGAACGCAATATTATCTAAGCTAGTATCAATTTGGCAAAGAAACGTCGAATTGGCATGACGATCAGTATTTACTCCTGCGGCTCAGCGACCCAAAGTGGATCTTGGCCTCTGACACCAGGCTTCTTCAGGCATCTCGTTCTGAGCGTTCTCCAGCTATCGTAGATTTCGACGATCTGAAGCAAAATCTAATTAGCTTTTCAATCGTCATGGTTTGATAGCAAAAGTTTTGAAATGGTCAGAAGTCTAGGCCCGTATTATGAAAGCTTGCTCAGTCAACAATCTACGCTTGTGTATCGTTTTTCCATGGCATAAATGTGACTCAAGCATAGATCTATTACTGACCAAGCTTTCATAATTACGGGCCTTAATATACAGAGTGTCTCAAAAGAAAGCACATAAGTAAAAAATCGATACAAAAAACCGTTTATACGATTTTTTAAATTATTTTTTAAGACGCACTCTTTGGGAATTTATTTCTTAAATATAACGCCGTCCAAATGTTTACGCTCGCGTTCGCTCTTATTCAATCTATCACTAAAATTTCTGATGATGGCTTGGCAAGTACGCTTGTGATTGCTCCCATTTATTAGACGTGAGTGAAGTTTCTTCGTCCTGCTGGAACCATGTTCTTTATGTTGTACCATGTTATAGCCTGGAAAATTCTGCAGTTCAGGCAACAAAAACTCATCTAACATCCTCACATATCGCTCTTAATTCACTGTAAATGCCCTTTCATCTTCAAAAAAGTAAGGGCCGATAATTACTCGCGATGACATTGCAGCTCATATGGTCTCTTTTGAAACTAAAAACCTTGAATATTGCGCTATAGAAATTTCTTCGCGCTATAGTCGCAGAATTACCATTTTGCAAATTCCCGTACGAACAACGCGCGATCCGCTCCCGAGAAACGCTCCATAGCGACTAAATTCACAAGAGCCATGCTACCGATTGACATATACCCCACCCCTCCGAAGCGTTGCGTTCACGCAGTAAGCTAAACAAATATGTCCTTTCTTTTGAGACACCCAGAATTTAGCAATAACAAGAATAATCTTAAGGGCGATGTGGTCGCATAGCGACAAAGTCCCTTAATATTTGTTTAAAATAAAAAGAATAATCTTAAGTTAATGCGAATGTTGTATGCACGTATTTGTGATGTATAAACTTTACTTACTTCTGTTACGAGTTCCGTACCAACTCGTAGGTAGCAGGTACGGGCGATGATAAATACATTCTTTTGTTTTAGTGAAGTGTGCATGGAAGAAGAAGTGGCGTGTCTAGACCTGGGTCCAGGCGGTGACGAGGCGCTTTTAGGAGTAGGACTGTGGACGGACATCTCTGTGCGAGTGCTGCGCCTGCCTGATATGAAGGCGCTCCATACAGAAAAACTGTCGGGAGGTGAGTTAACTACAAGTGAAGTAACGTCAGAAAATTGGTGTAGATCGTGTAACCTGCCAATAAAAACCTACTGGCAAGTGATTTTCATACCACAATGCCTGAAAACTAGAGTTTTCAATCAGTGCGTCCCACCCGTCATGACCTACAGAGCTGAGACGTGGACACTCACGGTAGGGCTGTTCCACCAGTTCAAAGTCGCTGTCTCTCGCAGTCGGTTAGCAAGATACGGAAAGAACTATCCACGGAGAGGCGTTGGTGGATTCTATCCATCGAAACGAAACGAAATTATCTGGCAGATATCCATTCACCGGCCAGGTGGGTTGACGATCTGCGAAAGATTGCTGGCAAATGCTGGATGCGGCAAGTTGAATTCAGAGCGATAATGCGAAAGCGTGTATAGACGGAAGCTCGCGGGTTCGAGTCCCATAAGCTTAAGTTTTTCCTTTATTTTATTTACCTTATTTGTTCCAGAGATGATCCCCCGTTCGCTGCTAATCTGCGTACTGGAAGGTGTTTGTTACCTGCTGTGCGCGCTCGGCGACGGATCCATGTTTTACTTTACGGTGGACGTTGCCTCGGGAGCATTGGCCAATAAGAAGAAAGTCACGCTCGGCACACAACCTACTGTGCTAAGGAGTTTCAGGTAACGTTTTCTTTGCGATCCTGTCGCAGCTTTATCGGTTATACTTTCGACATAGTTTTTCACAGTTCGTTCTATGTTCTTTCTCGATCAACGTCAAGGTCAAAGTATCAATTATTTGACGTAGAAAATTTCAATAAGAATTGGTAATTTGATTATCCTACTTATATTATATGGATTTTTTTTAGTGGTTGTTAGTTCAAACCTTCTCGTATAACAAACAACAAATTTTAATATGTAGACTAGAAAGTAAAACAGATATACTTACGTAAAAGAATTACCCATAAGTGTGACATTTAACCCTGACGCTACGACATCTTAACGAGGTTCAAGCGGAACAAAAACACCTAAGTAGCAGGTACTAATCAATTGATGCACAAGCAAAAATGAATTACTACAATTGTGCCACAATATATATAATTAGTATTAAGTTCTTGTTTTATAAATGTATTGATGGTGCAATAAAGTTATATTCTATTCTATTCTACTACTCCTTTCAATTCTGATACTTTTTAATAAGCCCCAAATATAGCCATTAATTTCTATAACATCATTGTGTTCTTTGTTACAGATCTCTATCAACGACCAACATATTCGCGTGCTCAGACCGACCCACGGTGATATTCTCGTCCAATCACAAGCTAGTATTCTCTAATGTCAACCTGAAGGAAGTCACGCACATGTGCTCGCTCAATGCAGCCGCCTATCCAGACAGGTGTGTAGAGAAAACATTCCCGCATATAAGAGGATGAAAGCATATAAACCTTTGTACGCACACAACACACGCTTTCTAATAAAAGACTAGAATACTGAAAGAGTCACGTTGTTTAGACTTGAGAATGTATGATCTGCTAATAATCGATGAATCTGTTTTTTTTGGAGTGTCTTCGTTTTTCGCTAGTATTCTCTTGCCGTTTTCTTAGGAAGACCAAGTGAACGGAACCGTTTATAGTATTGGGATTGTACAAAAGCATAATCGGAACAAATGAAATACACGGATAAGTTTCTAAAAAGTTTTCTCCTGCTAAGGATTCTTCAGCTTCATACATCGTCCACTTTGCTAAGTAAATTCTCACAATCACTTTATTTTACAGTTTAGCTCTAGCAACCGACAGCACAGTAACCATCGGCACAATAGACGAGATCCAGAAGCTGCACATCAGAACTGTACCACTAGGAGAAACGCCGAGGAGGATCGCATATCAGGAAACGTCACAGGTAAACTAACTGAAAAATTATTACCGACAATCATAGTTATGCTTTTTGCTTCAGTTTCGTTCAAGTATCAGTAAAATGGACCTTCTATTTTGGTAATTTTTTACTCTTGATAGATCGAATTTCGTTATAGGTGTGACCCATTTTTCATCCTATGTATACATTCAGCGTGCCAACGATTGGGGATTGTTTTTCACGACATGACGGTATGCGTAAAACATGTGACTGCGCGGGCTGTAAAGGTTCAAGCCGCAACAGAGACCGGAGACCGAGACAAAAAAAAGATACAGACACCATCGGTAGGTACTTGGCAGAAGACCACGACCACCGGAAACCGACACAGTCTCGGTCTCCGGTCTCTGTGGCGACGCGTACTGTCTGTCACCTTTAAGAATCGTCTTACGTCTATCCAAACGCGGCGCATCGCGTACCGTTTGTTGCTTATGCAGCCTACCTCGTAAGTGAATCAACCGGCTGAATAACACACCAACATTTCCGAATAAGGTAAAAGTGTCAGAATCAAGTTAAAGTGTTGCAGGTACCCTGTGCACTGATCAGCGCTTACGCAAATAACATAGGGGAGCACTGATCAGGGCTTGCACATATCAAAGGTTAAAGCGATTATTTCTTCCAGTCGTTCGGCGTAGTGAGCATGCGAGTAGAACGCGTGGAGGAAGGTGGACGCGGCGCGGCGCGGGGCAGCGCGTCCACAGCGGCCGCGAGCGCGTCGGGCGCGCCGCCGCAGCCGCCCAAACACGCGCCGCACGCGTTGGACCTCGAGATACACAACCTGCTCATACTCGACCATCACACCTTCGAAGGTAACTATCATGAGGATACAGGATAAGCAGGGTAAAAATTTTGCTTATACTCGAAGCAACCAACACACCTTCGAAGATAGGGTTGAAATGTGCATAATTAATGTAATGTAACATGAGGAGTCCCATAAATTCTTATATCCTATATCTTTCATTCAGATTTAGATTTATTCAAACAACTTTACAGGACAAACCACTTAAGTCTACACAATATCTTGCCCAACTTGAGTTAGATATTTATTTCAAAGTACAAAAGAACATAGTTCACATAAAGAGAAAAGTTATAACATTTGTACTTAAATTATACATATTTCTTGTTATTTACTTTATGAATGTAACAGCTGTTCCAGCATTGTTCCAGATTACGCAGAGCGTTAAGTCGGTAGTCATGCACTTCTTAATCGCCTGGGGATCCTCTGGGAAAAAGTTTTTAATCCAGCTTATTTGTGCACAATTAGCTGTATTAAAAGTTCTACTAATAATCAATACCAACCGCAAAGATACGATCAAACAGCGAATCCATAACAAAATCCTCCCATGCGAATATAATTAGTTAACAAAACGGATCTTATAAGAAGTAAAATGCTAACGTGTTTATTCCAGTACTACACGCGCACCAACTGATGTCCAACGAGTTTGCGATGTCCCTCGTGTCGTGTAAGCTTGGCGATGATCCTAATTACTACTACGCTGTCGGCACCGCTATACTCAATCCGGAGGAATCTGAACCTAAACAGGTAAAATTTTGTTTATAAAATCATAATTTCCCCAATTTTAAAACGTATAAAAGCATCATCGCATCGGCATCGCAACATCTTATGGCCCTGAGTTTACCCTTTTCTCAAAGCACTAAAACGAAATATCTACAATGGTCTAGATTCTCGGCAGAGTTGCATGTCACCGCGCCGAACGCCACGTCCCAAATTTAATTTTAAAGTGAATACCCAAAATAGTTCAAAAACATGTTATGATCCTTGTGCCATTTATTATGCTTTAAATAGAGTATGAATACGTTTCTTAACAGGGTAGAATACTGCTATTCCACTGGTCAGAAGGCAAACTCAATCAAGTGGCGGAAAAGGAAATAAAAGGAGCTTGCTATGCGTTAGTAGAATTCAACGGCAAACTGCTGGCCTCAATCAATAGTACTGTGAGTTTATTTATTATTATTTTAAAATACCTAAATAAGTTCCTGTAGCTTATTAAACCAATCTTACTTGCTTTTGCACTATCAATTTTGTCATACTGCACTACTATCTGGGGAGGATTAAATTGATATTGATTTTTCAGGTTCGTTTATTCGAATGGACATCAGAAAAAGAATTAAGACTGGAATGCAGTCATTTCAACAATATTGTAGCACTCTATCTGAAAGTAAAGGGAGATTTCATATTAGTTGGAGATCTCATGCGGTCTATGTCTCTACTACAGTACAAACAGGTTAGTCGACTTACTAAACAACTGGACTAGAAGTAATGTTCTATTCGATAATTTACACAGGATAAATTTTGCAATATTTAATTAAAAGAAAATAGTGCATTGTGACTTCTATGGCGACGGAAAATAATTGAATTTTTCGCTATTAAATTGGAATAGAATAGAACAGTACTTTTAGCAGCCCTGGTGGTTTAATTCTTATAGTAATTTGTAAACTAAAATTTGAAAACAATTCCATCTTTAAAATATGATTATACAGATGGAGGGTAGTTTTGAAGAAATAGCGCGTGACTACAGCCCTAACTGGATGACAGCTGTTGAAATTCTGGATGACGACACGTTCCTAGGCGCCGAGAATAGCTTCAACTTATACGTCTGTCAGAAGGACAGGTACGTTATAAAAATTGCTGTTGAATATTCCTCCCTTAACTTAGAATTTTCTATGGCTACCTACATGGCCAAGAGCGACCTTATTGGCCTGCTACTGTGCTATTACACAAAAACCACCCATCCTATTATTGACATTTGAAAGCCATTTTATGGCCTTCGTAATTTGCAATAGTATGAATAGGACGCGCGAGGGCCATGAAAATGGCTTTCAAATGTAAAAATTATAAGATGGGTGGTTTTTGCGTAACCACACAGCTGTTTATACTTATTATAATTTTATTAGGTAGCATTGATCCGTTTGGTTGTCAGCTAAAAGACCTTTTTGAGCAAAAAAGGCCTTTTTGAGAGTTATTATTATTAATCTATAGCCTTAGCTGTATTGGGTTCAAGTAAAATTGAGCATGATTGGTATTGGGTTATCGGCATTTTCATGCCCAAGTCCGGTTTTTGGCAAACGCTCCTGCTCAGGCCTTGTCATTGTGTAGCTGCTCATGACAGTATACACGACTGGACCTCAGTTCGACCTCAATAGTGGATAGCGTCACGAGGAAGCTAACAGAAACAAAATTAAATAATTTATTTCTGTAGGCTTACAAAATAAACTCATAGACAGGTAAAATTTTAAACGAAATTATTATTAATTAAGAAATAAAGTGTTAACTCCACTTTTCATTACACTTTCTGGCTGTCGAGGGCGAAGAGAGGCCACTCTCTAAGCAGACTTATTTATTATTCTCTGGTTGTGTTTCAGTGCGGCCACGACGGATGAGGAGCGTCAACAGATGGGGTACATGGCACAATTCCACATCGGAGACATGTGTAACGTGATGCGGCACGGCTCGCTCGTCGCCGCCGTCGCAGACACGCATGCGCCCACCCACAACCCCGTGCTGCTGGCTACGGTCACTGGCGCCATATGTACGTAACACTATACAATGTGATGCGGCATGGCTCGCTTGTCGCCGCCGTCGCAGACACGCACGCGCCCACTTACAACCCCGTGCTGCTGGCCACAGTCACCGGCGCCTTATGACGTAACACAGTGCACCGTGACGTGCCGCCATAACGTAACACTACAATGTGATGCGGTACGGCTTGCTCGTCGCCGCCGTTGCAGACACGCACACGCCCACTCACAACCCCGTGCTGCTGGCCACGCTCACCGTCGCCATATGTACGTAACACTATGCACCGTGACATGTTGCCATAACGTAACACTATACAATGTGATGCGGCACGGCTCGCTCGTCGCCGCCGTCGCAGACACGCACGCGCCCACCTACAACCCCGTGCTGCTGGCCACGGTCACCGGCGCCATATGTACGTAACACTATGCACCGTGACGTGTCGCCATAACGTAACACAATACAACGTGATGCGGCACGGCTCGCGCGCCAAAGCCCTTAAGCTTTTACGATCAGCAAGTTTACAAAAACCCTTTCTATCCCCAGGTCTAGTAGTCCAACTATCTCAAGAGCTGTACGAATTCCTGAACCAACTAGAAGAGCGTTTGAATCACACGATCAAGTCAGTCGGTAAGATCCCGCACCACTTCTGGCGGTCCTTCAACACGGACCTCAAGACCGAGCCTGCCGAGGGATTCATAGATGGGGACCTTATTGAGAGCTTCCTGGATCTCAGTCGTGAGATGCAGGAGGAGACTTGTAATCATCTAAAGGTAAGAGTCATTATTATTTGACGACCTCCGTGGCGTAGCGGGCGATGGCACGCCTGCGACGCAGGAGGTTGCGGGTTCGATTCTCGCCCCCGGACCCCCATTTTTTCTATGGCTAATAAAAACTATCTATCTACGTATGTAATATAATTAAGTATATTTGTTACTAGTACCCATAACACAAGCTCTGCTTATTTTGGGGTAGCATCATGCATGATGCTGTGTGGGCGTTCGGTGATCCAGCATTTATTTATTGATCCAGCATTTATTTATTTATATTTGTCTTGACCTTGAACTGATCTATAGGTGCTCAGTTAAAATCTGTCCTGTTTCTCTGATATTTATTTTGGCGAAGTTTCAGCAGCGAGCGACGCTGACACTGTGTTTGTCCTCAGATCAGCGACGGCGGAGGGGTGACGCGAGACGCCAAAGTCGACGACATCATCAAAATAGTCGAGGATCTCACGAGGATACATTAGGCACTGCTATTATTGTTATTTTTATCGTTTACTTAAATAAATACTACAAGTAAGTATGCTTTTCGTTTTTATTAAAATAATTTCTGCATAGTGTGGCGAGCAACAGATCTATCAACATCAACCAGTCGAGGTCGAGAGAACCAATCTCTGGTCCAGCAACGCAAACGGTCGACACGAAAGCAACCGATCTCTGTACCAGTGAACCAACCCGTCGTCGATATTATAGCCACTCGACCAGTCGAGAATTTTTTTTGGGATGACTTATTATCGTCCCAGATAAATTCTTACCTGCGGCGCGAGGAGGGTTAAGTTACCCGAAAAATCTCTCTCCTCGGCCCGTGCAGGCCCGCCATTAAAAACAAAGGGGCAATATTCGTACCAACAAGAGAATAATAAATTTATAACACAGTAACATCGATCAAGGTATCCGCCGGTCCCCACCGCCGCCGCGCCGCCGGGAGTAAAAAAACTACACAGAAGTGAAACTCGGTGGCGCGGCGATGGACTAAAATGCGTTCACATCTAATGTAACAACGAAGTAAAGAGAACTGATGAAAATAAGAAAGGGGGAATTATGGTTCTACGCTTTAAATGAATGGCCTTGCGTAAATCATGAGTACTATTTTATTAAGTTATTTAATAATAATCTTACGTATAGGTAGGTATAATGCACAACAGTTCAGCACTAAGCATTGATATAAGTAGTTAGACAACAACAGCAGATGAATGTGTGTAGTACTTAGATATTCTCGGTCTTACGATAAATAATAAAATAAAACATTTCAACTTCTTTCTTAATGGCGCCACTTGCTTTTCGCTACGACTCTGCCAGTGTCAGTAAGGAGTGTCATAAACATCAAAAATCATCGGTTCAAAATAAAACATTTATTTAACTACTTATGTACCTATGTTATATCTTGTTTTTATTTCAATAGGTAGTTGCGGATTTTGTCACTAAGTAACATCGGATCATTTCCTTCAAATATTATATTACATAATAGCAATTTTGTGCGCAGCATAGCATTTAACAGTTTGGCTTTTGAGAATGAAAATATAATTTATTTACTTATCTATGAAAACAGTGTAAATAAGAATTTAAGGCTCTGCCACAACATTTAGATCGATATGTAAGTACCGAAAAGGGAATAAAGCTCAAGAACATAATATAAATAACTACAATCATACCCTCACAATTTCGTTGTTAAAAGATCGGCAAGATAATATTAACGATTTTGTTCATAATTTAATCTCAAATTCTAACCTACGTATTTGGTTTCCAAATATTTTGTTGTTTTTAATTTCACATTTCACTTACTTATTTCTTTTAGGGCCGTTTTTCAACCGCTCTAACTTGCCTTCAAGAGGGAGAAGTATTACATATAGCAACCCCTTAAACTTTCTCTTAGTTTTTTATTTGGCAATAGGTGTTTCATAAAAATGGCATGAACTGTACCTAGTCTGAGCTCTGTGGTAAAGCAAAGTCGCGCCAGCTGTTACTTCTGCTTTCAACTTTTTAGAACGGCAAAAATCGGAACCAATATTTACCAACAACCACTAGCCCCACAGCTGGGGCGTACTAGTGCACTCTATTATCTTATGTACATAGGCAGTTCAGTCTATACAGCACTTTCTCGGTGCAAAGTGAGAGTGACGTCAGGCGGCGGTTGGTCCCACCGGTCCCAGATGGTAGGTTTCCGCCGTCGGTCGATAGTTGGCGCTGTTTCGTTGGACGCCTCCGAGTAGCCGCTACTATAGGAGCGAAGGCTGCATGATGCGTGGATCTTTTGTTCTGAAAAATTAGTTTTGTTAGTATCTAACTACATATGTTTGTGAACAAAATAAACCTATCCACCTACTTTAATCAAAATATTTGAAGGTTCTAAAATAGATATTCATGTTATTCAAGGACCCTTGGAAAAGGGGTGTTGAAATAATACCACTTGTTTACCGCGTGAATCCCAACACGCAAAAAGGGCTCACTAGTGGCATAGTTGCCAAAACCAGTTCAGAACCATTTTTCGAGAACCAGTTTTAGTGCCATTTTTTGAGTTTCACATCTAGGTTCATATCAGTTCCTATGGCATGAAACCGTTTAGTTAGGCAAATTGCATCACTGAAATGGTAATTTTACGATTGTATGTGTAACAATGCCTATACCTCCCCAGCAGTGGGTAAAGTGAGACTGTATGATTGACCGTGCCGACCGTGATAGTGACGTATACATCAACCTCCAACGACTCGTTCCTGGTTCAGGAATATAGAGAGGGCTCAAGAATACCTTTACGCATCTGTGGGTGAAGTCAGGCTGCAGCCAGGATCGCGACATTAAAATGGCGTACCAACATCCAACGGACGGAATCCAACTGAACTAAAACGGGGACAAGAGGGATGTGACCAGCAGCAGCTAGAGCGGTTCGGGGTTGAGCACCCGTAGAAAAACCAGCCAGCTATCGGGCGGATACTTACCTAGTGAACGACCTGACATATCACCAGGTATGTTGAATCAATGAAAACGGCTATCAGAATGATGAAAGATGGTACCTACTAATGGGATGATAATCACGTAGGTACCGATACCAACCTCCAAAGTTTTCGATATAGTTCCTGGCCACACCATGGATATGTCTGTATGACAAGCTGAACTGACTACCGCAGGGGCAAACGTGTTCTTGAAGACTGCAATTCGGTAAACGTAGTGTGGGACGCCGCCGTCCGGTTGCTGGATCCAATAAGCTGAAGATAGGGCGCTAAGTCACTCATTAGGGGAGGCCTATGTCCAGCGTACTCGGGGGATGTTGGTTCTGATAATACTAATGTTAGGTATGACAATGACGTACCTACCAACCTCCAACGTTCTCGATATAGCTTCTGGCCACATCGTCAAGCTGCAACACCTGTATGACCGGCTAGGTGGCCTTCACGCGCGGCCTCCGCGCCAGGCGCACTGCCAGGTAGGAGGACAATGACGTACCAACCTCCAACGTTCTCGATATAGCTCCTGGCCACATCGTCCAGCTGCAGCACCTGTATGACCGGCTGGCTGGACTTCGCGCGCGGCCTCCGTGCCAGGCGTACCGCCAGATACGTCGATACCATGAATACGGTGACCAGGATGACCGCTCCCAGGGATATGCCGAAGTCCTTTTCTAGGAAAACTGGAAAAGACGAACGTTGACTGTTAAAGATTTTGTTAAAATGTAGAGAATAAGGCAGCGCAGGTCTTCGACCACCAGCAGTGGAATTTAGCGGGCTGATTAGATAAACCACTTTTGTTTAAATACCTAGCAGTAGTTGTTACTAATCCGATGATAATAATGATGATGCGGCCGTTCAAGCTGTGAATCTTAGTCCTTGTGAATGATTTCATGAGGGCGCACTGATCACTGACTGGCATCCAGTGTCCAGTGTGCACGACACGATTGCACAATATTTAGCTTCCCCAGTTAGTAAGTTACTTTGTTGGTCTTGACCTGCGTCGGTAAAGCAAGAGCAAGTGTTCCTATGGTCACAAATCTAGCAGCGGTAGGTACTCACTATGATACCAGGGTGGAGCAGCGGCCTGCAGCAGCGTCTCGCTGGGCCGCAGCAGCAGCGGGCGCGAGCAGCCGTACCGGTTGCACGCCACCGCACCCGCCTCGTCGCCCGCGCGCAGCCCCCCCACCCCCGCGCGCACCAGCCACGCCCCCTGCGCGAGTGCCTGCCCGCTGCCGAAGCCCATGGCCGCGCGCCGGTCCAGGACCAGCGAGGTATTTGTCGTGGACATCTTCCAGACTGTTACTTCGTAGTAGGTTGCGTTTTCCACTGCCAAGTAGATGTTGAAGATAAGTTTTATGTAAGTAGAGAAAATCAGAGCTCTACAATTTACAAGGTACTTACATGTCAGTCGCACGACGTCCACAGCTGGACATAGGCCTCACCAAAAGGCCAATGTTTGGCTTTGCCGTAATTGCCACGCTTAGCAGGCACAATTCACTTACATCATCACAAACAACTTAATCTAAGTTTTTAGACATCCATACTAATATTATAAATTCGAAAAGTAACTCTGTCTGTCTGTCTGTCTGTTACCTTTTCACGCCAAAACGTCTCAACGGATCTTAATGAAATTTTGTTGGAGATAGATGGTATCCCGGGGACGGACATAGGCTACTTTCTATCTCGGAAAAGAGCGTGCGAAGCCGCGGGCAGCAGCTAGTTAGGTATAAAAGTTTAAAAAACCCTCAAAACACAGGCAGATTGCTTTACCTGGTATACACCTAATCTGGAACTCTCCAAACTCATACGCAAGGTCGCACTGCTGCGGCTGTAGTGGCCTCAGGTTCTCAAAGCTGAAGATCTTCTCGCACTGCTCCTCCTGGCTCGCAATCCCGTTACTGGCTTCACAGCTAGCTTTCAGCGTATCTGCTAACGGCCCAGTAATCTGGCTGAGGGGCAGGATAGGCGAGCCAGTGGTTAGATGCTGGACTTCGAAGCCTTGAGGCTGGACGTGCCAGAAGTAAGTGTCGGAGGCGGGCAGCGCCTTCACGTTGCAGCTGATGGTTTCCTTGTGGAGGGTGATGCCACGCTCGGCGCATTCGGGGGGAACTGAAAAGAAGTAAATGATTGTTTTGTGTTCAAATTATTTTGCGGAAGGTACTAAAAGGCCATAGCCCGACTCTAACGGCGCCTAAGTAGTATTTTTACCGCCTGAAACCAATATAGAGTAATCAATATATATTAGGTACCTTCTTTTATTCTGTAACTCTTTTTTGTACACAATAATATGTTAAGCTCGCCCATGTACATATCCTATTAGATAAGTACATGTACTTATCTAATAGGATATGTACATAGGCGAGCTTAACCTTGAAAAAGAGTTGAGATCGCTTCTCTAAGCGATAAGGCCGCCCTTTGTACTTGTGTCTTATGTAATGTCTTTTTACTGGTGTAGTTACAATAAAGTTTTTTTTGTAAGAGTTTTATGACGACGTCTGTGGCGCAGCGGGTGAAGGTCCGCCTGCAAGAGGGTGTACGTGGGTTCGATTCCCGCCTCACGACAAATGTTTCTAAGATCTGCAGATATTTGTTCCGGATGTTTTGGGTAATTACTGTGAATTAATAAAAAATATTTATCGATTAAATGTAGGTATAAGTACCTACTTCAGTCATCTAGCTCTGCTTAGGGTTAGTGGCGAATTATGAACGTCGCAGCTTCAGGGCTGAACACTCGAGTGGCGATCACAATAGGCCTATCATGGCCGTAGTGACACGAAAGCCACCTAAAGCAAATAAAAAAAAAATAGCTCTGCTTAGCTTGGGGCTAGATGATAGCGTGTGAATTGTCCAGCATACTTATCCATACTAAAATTATAAATTCGAAAGTAACTCTGTCTATATATCTGTCTGTTTGTCTGTTTCCTTTTGACGCCTAAACGGCTGAACAGATTTCAATGTAAATTTGGCAGGGAGGTAAATGGTATCCCAGGGTCGGACATAGGCTACTTAAAAAGCGCGTGCAAAGCCGCGGGCAGCAGCTAGTTACCCATAATACCGGTAATAAAATCATAATCAGAATCATAAAAAAATTGTTGGTTAACTACTAGCTTACAATAAACAATAATACTGATGTGTTCCGCTCTGGTCTCGCCGATGGCATTGGAGGCTGCGCAGGCGTACCGGCCCGCGAGGTGCCTGGTGGCCTCCTCTACGTGCAGCCTCCGAGAGCGGGTGTCCCGACCCCAGGGGCCACCAGGCTTTATCACCGTGTCCTGGAAATGGTGACTGCAATTTAATTAGAAGGCTTATTCATATTCTAAGGGTCAATGCGTTGGGGGGCGAATACTTTGATCGATGGGTCAACGACATAAATTGCTTGGGGCGACCAAATTCATCCGTATCCAACAGCGTTTTAGGTATTTGCGAGGTGCGGTCCGTTTACGGGATTATAAAGACAGAACTCGCCAACGACACAGCCCGCCGGGCTGTGCCTGGTGGATATTGAATCCTACTGTTGTGCCCATAAGAATCATCTTGCAACAATTCATTTCCTTCTACCCTTCCTCCTCCCTCATGCACATATAACATCGCACCGTCTCGCTAAGGATGGCCGAAGAAACCGCTGAAAAGGCTTCACGAATCGACTCCGGAGACGAGGTAGTTGTCGATCGACGTGCCCACACAACGGACTTGCTTGGGCAAATATTACGCGTGTTATCTCTCAAAATTGGAACTAATTTGAACTAAACGCTTCTCTAATAAGTAACTATAAAACTACGTGTGTGTGTGTAAATTTCTTTTCGTGAGATTTTAAAGAAATCCTAGTGCTCTCGTACCTCGTAATTTGGAGATACAAAGGTATGTGCATGTTCCTAGTATTCCTAGCTGCTGTGCCTCAATCTTACCAATTTCCTAAACACAGCAGATTTCATGCCCCCTTTAATTGTTGCAAGTGTTATAATTATAACCGCGAAATATATTCACTTCCATCGATATTTTATTGAATAATGAAATCCATTCGCATCCCCCCTTTTATGAGTGGTTTAGTTTTGAACCTACGCTACGCTACTAGAAATAACCACCAGTGCCGGCTGTGGTGTGTATAGATAGACCATCACGTCTACAGTGTTTAGAATATTTGGTCGTTGAACCTATCGCCTCTACACTAATTAACTTCATCATTTTACATCAGGTAGAGTTAGACACTGATGGTCATAGATATTTTCTAATGAACGCCATAGCGCCCAGTCTTCAGCTTGCCAACGGATCTGTCTTTCGCGAGCGTCATCCCACCTGACCGGAAGGAATACCTGGCAGATTATTGGCCATATTATTGGCAGAGTACATATATGGATTAGTTATTTAAATGATCAATAAAAAAATTTGGTACTACAGACTAAGCGAACATGAGCGAGCGAATGCAAACGAGTGGGATTCGACGATCGGTACCGCACGTTCACTCGTTTTCGCTGTTATGTCTACACTAAATGAACGCATGTACCTACAACTTAGCGAAAGTCGGCGAACCACGGCGGCGAAGCGGTGCTCAAGTAGTAGGTAACAAGCAACTTACAAGATCGTTGTCGTCCTTAATCACTAAAAAGTGATCATGGACGCCAACGATCTTGTCCATTGAGTTGTTGGTCCATCTTCTTTTTTGCATGTACTCAAGGATATTAGAAATCTCGGTCCAATCGTCGTTTTTCTAACTTTTTGTCTTATATTCACCATTTTCGGATCCCATCGCCTAGGTTTGTCGCTTGCCAAGGTCAGCCTAGGCTTCTGTTTATAGAGCTCTATGAGCATAAGTAATTTGTGATTAGACCATTCCATATTCGCGAGCGTACACCTATGCAAATTGAAACAACGTATGAGCAGGATCGAAACGTCCGGTTCGTGCAACCGCTGCAACAGAATGAGCAAGAGCATTCGCCCGTTCGAACACACCGCGCCCGTACGCTTGTTAAATTTTTGTAATGTACCGACATCCGCCAGGGCACGGACGAAGGCGAACGAAGGCCCTCGTTTGGCTTCACTTGCTTTCGCCATGACATCCGCACTGGTTCGTTCGTTAACTTTCATTCACTCTCTTTCGCTTGGTCTGTACCCGGCATTACATTACGCCCCGTAACGTAACACCGGTCTAGTCTTCCATGAAACTTAAAACTTCGCAAACATTTAAGTAGGTACCTACCTAAGTACTTACATGAAGTAGTCTTACTCAAACATGCTTCAATATTGTTTACTAAGTACCAAACATTTTAAAATTACCGTCACTAAAACTTCCATCTATCCCAAGTTTTAACTAAACTTGCAAAAGTGCAAGCATCCAAGCTGATTCTAAGCGGAGCAAACTTTGCTCTCGATACATGCGAGCTAATAAATGAGCTTACTTAGGAACGACTTGCTGTTTACTTAGCTCTTTAAAGTTTGACCTGTTGAAAATCAAAGTGGCAGTGATATAGAGATTGAGTAGCATTTCTGACTCTGACTGCTTGTGGTTTCACAGGGATGTCTAGATATATTAGTACTAAGTAGTAGAGACAGAGACTGACCAAAGAAAGTGACTTTTCGTGTAAATTCGAGGTAAGCTTCTCCTGAAAATACTTAGTTTCAAAATTTAAATCCTAAATTTGATGTCGTAGAATTCGACACTCTATTTAAGTAAACAAAAAATCTAATTAAAAATCTAACACTCGGTTTTGTTTGTAGTATTTATGCTATGCTAGCGTACACACAGTCAGTGCGGAGGTAAAATTTTATAAAAATTAATAAAATTTCGAAAAGTTTTAAATTCACAAAACGTCGATAAGTCTATGATTCCAACCCAATGCATTTAATTAAAAAAGTTCTTGATGTTTTGGTTGCCGAGAAATCATGAACGTAGAGGATACTTACACAGCTGCTCGATCATTGCCTCGTTCCGTTCGTATAAGTTTTGTTTCTGAATTTGTAATTTAAGTTCCTTGAAATAAGTACCAATTTTTATTGGAGAAATGAAGTTAACAGTAATTTGTTTATTTCATAGCAAGCAGCAACAATTTTCGTGGTGGTGCAGGATATTTTAATGCCATTTTCAATGATCACTTAGAATGTCTTCATCATAAAACTATGAGGCGATTTTACGTCTTTGATAAAACCTTGAAAATACTGTCTTATATCAAATTCTTCGCGAGTCCAGACGAATTTCTATCGTCTGAATAAAACGTTTAACGCATGTTCGAGGAATTTATTTTTACACAGAAACATACTTACTTTTTCACGCGAACATGTTTCGTTGGAAATTATTCTAAAATGGTCAAAAACTTCAACCTAAGCATAAAAAAAAACCAGAAGTTTTAAAAACTGTGTCGCAGATAACAACGCCCTCCTCCGAAATTAAAGTGGAAAGAGTTCCAAAAACGTGAAATTACTAAAAATAGGTAGGCGAGCTACATATTTTACATATACTTATTATTATAGAAAAATAAAAATAATTTTTGAATAAAAAAAGTTTATGAAAAAAAAAGTAACCGAAAGAAAAAGACCTTCAGAAAATATCATAGCCCTACATATTTATTCAAAACAGTGGTTTCGTTTGAAACCTCTGTTCAAACGTTGAACGTTTCAGGGTGCCATACCTTCCTGTCTGCAAATATGTTTCCCTGATAGTCGTCAGAATCACAAAATTATAGTAACTATAGGAAGATACGTAAATCACTTCTTTACCGAAAAAAATCGTAGAAAATATTGGGGGGTGCAAGAGTTTTTTAGAAGGCCGAAGAACTTACATTGAAATACCATTTGAAGCTGTCTACCGGTGGGTTGGCCCGCCCGTCGCACTCCAGATGCAGAGGGTCCAGCTCCACCACCTCGGAGACTGGACCCACTCCGAGGTTCGTCACCTCCAGGATCGGGCTGTCTGAAATAACCAAAGAAATTGATATAGGTGCATATTAGTAAGAAAACGTTCGTAAAGGCCAAAACAAAAAAATTGTTTTTCTTATCAGCATAGTGATTACTAATAATTTAACCATTTGTGTGGTTGTTTGGTAGAGGAACCTGTAAACTTTAGCCTTATTTGACTTGCTGAGTGACTGCTTAGAGACTGATCGAAGGTGCTACCTGCCTTCATAGATAACCTTCGACCAAAGTTACTTTGCTCGAAGAGTAGCGCCCGGTTTGCACCGAAGTAAAGAGGAGACGAAATTTAAATTTGTAAGTAGGTAGTTTTTAATCAACATATTTATTTATTAGGACTACCAACTAGAGATACTCGTAACACAAAAATAAATTAAATAACATTGATGGGTTCTTAGGCCCAGGCTCTCTAATTTATTTAGAGAGCCTAGTATATTAGTTGCCTTGATTTATGCGAATGCTGCGGCCGCCCGCAGCATTCGCATAAATCAAGGCAACTCAACTAATGTAGTACAAAAATTATTATGACATATTAATCATTACCTTAATATTAAAATTATTTAAAAATAATTAAAATTGTATTTACTATAATAGACTACGTGAGTCAGGCAAGTCCGAGTGAAGCCGCGAGGGTTTCCGGATTCACCCCATAATTCATTCACGACGCTCACTCAATTAAAATACACCCACCTTCACAGCTTTACACACTGACTTTTGCTTTCATCTTCGACCATTTATGGTTAAAATTATTTGAAACCTATGTATAGAGAAGAGAGGCTTTGTATACAGCATTTAATTAAGTCGAGAGCTTAGGCACAGAGCTTACGAACAAATACGGAGCTTCCTAGAAAATAATCAATGTACCTAACCGCTTAAGATTGTCAGTTGTAGACAAGTAGGTAAGTAGATTTCTGACTCTCCATTTTTTACACTAATTGATTTGTAAGACTAGTAGACCGTTTAAACTCTTAGTGAGAATAGATCGTCTTACAGAACACTCGTTAAACTTTGACCTATCTGCCGCTAACCTGGATTGGTTAACGCATTCACTGCCCAGGCTCAGCGGTGCGACCCGGGGAGGAGAGTGTCGCCGCTACACACGGGGCGGTACTGGAACCCCGTGTGCGAGTCATTTCTATTACACTCACAGGTAACATTCAGTTTGATGACGTCAGCTTTGGAGCCAGTGCTGGGTGCCATGGCAGGGTTGGTGGCTAGACAGGCGAGCGTCCCGCCGTTGTCCGCCACCGCCGGAGTCAGTTCCAAGAACGATACCGCCGTCCGTGTGGTGTCATCCCAGCTCTGGAAAAGAAATTGTATCTTTTAGCTGTTTCGATTGACGTATTACATTAGCAATCCTGAGCAAAAAAACCCACAACCTTTTCTCAGAGGGCACTGAACAATCAGTAATTAATGGCAAACAGGAATTATCCCCAAAGTTTAGTAGTTTTAACCCGACTGCACAAGAAGTAGGGTTATTCATATTGGGCACCATTTTTTGGCAGTGAAATCCAAGTCTATGTCCAAACCAAAACAAAGCCCTCTCTTCTCTTTGAAGAGATCCGTTTAGAGATTTATGCAGCCTAACTTGTTCTACCAAATGCACCGAGCGATGTTTCAAATGTACCTGGTTGCTATGATGCGTCAAATGCCGGTGATCCAGCATCCAACTGATATCTGGCTGAGGGTAGGACCCTCGCGCGGTGCACTTCACCATGGCCGTCTTTCCAGCTTGGATGGAGTCGCCTTCCGTGCCGGATATCCAGTGGATTGACACGTTGTATGCTGGCACTGGAAGGTGTTAGCAACAAACTAATTTTACAAAAATAAAACCACGTCGAGTATTTTAACTTGAACCCTGATAGATAACATTTGAGCAGCTGCACCGATTTTCATCAAACAAAGCCGAGAACACTCTCGATCAAGTTACCCTCAAACAGAACTTACCTAATCGAAATCGGTTCATTCGTTTGAGATCTTCGATGTCGTAGCCTCCTCCGCACACAAACATACGTCCACTGCTGAACGTGCCTCCCCCAAACAAGGGGAGTTTTGATATAATCACCACGCTTGGCAGGCGGATTAGTAATCGCAGTAGAGGTGTTAAAATACACAGAAGGAAGCTACAGCCTTTCCACTAGTCGGGTCCCTGTCGACTCTTATGACATCCACGGCTAATGGCGGCTGTCGCAGACAAAAACACTTACACACGTCAAACTTATGAGCTCTCCTTTTTGTCGGGGACTGAAAAGATTGTGATGGAATGGTTATAAGGAAGAATAAGGGAATTCAACAGCCTAAATCCAAAGAACGGGATTCTTAAAGCCAGCCTTACATTAGATGCAGATTCCAGGCCTCCGTTAGAGTCGGGGTCTTGCTTAGAGGTAGACAGAGACCAGATATGGTCCTCCAGTTCTTAATTCCGAGTCTGTTCAAGAGACACCCCCTTAGGGATCATTATAATATTCATCATCAGCTTTTACTAGTCCACAGTCCACTGCTGGATAAAGGCGCTATGGCTTCAGTTCTTTATAAGCTTTAAGTACCTGGTCCAAATCATTCAAGGCTCAAAAGACAACTTACAATAAAGCTCCACCTCCAATGTCGCAACTACGGGAGGAGCCAAGCGCGTGTTGGACGCTCGACAGGACAAATCCGCCGCGTTGTTTCGAGTTAGAGGGAGATAGAGCTCGTTCTCCTTCACCTTGGGGATATCGCTCTCTCCGTCAGACGCGTCTACCAGAGTGTCGCCGGAGTACCAGCTGATGCGAGGTGGCGGACGACCTAGGGAAGAAAGTATAATGGAAAGTATAATTCGATAGCTTATTTAGAAAGCTATGTTCTACAGCATGCATGATTGTAAACCCACCCTTGCCATGATATCCCGGGAAAGGACATATGCTATAGATTTTATCCCATAAAGATGCGTGCGGGGCCGCGGGCACAAGCTATAATTAATTGCAATGGTCTTATAATTAACAAATCTAGGCCGATCTACAGTTCTTCTCCGAAAATATCTCGTTATACGTTTCCCCACTCTCGCACTCTCATACATACTTATGAGTTGTCCTAAACGGTTGGCTTCTTAGAATTCCGTACTATCCATAAAACATTGACCCTTTATCATACTAGCCAATAGGTATTCGAGGGTCATCACATCATATTTTCAGAGGGTGCCGTAGGTACCTGCCTATCCCCTGAAGGAGTTACCAGGGGTTATTCCGAAAATGGGTTTCTTTTAAAACCACACATAACCTATTTTGGCGAACGATTTTGGCGGCGCATAACCACAACTATCTAATAATGAATAGCGAGCTTTAAAGCATTATATTCGTGCATATTCAAATGACTGTATGATTACTATTTCCTCCACCACCTCAGCCTATATTGGTCCACTGCTGGACCCAGGCCTCCCCCTGATAAGCGCCTTGTTGGCTTTTATCTCACGGGGAGCCCATAATCCCCACGCTGGGCATGCGGGTTGGGGATCGCAGTTTGGTGGTAGAATTGTTCTGCAGGGGGCGCTGCTGCCCACCCCCGGTGGATATCCCTTAGTCGCCTCTTTTGACACCCGCGGGAAGAGTTGGGGTGGTGCAAATTCTAAGCCGGCACCACACAGCAACAAATCCTATCTACCTACCTAGTAAGTACATAATTAAAATAAATGCAAGAGCTTCTCCTACACCTACACGACACACAATTATATTAATACAACGTAAAATCATAATATTTGAGGGGGTCTTATAATCTCTTTTAAACTTTACGACGCGACGCATTGCAACGCGAAAATCTGCGACCCCTGTCACCATTGTCGCCCATTCATTCGTATCTCATAAATGTAGTCAAGATGAGAAATAGGTCATTTGATGAGTAGACTCTAGTCGTCGCGTCTTGTCGGAACGCTTTTATGTGTGTCGTCCATATATTGTTACCTACGTGTTGGCTTTGGATAAGATTTATTGTAAAATGCAAAACGGGAGATGCGTCAGACAAAAACAATTATCGGCCCATCTCACTAGCGACCATAGCAGCTAAGATCCTTGACAGCTTGCTTAATGACGTAATGCTGCGACACGTCCACCTAAACGATGCCCAGTTTGGTTTTAGGGCTGGGCTCTCGACGGAGAGCGCGATCTTATGTCTTAAGCAGGCTGTCAGATACTACACGGAGAGGAAGACGCCTGTTTCCTCGACCTGTCTGAGGCTTTTGATACGGTTCTGTATAATAAGCTTTGGTGCAGGTTGGGGGCGACGGATGTCCCGGCTGATGTCGTCTCCGTACTGAAAAACTGGTATCACGGCCAGCGAAACCAGGTGAGACGGGCGGGTGCGTTGTCTGATGCATACGGCTTGGAGTGCGGCGTGCGGCAAGGTGGGATAACATCTCCTCTGCTGTTTAACCTGTATGTTGATGATCTCATTGGCGAGCTCAGCAGCACCCACACAGGTTGTTTCGTAGACGGAGTCGCGGTAAACAATGTAAGTTACGCCGATGACATGGTGCTGCTGGGGCCTTCGGTGGGATCTGTTCGCCATCTGGTGAAAATCTGTGAGGCGTATGCGGCTGAACATGGACTGAGGTATAACTCTAAAAAGAGCGAAGTCCTCGTCTTTAAGAGTGGTAGAGTTCGACCAGTACATGTTCCGCCTATTATGCTCAATGGTGCGGCTTTACGAGTAGTTAGGAGTTTTAAATATCTTGGGCACATTGTCACGGAATATTTAAGAGATGACGAGGATGTGGAAAGGGAGCGCAGAGCGCTGGCAGTCCGGGGTAACATGATAGCACGGAGGTTCGCTCGCTGCTCGAGAGAAGTAAAAATCACTCTGTTTAAGGCTTACTGCCAGTCCTTCTACTCGAGCAGCCTCTGGATAAACCACACCCGGCGGGCTGCCAGCTCTCTGCGAGTTCAGTACAACAATGTCTTCAGGATGCTGATGCGGCTGCCTCGCTTTTGTAGCGCATCAGGGATGTTCGCGGAGGCGCGCACGGACGGCTTTCATGCGATTATTCGCAAGAAAGTTGCCTCCCTTTTCCAGCGTGCGCGAGCCAGCAGCAACGGCATCCTGATGATGATTGTAGCACGGACAGACTGCCCCATTCAAAACAGGTGGATGCAGATACTTATGGGCACCATCTAATCCTTATGTAAATTGTCAAATTCTAATTCTAATTCTATTTTAATTTTTTTTTTTTTTTGTGTGACATTTTATTTAATTCTTTTCATAATGTTATGTATAGTTTTAAGTTTGTTTTTAATAATATTGTATGGATAAATTTAATCTGAAATAAATGAATAATAATAATAATAATTATTCCTGTTATGAGTCCATGGTAGGCCTGTGCCTACCATGGACTCATAACAGGAATAATTATTATTATTAAAATGTAGTCCACAAATTGTACGGAAAGTCTGTACTTTCCGTACAATTTGTGGACTACATTTTCATAATTTGTATGACTTACGTGTCCTTCTTTGTTCGCAACCGTCGTACATGAATAAATAATTGTATCTAAGTTATAATGATTTTTAAAGTAATCCGCTGACATTAGACCAATCACAGATGAGGAAGCGCTTATCTTTCTTGAAGTCATAGGAAGTTTACGATCGCAACGATGCCATCGTTGCTCCCAAACGAATAAACCGATTTAATTAATTTTTTTAATATTTGAAACCTGACTTCAATGAGAGTGTTTTTAGTTTTTTTTGAAGACTGCAGCGGTGAACGGTGCAACCTTTGTTATTTGGTACATTTGTTCGGGCGTTTTCGATTATTTTTTTAGCTAAACGTATCGGTTAGTGTAAACGGAACTTATCCGGGTAAGTTGCATTTCCGCTCGGAGTATTTAGCAGATTATTTCAATTTACGTTCATTATGCCTAAGTACAAAGTATTTTCACGTTTTAACGATGGTAGTACATTTGAATATTTTAATAGACAACGGATTCGCAGGATATAATTAATTGGTACCGGGAAATTTGCTCATCAACCCGAATTTTAACCCCTGGTTTAACCTGTCAATTTAAATATTTTTCAATGGAAAAATTATCTTATCATGAGGGGACTGCTCGTTTACCATCCTATTTTAAAAATAAAAACCTATCTAGAAATGTTTGATAAACCTTGATATTATTTGCCTACACAATCAATCCATTCTATATTATATATAAATTCGAAAGTAACTCTGACTGTCGTAACCTTTTCATGCCTAAACGGCTAAACGGATCTTAATTAAATTTGGCATGGAGATAAATGGTATCTCGGGGACGGACATAGGCTACTTTCTGTCATAGAAAAGAGCGTGCGAAGCCGCGGGCAGCAGCTAGTTAGGTATAAATATCTCCTAAACGTCTTGTATTACATCCATAAGCTTAATTGCAAATAAAAAGGTTTAACGCTTATTATCTCTGACTTGTGATTGAGCTTAGTGGATCAGTCTGTCTGCCAGTCTATCTGCTTATCAATCTTCTCATACGCCATTATTCTAATCTAGGCTTGAATTATAATCAAGTAATGTGAAATACCTTGGGTAAATAATAAATTTAACTCTACACTACCAATAATGTTCGAGAGTTTCTGTAATTCCTCGAATGAGACCCTTAACACATAGTTTCTTGGGTTAATTGTACCCAGCTATGTCGTTTTCAATTAAAAAGTTCACATCACAAGAGGAATTTCAATGTCTCACTCTAATTGGTTTTGAAACCTATAAAAAACCTTCAGATGGGAAAAAAACTAATCAAGCTGACATGAGTGGTAATAGTGAAGTGTTTATACATTTTAATAGATTCTGACTGTAGCTTTACACGCGTATTTACGCAATAAAAATTAGCCTATTATGTTTTTACGCAATAAAAATTAGCCTATTATGTTTGTACGCAATAAAAAGTACCCTAGTATGTTATTCTGGCTAAGTTAATTCAGAACTTCATGCGTGAATTTTTTTAGCCCGATCCTTTTAATACTTTTGGCGTTGTCTCGTGATAATTCACAAACCTTCGCCTGTCTCTAATATTAGTAGAATGGTCGGTAGGTAATGTTAGAAGAGTCATCGCAAACGTCCAATGTGGCAGAGTTACAAGTCCAGCTCGTCTAGCTCGCTATGACTCTGACAACATGACATGTTGTAGAGTTTTCGCTTAATCAGAATATTGTAACTTCTGGGAACGTGATAGTCATTTTCCAACTACCACGGAAAAAAGCTACCCCAAATCTACAAAAAACACCATTGTTCAAAAAGCTCAAGTTCGCGTTTTTTTTAGAGTTGCGTACCCAAAGGGTGAAAACGGAACCCTATTACTAAGCCTCGGCTGTCCGTCCGTCCGTCCGTCCGTTTGTCACAGTGCTCTATCTTATGAACCGTAAAAGGTTAGACAAGACAGTTAAAGTTATCTGTGAATGTGTATTTCTCTTGCCGCTGTAACAGAAAATAATAAAAATAAAATAAATATCCAAATTAAAGGGGACTTCCATACAAATACGTTTTTTTTGGCTCGTGTTGCTCTTTGTTTGTCAAGTTTTACTCGTATCTCTTGAACCACAATAGGTAGACACATTAAACTTACTATAAATACGTGACATTTCAACTGTAATAACAAGTATAACAACAAATATAATAAAACTTAAAATTTAAGGGGATCTCCCAACTAGTGAAAATTTTATGTTCTTTGAAAAAGTTGCCTGATTTTTACGGACCGAATCCTTCGTGTGGAGTCGTCTCGTACTCGGCGGTTTATTTCGTATAGGAAACAATTTCTTATGTGGGCGCCAAATTGACGTCAAGTGAAAAAAATGTGTGGTGTCGACACCACCCCTGTGTAATAATAGGGGAGGGCTAATGGTGATCTACCTACGGCATGCAACACAATTAGGTCTACGTTCAACAAACGAATGGTCCACTAAATTATATAATATTTAGATTAGGTGGAGTCTGTCGAGTGTGTAAAGTGTGCGTCACCAGGATTAAAAAAGAAATGAAGAAGATCTTCTAGTCTTTACATTGAAATGAAATCAAAAGTGTAAACTCGATAAGTAATTCAATTTCTTGGTGATTTGGTGCTGAGGTAGGTTCGTCAATGCTGTCAAACTGCACGCAACTTAACATTGGACAGTGACCTGGCTGCAAAGTCTGAACGTTGATTTGTGAATCGTGATATTTTGTGTTAATTTTATTATTGATTTATGTGTATCTAGTTTTAGTAAATTTGTATAGCCTAAGATTATTTTATAAGCCTCTGCTTGTCATACGATTAAATAAAATTGGACGGGTTACAGACTGAGACGGGTTATAGGTAGGAAGGCACCTGGCATGGGGCAAGTCCATTGTTTTTGTTTTTTGCTTTACTAAAGTAAACGCGAAAGCTGTTTTTGTTTTCTGTTTTTAAATTAAACGCGAAAGAGACCCCCGTCCTAACTTTTGAACGATGAATGGAGTCTGATGAAAATTTAACTTCATCCAGTCTATTCGGCATAACGAATAGACTGGATTTGGCATACAAAATTAGCAACGCCAGTGGCCTGGAATAACACGTAATTTACAACGAGCTTGTGAATATTTTGTTGGCTATCTAATCCTATCCTACAATATTATAAAAGCGAAAGTTTGTGCCGTTGTATGAACTATAATATACATATATATGTATATATATTGGCCGAAGACAACACCAAAACTGTTGAATGGATCTGGCTAAAATTTTGTACACATAAAGATCTGGGCCGGGAATAACATACTCGTTTAAGCTACGACTATTTATTCGTAAAAACGCGTGCGAAAAACGCCGCGGGCAGATGCTAGTAGTTTAAGTATATAGGATTTGTTTTTCGACTCTTATGATTATGAGTAAGTAGACGACTTGTAAGGCTTATACGGAAATGGCAGATGCGGCCGCTGCAATGTATTGACATAAGTGCGCCCCGGTAGATGGTGGAAATGATTTTGAGTGATATATGTATATGATTAGTTACCTCCTATAACCAGACACCTCAGCACCAGGGTGTCTCCGTCGTGGTAGGGCCCGATCCTGTTCTCCACCTTATTGTTGACTTCGTCCATGAAGAACGGCGGGCTGGGTAGCACTGCAACAAATCGCGGATGTTAGTTAATGGCTCAGAGGATTAAAATGGTAGCTACAGAGAAAGAACGAGCCTTACAAACGGAGAACTGTCGACATTCAAAAGATTATCTGTGTAAATAATTTATGCGAGATACAATATTATTATAGTGTAGAGCTCTTTTTTCATTGAAAACTGTCGAAAGACGTAGAACGAAAAAGTTGTTCTCCGGTCACTTTGCATCACCCTATGTGGCTAAGTCCACACAATACGTGGCACAATAGAGTACAATTTTTGTATGGATTGCTTTTCTACGCTATGCTATTAGGAGACTGGAGTCATATAGAATCGCTCTATGGTACCTTCGACCAATAACGTCAGGGGTTACAAAATAATAGGTACCTACTCCGAGGCATTAGGTGGCCCGTAGCGGTTCTTTCTGCCCCGGAGAGTGGCCCTAGCACCGAGGCAGAAAGGAAGAAATCCTACCTCTCTGCCCTTTGGTCTTACAGAATTTTCTCAAACCGGGCAGAGGAGAAAGTTTTTTCTGATTCCAAATCTCGATCCTAATTTCCATTCCAATTGACCAGAAATTTTAAAAGATACCTACTATGTCAAATGGGTTTGTACATTTCAAAACAGTTTTTGAAATTTCTATAGGTTTCATACTTTTTGAAATATTTTAAAAAAGTTGAAAATCTACCTATTCCCGCCCCCTACATATCTCCAAAGTTTGCAGAACAATCCATCTGAAATGTATGTAGCATTTGTAGATATGGATCTATATTTTACAGGAAAAATATAGAAAAATCTGTAAATATATAAAAAGTAGATATTTTAAAAAGTAGATATTTTAATAAAAATATAATAAGTAGATATTTTTTTAAAAATGGTCAAAAAGGCGGGGAATTATTTTCAAAAGGCCCACCGAGTGGCATATCAAATAAAAGGTATCGGTTTGTACATCTCAAAACAGTTTTTGCAAGTAGGTTACATCGAAATATACTGAAAAAAGTAGAAAATTTTACCATTCCCTCTATATTATACTCGGGTTTGCAAACCGATCCATCTGAAATGTACCTACAATTTTTAGGTATTTATTAAATAGCAAAGTCTCTAACCGATCAATTACCATATGTACCTACTATAAGCACCGACTTATAGTAGGTACATATTGGTACTTGACAAAATTTCGGCGCACGGGTCACACTCGCACTTGAAAGATCTTGTTATTTACTTACCTTCCTATTAATATTTGAAAAAATAAATGCCAATTTTTCGGGCATTTCAGACTTGTGTAGAACTCTACGTATGCAAATATTATATTATCCTTCGGGTAGAAGGTACTTAGTTCGGGTTGCATAAAAACATCCACAAAAAAGAAATATGCTAATCTATCTTATATTATATCTTCTAATATAAAAAAAAATTAAAGTCATCTCGTTTGGTGACACCTGGAATTTCATTGAAATCCTCATTTTTAGACGATGCCCCACTGCTGCTCCCCCAAAATCTCTGTTGTTCCAACGGTAATGGAACGGGCCTCTGTGAGCGTTGACACGCAATTGTTTGTTACAAACGTGCTCCAGCTCGCGGATCGTGCCCGTCTTCTGGCCGTTTCTAAATAGGAGTCAGAACATTGGTTGCAAGCATTTCCTTTCACATGTACGCTGACGATCTTCACTTATATAATTCCGTTTCCTTCAAAGATTTAACTACCGCTATCCAAGCTATAAATGATGATCTTTCTCGCTTACAGTCCTGGTCTAATCTGTTTGGCCTTAAAGTCAATCCAGATAAATGTCAGGCTATCGTCATTGGTGGTTCTCGACAACTTGCCAAAATCGCTACTCTTAACACCCTTCCCCACCATTACTACAATGGACACAGAATTCCATCACACCCACAGTCAAGAACCTTGGCATTATTTTCGATTCAAAGCTCAGCTGGATTCCCCGTATTAAGGAAATTTCTTGAAAATTTTATGCTGCCCTTCACTCTATAATCCGCCTGAAAAAATTTATTTCAACCCCTACAAAGATCACTCTAGTAAATTCTCTTCTCTTGCCAAACATAGACTATGCAGACGTAGCTTTCATTGATATTAATCAAGACTTACTAAATAAATTCGACCGTGGCTGTGACTGGCATTCGATTCATCTTTTGTTTGTGCAAGTACGACCATATAAGCGAATATCGTGCTAAACTCAAGTGGCTCCCTATTCGCGAACGTAGGATACTTTGTTTTCTTTTTTCTGCTCTTAAAAATCCTTCTGCTCCTGCCTATCTCAAGAATCGTCTTTCATTTCTGGCTGACTCACATGACAGACCACTCAGATCATCCAGCAATCTACTCCTAGAGATACCGGCACATAGCTCATCTTTTCGGGAGAAATCATTTTCTATTGAGTTTGTTAGACTCTGGAACTCTCTTCCCTATATTATCAGGAAAGTCGAATCAAAGGATGGTTTTAAAAAGTTGACACGTGAGCATTATATAAGGAATCTTTACCCGACTTCTAGTTAGGTAACTCAACCATCTTTTTAACTTTTTGTGATTTTTGTTGCTACCTTTCTTTATTAAAACATTGTAAGTACCTATTATAATATATACCTATATATATATATAAACACCACTTTGGGCACATAGTTGATCCAGCCGTAGCTCCGAACATATCTTACTCCACCTTCAAACCGTAATTTCATGGCTCCGGTTGAATATTTCTAAGTCGGAGTGGCAACGTCTCAATCTCGTAGGCGAGGTTGCCAAACGTATTCGGTCACAAAACTTAAAACTCAATATTTTGAAGATTCAACTCCCGAGTCTAAGTTGATCCCTAAGGGAAATTTTTCGCGTACTCGTAATTATCGTAATGTGGCTCCATTTTATATAATAATATATTCAATATATGACGGTTACTTTAAGTTACCTATAAGATTTTAATGACTATGTTGCTCCAATAGATTTTATATTCGCAAAGCTTGGTAATTTTTAGATCCATGTTTCATACGGGGGGATGAAGGGGCAGGAGGGGGAGGAACACCTTCCGCCGCCGTGCCCGCGCGCCGCACTCGGTCAGTGTGTGTTGTGAAGTGAAATTGTTTGGTCGAGTTGCAGAGCAGAGTTAAAAATCCATAACTCGGAAAATATAGAAATTTCCATTTTTTTTTCTCATAACTCCTTAGATTTAGACCCAAGGTTTATTTGGAAGTAATGAGTTGATAAGCAAATCGTACCGGACGGTTACTATCGAAATTATTGCTAATAACGGCCACTGTTGCTGGAAATTTCGATAGTTACTCCAGGGTACTATTTGCTCCTCAACTCATCACTTTAAAAAAATCCTTAGGTCTAAATCTAAGGAGTTATCAGAGAAAAAATTGGGAATGGTCTATGTTTTCCGAGTTATGGATTTTAACGAAGGATGGCGCCACCGCTCAGAATCTCCACATAATGATGTTGGTTGATAATAATAATAATAATAAAAATCTTTATTTGTGCGATTGTTTTGACGTTTCTTTTAACAAAATTTAAAAAAAAATATTCCTAGCTATAATTACGTTAAAAATGTTTTTTGGTTTTTAAAATTATGACTGGTACGATGGTGATTCTTAAGCTCCTTTTTAAATTTATCTCCATATGTTGATGTTGGTTGATGTGATTGATTTGAAGTTTCAGTTATCAAAATTTTAAAAAATTTATTCCTAGAATATTCCTGCTGAAATAGAACCAATCCATCGAGAAAAGCACTGATGGGATGGGCTGGAGAACGAGGAGACAGAGGGGATTTAAATTACAAATAGGAGTGTACCTTAAAATTTTTAACCCTAAATTTTTATTCATCGCAGGCAAATGTTACCAATAAATATAATCGTTGTTTTTTTAGGAATTGTACATTTCCCGCTAAATGAATGTAAGACCCTAAACGAATATTGATATCGATAAATTCAATTGACTGATAATGGAGCAACACTCATACCAAAATTTTGTACCAAAATTGTTTTGCGTTTAAACCTAAAATTTCTTGAAAAAAGTAGCGTTTGTGACTTTCCGATGGTAGGAAATGCCGTCTTTTCTCAAGGTACTTGTTTTATTATTTTTCAGACAAGTAATTATTATGCAATGTAGATTTTTTTCGAAAAATATTACTATGCGGTACGTTGGGCAAAAATTGGGCAAGACTGATTTAAGATTACAAGCGTTCTGACACAAGATATAGGCACTGAGTGCCTAACAGTGGCACGCGTGTCAAGCTCAGATAGCCCTTCTAATCGAGGAGCGCTAGCTCCATTTACTCTTCTGTGGAGAAAAGTAACGGGCCAATCAGGGCAGTCCTTCGCTGTGATTGGCTCATTTGAATCGGATCAAGAAGTGCCCGAATGCCTAAAAGGTGGATATGTATATGATGGCTTAATTATTATTATTTTTTGGGGCCACTTTTGTGGCTCCGAGCGGTACCACATATGTACGGCTATCTCTCTCTGGATCAAGAAAGGAGGGTCGGATCAACAAGTGCAAACGGAGCCAACAAATACTACCTATATGGCACGTCAGATCAACTAAGTGCCCAGGGGATATCTATATATATATATGTATGTATTATTATATAGTGCAAGTTTTATTATTAATTGCTGTAGTTTATCTAGCTTAGTTTAATTATAGCACGCCTTTTTGTTTTATTTCTACCATGTGTGGTTGGCAGTTGGCAGGTAGAAAATGCCATCGGCATTAAGCCCACCTTTTGTATACTTTTGTTAAATGTGTGCAATAAAGTATTTAAATAAAAAATAAAAAAATGTAGCTTGTTTATGTAGCTTGTTTATGACCTAATTCATCGCTAATGTGCTTCTTGGGTGGTATATTTAATCTACAATTAACTCATAGTCCCTTTGATGGGTGGGGTTGTTATAAAAACACATGTCATCTTTCAGATATTTTTTGTAAAATTTAATTAAAAAACAGCATTTTGATGCTTTCGATAAAATTCAAATACCTACAATGACTGCATCACTAGCAAATTTACGTCAAATATTGGTTACGCTTATACAATGTAGTACATTTTTCATGGCATCACGTCTTCTTTATAGGCTAGATTTTTTTTCTCGATGCATTCGCAGCAGAGTTGAAAAGTATCGCATATGACAGCATTCTCTGACATTGGGTAATTTTCTGGCGCAAGGAATATTTCGATAGCTTTTTTTTTTAAGCTCAAGTCTAGGCGGATTAATTTATACAAGTTTAATTATCAATCTAGAATAATTACTAACAGGCTTAACTGGAGCAGACCGGATCGTATTGTTAAGTCTTGTTAGGACTTCTTACGTCTTAGGTTCACTCTATTAGTCAACGTAATTTAAAATACATTAGGTTTAAATTGATCGGTAGGTCATATTCCGGCTTTGAGCTAAGTTACCATAACATAACATAAACAATAGATAAGTACAAGTTTTCATCCGTCCATACATTCAATTCAAATACACACTAAAAGCGGCTAGAGTTAAATCCTCTTTAAATTTTCAAACAGATTATTTTAATGTAAAATACTTGAAAAATTTGTCAAACTCAATTGATTGTAAAACTTAAATCCATTATGGTTATTAACACTACAGTCATTTACAACGAAATATTTACCATGATTTTTTTATTATGATTTTTGAACGGTTTATTCCGTGATCATGGCGCATGAAACTGTGCTGAAATATTGGAAAGCTCAATACTCAAATCATGGTAAATATCCCGTTGTAATTGACTTTAGTGTCAACTGATTGTGTTAATATTAGTCGTAAAATTATTATCTGGTGGATATATGGCGCAGCGCATCAGCATTGCCATACAGCGGGGCAATGCAGCCAGCGTCTTGGGGACGCTTCCGACTGGTATTGATATGGATCAGTTGAGCTACCTGTAGATTGTTTGCAACGGTCTGCAGTTAGCTTAATTGTTTCAATTGTAAATACTAGTTCTGATTTGTTTTTGTTATTGAATGGTAATTTTCTTTGTCGTAAAATAAGTATCTGCACAATGTTCGAAGGTGTCCGGGAAAATTAATCGAAAACATTTTGCCCTCATTTCGAGCCCATAAACTCGATCTTATAAACAAATAAATTAAAACAGTTCCAAACAAAGTTTTTAATGTCTTCTTTTATCGTCAAAGAACTTTTATCTTGCATTATCAAGGGAACACTAAGATTTTTCGAATACGGCCCTACCATATACCTAAATCATGTAATTTTTAAAGCCTTGTTGATTGTGGAATAAAACAGCTCGATCTCATTGTCGCTAGTAGAGTCCGTTGGGGCATAACATTGTATGAGACTGATTTCTGTGCCGTTGATGTCAAGCCGAAGTATTGCCACTCGTTCCGAAAGACCTTTAAAACAGACAATGTTTTTCTTATGGTATTTATTCACAATGAAACCCAGTCCGTACGGGCCTGGGGTTAGTCCTATATAAAATGAAGTCTCCGTGTTCTTCAATTGAGTTTCCAAGTTGTCTTATTTCTGAGAGCCCAATAACGTCATATTTCACATTTTTCAGGGCTTCTTGTAATTCTATCAGTTTCAGATTCAGTTTCATTCATTTATTTCTCATAGGCACATTACATTGCACTTAAGAAAGTCTTACAAATAAATTAAAATATTAGGTATATGTAGGAACGTAGTATCTAGAGAGAAAAATAAAAGAATAATTTAACAAATATTGCTGACTCATGGAATGTCGTTCCAAAAATTATGATCAGAGAGATAATCCTTTATGCCATAGTAGGCTCTCTCGGTTAGGTGTTTTTTGATGGTGGTCCTAAAGGCCTTTTCGCCAAGATTGGTTATTATCAATAAATATTGGCTGGCAATACATTATAAAATCTAGCACTATTTACGACAAAAGATTTGCTAACTTTCGCTAGTCTCGTCTGAGGTAACACCAACATAAGCTTTCCTCGCGTCTCATAATTATGAATATCACAATTTTTGGAATAACATTTTGTACGTTTCCTCAAATAGAGGTATAATAGGTTAAGATAAATGAATAGTGATGGCATAGTCATAGAATTAACTTTACTAAATACGTTCGCAGGCTCTCTCTAGGTCCAAGTCTATAAATAGCTCTGACTGCTCTTTTTTGTAGAATCTATCAAGCGTGAGTATGATCATAATGTTCTGATAACAATATCAGAACATTATGATCATACTCATCCCTACTTTATGTAGTGTACATAAAGTAGGTTTTTATCCATCTTTTTGTTGTATTTTATCTGATGAGGGTTTTGGTCTGAATCTCCCACGGTGACCAGCTGACTTGGGGGAGTTTTGCCATGTTTGCGGTTTAGTTTGGTTTTTAGTGACAGTTTCGAGGGGAGTTAGTGTTGTTTTCAAGTTTTTTGACTTAATTATGTAATCCATCATGTTAGTTTTGGATAGTTTTGAGGCCGGCGGAGGCGTTAGAATTTGGTTGGGTGAAGTGCTTGGAGATAAATAAATAAATAATGCTGGACAATCCACTTAACATCATCTAGCCCCAAAGTAAGATATCTTTCTTTTGTCCCGGCCATCTTCTTGGGGATCTTTATAGTGAGTTTATCGCCCTTGATAAATGCAATGTTACCTCTTTTTACATACTATTTACATACTGTGTCTTTATTAACATAGAAAATAATTACCAATAATAGAAACAAATTAGAACTATACCAATGCATATGCCAAGCAAGTGAGTTTTACTTTTTACTTTTTTAGTTATTTGTGTCGTGGTTTATTTACAAAAATTCTACGTGGAGTTTGGCTACGTATCGTACTTACAATTGAAACAATTGAGCTAAATGCAGTCTGTTGCAAACAATCTACAGGTAGCTCAACTGAACCATATCAATTTACATCCTTGCACACAAAAAAAATCGTCTTAAAAAAATCACTTATCGCTATTGCCATGATCATGTCAGCAAAACGCAACTTGAAAAATAAGCGCGGTAGCAGAATCAAAGAATCAGATCAGACCATCGATCTAAGTCAGAAGGGGAGATGAGTGAGGTACTAGCTTCTTGAAAGAGGAAGGCTCAAATTAGGTGCAATTAGATCCACCCACCTCAGCCATTGTCGGACCGGCGCGTTCGTGTTAGGCGTGCTTGCTAGTACGTACTTTATTGACTTTATTGTTTGATTTATTGACTAAAATACTACAGCAATGCCCTCGTGTTTGTTCATTATAATTATTGCACTAGATTGGAAATGTAACTGTGAGCGAGTGTTTGTGTGTAGTTGTAACACAGGCCAGTTGTGGAGTAAACGCTGGGAGAACGTACCATATCTACAGATTTTACTTAGATCTATGGATCAGGCCATGATCTTGATCAGGCACATACTTGACAACTTTATTAGGTACTTCATTGAATACAAATCAATCAAACTATAAATTTATGGTTGGAAAACTGGCTGTGATTATCCCACGCAACTGAATACCATTAGAGTTCAGTGGTGTAGCAACATCTGCTTTTTTATTTTTCGGTAAATGCCGGATTTTTCCTTGTCCTCCGACACCTCCGACACATTTTTACTAATGCTCCCCGATAATACGTTCATTCATCGTGGCCGTGGCTGTTCTAATGTAGCTCGGTAATCACCTGTCCCATTGATATATCCAATGCTCTGTTTATAGTCCGGGAGACGGAGGAGTTTGTTGTTCTTTATATTATACCACTCGTGCTTTGGTGAATAAAATAACACGAGCGATGATATTATTTTATTCACCAAACAATAAACTTACAGTTTATTTGCATAGGTTACCTGTTGTTGTTTGTTAGCTGACTGTTTGTTAAGTGTTCTATGACCAATAATAATTATCTATTGGTAATAGAACAGTTAACAAACCATTCCATTTTTATCCAAACAAAAAGAGTTTCGTAGCTCGAAGTACTTTTTTATTGTTTATATTTAGAGATTTTGTGGGTTCACCTCATAAATATAAGTAAATAGATAATTATATATAGATGAGGTACTAGCCTCTCGAAAGTGGAAGGCTTAAATTAGGTGCAATTAGGTCCGTACCTCAGTCATATTCGGACCGGCGGCGCTCGTGTTACGCGTGCTTGCTACTACTTACTTTAGTGTGATTTATTGACTGAAAGACTACATCGACCCGCACGAGGTTATTTACACCCTCATGCTTGAGAAGGTGCAGAAAAAGTTCTTGCGGTTCCTATACAAGCGATGCTTTGGCTACTACCCTTACCGTTATCCCACCAAGTTCTTGTTGGGATGCTTAGGCTGTAACTCGTTAGCGGTGAGGCGTGCTTGTGATCAAATGACCACAGTCTGAAAGATCCTGCACGGAAAAATTGTCGCTTCGGATCTGAGTGACGAGCTGTGTCGACTCTACGTCCCGAACAATTACTGCCGGGGTCGGAAAAAAAGATTGCTGGCCGTGCCGCACGTACCTACGTACAACAGCACGGTCCATGTCACCCATCCCTCGAGTACTGAACACACTCAACGCTCTCCTGGACGACAGCCCCGATGTTGACTTGTTCGCTGATAGGTGGACTAAATTATTGAGAAAATGTTTTTATTTTGTGAACGTCATAATTGGTTTAATTTTTCTACGTTTAAGAATTGTACTGACAATCTAATCCTTTATCTGATGACTATTGTATGTAATTTATGATGTAATTTTGTTTTCTCCTAATTAATGTAATTGGTGAACATAACTGTGTTAATTAAATAAATAAATAAATCAACGCTCTCGTCTTTGTTAATTATAATGTTTGCACAAGATTGGAAATATAACTGTGGGGAGTGTTTGCGTGTAGTTGTAGTACAGGCCAGTTGTTAAGAAAGCGCTGGGAGAACGTACCATATCTACAGATTTTACTTTTCATCTATGGTTCAGCTACCCACAATATCTCTAAATTATCAGGCCCGACAAGAATTACTTCTCCACAATTCCCAATGCCACCCATTATCTTCTAATAACCTCGTTTTGTGTTACCATCTGTCTACTTGTTATTCTAAGCCTGCTTCACCGACCTTCGGTATGCAAATGATATCTGCCCGATATTCGTCTCCAAGATCCCTTTAATTTTAAAGTTCTTGCCCTACATCTTCCGGCTGAGCCATATTTATGGAACTTCCACGCACTGCACAGGGTTGAATTCTTTCTTTATGGTAAGCATAATGCCGCCTTTTATTATTATTATTTGACGGAACTGTTTAATATTTTATTTATGTATTTATTGCTTCTTCTGTGTATAATGTAGTAGGACAGAAGGTACCTATTTGATTCTAGAATTTGATTGTTTTGAAAAAAACTTGAATTCGATTCGAGTTCCTTATTTTTAAACTTTCTTTAAGTTTTGCTGGATAAATAGTAATCCCTCGGGAATATCTTTATTGCGATACCTTGGAGACATTCTCTATTTATAATAACGAAATAATTTTGATAATCGGTCTATAATTCACGGAGAAATCGACGAACATACATACAGCCGAACATAGATAGATAGATATAGATAGATAGAACATACTTTATTGCACACTTATAACTAAGAAACAATTAACAAAAAGAAACAATTATAACAAAGTGACAATTGGCGGTCTTATCGCTCAAGAGCGATCTCTGCCAGACAACCTGGACATAGAACATCCTCATTTTTACGAAGTCGGTTAAAAAGACGTTTCTAAAGTTCAAAAGGTTCACTAGGCTCGGTTTTACTTAATGTATCTGTGGAAAAAAGGAATCTGTTGATTCAGTGTTGGCCGTAGTCAGCAGAGCTAACTGAAAGTTGTGAAAAAAGAAAAGTAAATGGTATTTTTCATTACACAGCGGTTCACAAAATAGTAGCATGGCTATCTGCACGTTCGATATATTCAAAGCACGCTCTGTACGTACAAATATAATAAATATGGGCATTGACAGTGTCAGAAAAAAGTTCGAATATGTGGAAATATTACACGTGACGCGAGCTTCTGCCTGCGGTTTGGACGCGTTTTTCGAGGTTTGCTAATTGCTTTTTGAAAAAAATAATAACCAACTTCTTCTATTTGCAACAAGAATTCAAATTCCTTGACATTTGGCTGGTTTTTTTAAGTTTTACGGGGCAAATAGTAATTTTTCAGGAACAAAACTTACTGTTAACAAGACGACTCAAAGAACTCTACACAATTATCAAAGGTTCTTTGAAATGTGATAATAATCTAACCGATCGCCCCTCAACTACAATTGTTCCTACCTACACCTGTGGGTTACCTGTTATTGTGCCAGTAACCCATTAAACCCGGAATAGTTTGTGTGGTCCTGAGTTTAAAGCAATTTTACGCGATGACCCAACTTGTGCTGGGCGGTACGTTAATAGTGGATATGGAATGTTAATAGAACTGAAACTTATTTATTTGATGCCAATTAACTGCACTTTGTATTGTAGTTCAGGTAACTAAATGTTGGCTGAGTCATGGCAAACTGTGTTAATGTTAATTCTGCCATAGACATATAATTTATTTGCCAACTACACACACATCACAAATATCGTTTGTGATGACTCTGCCATTATGTAAGTAAAAGATTAGTTAACATAGAAACATAGAGAAAAAATCGCCGCCCACAGGTTAGAGCGTTAACCCACGAAAAGTCGCTAACTTTGACCACAGAAAGTTCTTACCTACTTATGTTTGGGTTCAGATCAAAAAAAAAAAATCGTTAAATACAAAACTGAATATTACGATGAAAAAGCTCGCCATGCTGCAAAAGTTTTAGTTAAAGTTACAGCAATATTATTTTAGGTAATTAGCCTTCCTCGACACCATTGCATGTATCACGCACGAGGTACCGTGTCTCTACAATGTTGCCTACTGCAGTACCAATTCTAACATCATGTACCTACCTGTTTACAAAAGCTCGCAGTCACAACAGTGTAAACACAAAATGTTAAACAGTCAGTTCTAGCCTCTACTTATTCTACGAAGGCACGGCAGTCGGTCGTCGCTACAAAGTTGGTATTGGGCAAAGTTCTACAAGAAGGATTCGCTGCGGTTATTTTGATGGTCATGGTCGTGGTTCCGCACCCTGGAGGCCGAAGGTAGGTACAGATAAGCTCAGCAGTTTTGTGAACTGTTATCAACATGGACATAGTGCAGTTACATGTTGGCTCTTCACACCACCAGCTAGCTAACTGGCTAGCTGGTCAACATATAGGTGCCTAATGCACCCTATTTTCCCTTTTTTTTCACCATTCATCTAGTGCGCATTTATTTCATACGGCATGCAGTCCGTTCAACAGGATCGGTTTATCGTATAATTGTGTTTTTTTTTGTGATGGCGCATGTATTTGAAGGAGCGAATTCACAAACACAACAGTATTCCATATCCAGTATTTACTTACCTGTATTACTTACTTAACTGTATTACTGATTCTTTATAATATGTATTACTATTTCGTAACGCATCAACAGGGTTTCCTATTTTTTACGACGGTAACTTTACATGTTAAAATCTGTGCAATCCAATTTTTCTACTTGGTTACGGAGCCTTACAAATCCCTCTTCTATGATTGAGCAATAATGTACCTGAAATTGATTAATAATATTCTAAAGAGAATTTCTCTTGTTTGGTACACTCAGCAAAGCTAATCTGATTGCATACACTTTAGTACTTTGTCATACTTGAAAGCGCTTAGGTGTCTAGTGTAGAGGTATATTGATGAAACGAGCTTTGACGAGCTTGCGTAAGTTAGTTTTAGTTTAAAAAGGTCCCATACCCATTCCATTCTAAACGCACATAGTGTTGTGCATATTTTAGCGACTTATTATTTAGTGAACATGTAGCTATTGTTACCTATTTATGAGTATAATGAAAAAACAGGATTTCGCTGAACCGGAACGTAATATTAACTACTTATCCATAGTCTAGAGCAAAAAAAGCTTTGAAGTGTCAAGACGGTGATCCTTATGGGAGGTTTTGTACTCCCAAAAACATCCTTGAAGGGTTAAAAATATAATAACAACAATATTTTATTAGTTGTTCATAAAAATAAAAAGTTAAGTCCCATTGCCACCTTTCAGGCTTCATAATCAGACCCTTGATGCATAATCATCTAGGACCAGAGTCGAGTAGGTACCTGTCAAAACTCAATGGGTTTGCGTCGTTTTATTGCAGAGTTACCATGACCACCTTCTAACTCCATCATTAGATCAGCTCCATCATAATATTGCATGCCATCCGATTTACATATGCATGTAAAATTTCAGCTCATTCGGAAAACGGAAAGCGGGTCAAAAACTTGCAGGATTTGAGTACAGACAGGTGAAACTAAATAAAAGTAATGTTATAAAATCTGTGATAAAAGCTTATAATCATTTCAATTCATTTATTTTTATGAAAGCTCGTAATATATTTTTAACGCGCCTGATTACATTCAAGTGTAGGAGGCATTTATACAAATAAATGCATGCTGTCACAAGACAGCATGTTTTTTAGGGTTCCGTACCCGAAGGGTGAAAACGGAACCAACTAAGCTCCGCTGCCCGTCCGTCCGTCCGTCTGTCACAGGGCTATATCTCATGAACCGTAAGTGGTAGACAGTTGAAATTTTCAGATAATGTGTATTTTTCTGCCGCTATAACAACAAATAAGAAAAATAAATTAAAAATCAAATAGTATCAACGCAAAAATTATATTTACGCAGCAAAAAAAACTTATACGTATAACACACACAGATCAACCTTACTTCCAAAATTTTAAGATACTAACCTTGCTCTGCATATACATATGTATACATACCTGAAATGTGTAAATTCGTTAGAAAACACAAATAATTTTATATGACTCGCGAAGAAACATTCACCTCTCGCTCCTTACGATTTAAAAACAAGCTTAAAGGACCAGATTCCAAACTTAAACTTCACTCATCGAGCCCTTATGTAATGACAATTAAATTATATAATAAACTACCTGACGCGTTGAAAAATGAGAAAAACGACAATTTTTTTTATAAAACAATTGAAGCTTTTAATAATCACAAAACCATTACACGATTGTCGAATATTTAAACGAAAAATAAAAAATTTGCAATTGAATAAAATATGCATCTGCATTGCCATAAAGCGCGGGGCAATGCAGCCAGCAGCGTCTTGGGGACGCTTCCGACTGGTATTGATATGGATCAGTTGAGCTACCTGTAGATTGTTTGCAACAGTCTGAAGTTAGCTTAATTGTTTCAATTGTAAATACTAGTTATAATTTGTTTTTATTATTGAATTGTAATTTTCTTTGTCAATAAAGATTTCTAATAAAATATACATAATATGTTAAAAATGACGTCCTCCTCTCTCCATACATATTGTGTGTGCAGCAGGGTCTTAGTGATACTTAATTAGATTATAAAAAACCTCGGTACACCTATAGAATGCTATAAATGATTGAGTATTGAGTAGTGAAATTATTACTGATTGTGTTTGCGTTGAAAAAACGTATCAAATAAAATACCAAAGTTTCAAGTCCCTCGACCTAGTTGGTAGGTATAGTTATAGTTTATTTATAGTATTAATTTGTATTTACATTAAATAAAAATTAATTTAGTTAATTACTTAAATCCATTCCACGTGCCATGGAAGAACGACACGTCCTACCACAAATATAAAGGATGTCCTAAAATTAGCATGTTTAACATAGAAACATATTTAAAATAAATCAACAATTTTCCATTCTCTTTTTTCCATAAATTGGTGGCTTGTAAATTTGTAGTTTAGTTAAGTACCTACCAAAATAATAACTGTAACCGATTTTGTACAAGTAACATTCAAAAGCCACAGGAAACATAGGCACACCTCGGACACTCGAACATTTCTCCATACAAAAGCCGCACATATTATGCGAAACAAAATCGCACTACATTTTTTGGACGTGAACATAAATCTTCGATCAGAAAAAGTAAGGGAGGCGTGATTTCGTTCGTCCGAGACATAGATGAATACTATTTACCAGTAGGTATTTACCGGAATTTGAAGTCGTTTTATAGTTTTTTAAAACACTCCATATTATTTATTTTTCTCTCACAAAAGGTGTAAAAAAACCTCAAAACAAAAGAATTTTCGTATGTGATCGATCAAACAAACAAAAACATCGAGCACCATCGGCGCCACATCCCGTGCATTTGGAACGCAAATCGAACTCACTCGCTAGTGCGAGGAAGCTCGGTCAGGTGGAGGGCGAGGAGTATACGTTAGTATTATAATCATAAATATTAATACTAAAGTACATACGCTCTGGCAAAGGTAGAAATTGTACTATCGATATCGATAGGTGTTATTAGAACTGCCTGTGACTCGGGCTTGTATTTCTTGGCACGAGCGTTAATAAATTGATTTGATCGAGGCTCTAGGAGTCATTACGGTACCGAACTGTATGTTCTTGAGCATGTTCATGAGCATGTTTTTGAGGTACCTAAACTCGAATCACCCTCAGTCGAATTCGAATGGAGCAAAAGTACTGGTTATAAAAGAATAGAAAAAAGCTTATGCTTTTTTCTCAATCAAAGGATTATAAAGGTTATATACGTCTCCGAAATCTTTGCAATTTTCATCTCATAGAGTGAGTAGGCCCCAAATCAGGTAATGGCCTTTCATCCCGCTGCTCGTTGAAATATAAATGGCATCGGGCTAGGCAGCGTATAAACGGTTAACTTCACTGTAAAATATCCTGGGACCCTAGCTCGACAGTTCTGTCCCTGATGCTCGCCAGGGGGGTAATAAGGACGTTTTATTATGGTCCAGATAGTAGGTAGGTACCATAAGCCCTAAAGAAATGAGACGCTGTCTTTACCTTACGATCTCCTGGAAATTGGCTACCGACCTTTTTGTTTAAACACAGATAGGTAAGGTTTGTAGCTTTGGTTTTAGTGTTAATTGTAAGTTTTACTATTCTACAAACTGATGCTGGGTTTCCGGAGGACAGCACTTCCATTGAAACTGTTAAAATCCGCATTTGCTCGCGCTCCTGTTGTGCAACGAAAACGCAGCCTAAAAAGATGGTCCCTTAAGGTACCAAGTACCTACCAGAGTATAGTTGCAAATTGAAGTAAATGTAATGTTATTAGCCAAAATATTTACAGAAGTTTTTGGGGAGCATGAAAACGCGAAAAAAGTTGTTAGCTAGCACTTGCGCTGGTACTTTTTCCTGATTACACCTACCCCTGCAACAATCCTTCCTTATCACGACCACGTCCATGAGGAATAAGTTCGCTTGATTTGCATAGTGTAAACAGTCTAATCTCATGCCAGCTTCAACCGGGTTTGCAGTTGGCTCTGTCTGTGTCAGAGTTCTTTGTCACACCTCAGGGAACTGGGGAATGTTTCCTGTACGTTGTAGATACATTACACATATACCTACGTGTACGTTACGTAGACAAGTAATTATTATTTAATGCGCCTGACTTCTGTGATATAAATAATGGAATTTGTCCAGTGATGTCAGGATTTGTCGTAATCCTTTCTGTGTGCTTTGGCAAGACGTGATTGCTCACCTTTTTATGACGTTCTCTAATCGTGAAGATATTAAGAGTGATGCTTGGCTCACGTGACTGATGACGACTTAGGCGTCGTCATCAGTCACGTGAGCCAAGCTTCTGTATTATCCGACATAAAAAAAATGGCGGAGGTTTTTTTTTCGGCTGTATGTTGGTAGGTAGGATTGTAATTTTATGTAGGTGTGTTTGCCGGTCTCTCGATTTTGATGAATAGAAAATAGGGAGAGCTGGTTCCATAAACTTTTTAGTCCCGAGGTATTAGTATTTGTCCCGCAAAACAATATTGAGGAATTTGAAGTCGATTTTTAGTTTTTTCAAAATGTGAATATAGTTTTTTATCTGGGTCAGTGCGAGCAAATTTGGCTAAACCGGGAATGTAAAGGTTATGTAGATATTGAGGTTAGTCATTAGTGGACTGCTGGCAAGGGATAGGGCGGGCAACTCCTGTATTATGTAGACTTGCCATTTTCAACATTATTCGGAGCCAAAACAGAAACTAATGTAAATTAAAAATTAAAAAGAGTGTCAAAACCGATTTAAAAGGTAGCTTGCTTCATTAACCCCTATTAAGGCTCTGGAGACGAATCTCAGATTATGCTTTTACAGAAGTACCCACTGTTAAATAAATATATAAGAGGTCTACATTTTCCTCGTATGGTTTGACGGATTAATGTCTGGTGCTTCTGCTTTGACGGATCAAGCAATGACAAGCAGTGTCAAGCAGTCCTAGTTTCGTTTTCTTAATAAATATGTTGTGTTGTCCGTTTGTCGTAGCAAAATCATCTTGATGCAAATTTTTTAAATTCTAGTTCATAAAACTGATCCTAAACTGTCTTCGAAGTTTATGACACTCCGACTCAGACACTGGTAGAGTCGTAGCGAAAAGCAAGCGGCGCCATAAAAAAAGAAGTTGAAGTTGAAATTGAATAAACAAATACTATTTATGATATAGATCAATAGAATTACCGACTATATCGTAACGTATCTCAACACTCAGCTGCAAAAGTTGCTACTGAATCGCTTGCATCCGCATCATTCAATCCAGCGAAGACAATCGTCATCTAGCATCTTTTATTTCTTTGGACAAAAACGGTGCCATACAGAATAAGCTGGAGTTTTATCGCTATGATGTACACTCATGTGACATCATAGCGATAAAACTGGCTTTTCGTAACATTGTAGGTATCATACAATAATGTGTGTATGGAAGTGAGGATTACAATTCCTATACCTACCTATATAATTTTATCTTTTTTGACAAGGGTTATTGCGAATCCTCATATTTCGCGAGTATTACGAGTTGAATACTCTATGTAGGCCTCTTTTTATTTTAACCCGTTAATTTTTTCAGTGTTATTTAATTTATTGTTTATTTTGACTGTGTATTTAATCTAAGTTTGTATTTGAAAAAACGTTGTAGGTTCGAAATGATTGACATGTATATTTTCTTGTACCAATAAAAAAAAAGAAAAAAAGAAAGCCAAAAAAGACCCGAAGAAGACCTGGAATCTCATCAAGCAATTTACTAACCTTAATAAGAAAGAAGCTAGGGCCTCTCACCTTCTTACTCTATGTGAGTCTCCCGCTTTGTCTGTCGACAAGGTTAACTCTTATTTTGCTAATATAGGTAAAAACCTTGCTTCAGAAATTCAATCTCTGTCCCCATCACAAATGCTTACCTTTGAATCTGACGTCACCGTCACTGTACCTGACAACCGTTATAAACCTTGCAGTAACTCTATGGTATTTTACGACGTAGAGGACTCCGAAATAAATAACATTATTGTCAATTTAAAAGACAGAAGCGCGACTGGCTGGGATGGTATCTCAACCCTACTAATCAAATCAGCCAAATATGTATTAATTCCAGTCCTAAATCACATCTTCAATCTATCAATGTTCAAAGGTATTTTTCCGAACTCCTTCAAAAAAAACCCTCGTGCATCCAATTTTCAAACGCGGAGACAAAAATAATGCCTCAAATTATCGTCCAATTTCGGTCCTTTCAGTCTTCTCCAAAATTTTTGAAAAAATTCTTAACAGTCGGTTAATCAGCTTTTTAAATAAAAATAACATCCTTTCACCAAATCAATTTGGCTTTAGGTCCGGAAGATCCACAGAGGATGCAGTCTTGGAATTAACAGATTCTGTCGTTAAGAACTTTGACTCTAAGAAAAAGACTCTGGGAATCTTCTTGGACCTTAGCAAAGCCTTTGATACGGTTTCTGTTCCACTCTTACTCAACAAACTCGAATATATTGGTATCAGAGGCATCGTTCTGAGTCTGTTCCGTAGTTACTTGTCCAATCGATCACAATCTGTGGTAATCGATAATCACATAAGTAGAGAGGATTCCATTTATTTTGGTGTTCCTCAAGGAAGTGTACTCGGACCTACCTTGTTCTTATTATATATAAACGATTTATGTAACCTCACTCTGCCTCACTGCAAAATTATCACCTATGCGGATGATACAGCTCTACTTGCTGACGGTCAGTCATGGTACGAAGCGAGCATCCATGCTGAGAGTGCTCTTAGATCTGTAATGTCATGGCTGCGTTCTAACCTACTCACCCTTAACCTAACCAAAACTAAATTCATCGCATTTTCACCCAATTCAGCAACTCAACCTCTCTCTATCTTTTCTATTCGAGCCCATATCTGCTCCCCGGATTCTCTGGCAGACTCTTGTAGCTGCCTATTCTTAGAACGTACTTCATGCCTAAAATATCTTGGTGTCATGATTGACAATAGCTTAGCCTGGAACCAGCCAATTGAAACCACTGTCTCCCGCACTCGTAAGCTCATCCTTGTTTTTAAAAATCTTCGCTCAATCCTATCGTTAGACCTTCTAAAAACAATCTACTTAGCACTAGCTCAATCTATACTATCATACTGTATCACTTCCTGGGGCGGCTGTGTAAAAACGCGGTTACTTAGACTAGAACGTGCCCAGCGGGCTGTCCTCAAAGTAATGCTACGTAAACCTATTTGGTTTCCCACGTCGGAACTCTACTCGCTCTGCCAAGTCCACACAGTTCGTCAACTTTTCATATTTCAAGTCTTATTCAGGAAACATAGTCAGTTGTACTACGATCCAAATCTAACGCACTCGAAACGGAGATCTGACAAGGTCTGTACTACTGAACAGGGTCGCACAATATTAGCTAGTCGTCACTATCATTATTTAAGCTCTGTGCTCTACAATAAAGCAAATAAGCTTATTAATATATATCCTCTACCCCGCTTTAAATTTAAATTGATTTGCCGTCAGTGGCTATTAACTCTATCATACGAATCCACCGAAGCTCTTATGATCCGTAATTCGTAATTAACCCCGTCCCCCTGACTATTCAATTACCCATCACCTGACCATCCAAGAGTTTTATTTGTTGTCTACTTAACTTCCGGAGTATCTTGATATTTTGTATTATTTTTATTTATAGTATAACAATAATAATGTACTTGCCCAATTAAACTAGATGCATGTTTTATTTTTAAGTTTTGCTGTCAGTTCACTGTCTTTTTAGCACCTTTTAATATTGTTGTAATACCTAGTCTTAAGGTTCTGCATCTCCAATAAATATAATATAATTAAGGAACGCTGTAACCATGTATTCGGAGTAGGGCGTTAATGCTCGCGACACAGTTTTTATAACTACTGCGCGTATTATCGTTTTCAAGCCTGATGTGTATTTCCCCTGTACTTTGTTCCAAATAAAGATAATTAAAAAAAAAAAAAAAAAACAAAAATAGGTAAATGAATCTAAATCTGTCGACAAGTCACGAGCCGGGGGTGTTTTGTTGTCGACGAAGACATAGAAATGCTCACTTACCAACAATGATTGGTTGGTTCTAAGGTTCCTAGCGCGTGTTAGGCGGCAGAAAATAAAATGTAAAGAGATACACACTGCTATTGCGTCGCTCGTTTCCGGTCGAATTTGGCTGACGCTCTGCCGCGCTTCTCGATTACAAAATACCACAGCAAAGACACTACGTACGTTTGCCGAGTCGCAGTCTCCACTCAAGAACTCGTTTACCCCAGCGGTGAAAAAACAAACATCACCAAATTTGCGACTTTACTGAGTGTGTACATGGATGCAATACTGCAACCAACTTACCAACAACAGTGAGATTAACCCCCAGGTTCCGAGTGGGTGCCAGGCGGAAGTCCACCCGGCAGTGGTATAACGCCTGGTCTTCCTCCGTGAGGGCGGAGATGGTGAGCGAGCTGGGCCGTCGTCTGTGGCTCACTAGAAGGCGCGAAGACGTGTTGAAGAACGGTTCCGACCACTCCCGGTCTGGGACTTCGTAACTGCAAAAAGATTCAGTACAAGCTATTTTAGCAAAAACTTTGATGAAATTTTAATTTGAAACAAACATTACTATTGGTATTGCATCGATTAAGCGTTTTTACATTTCATAAAATGTATGAAGCTACCACTTTAGCTCGGCCACCTAGAATTCGCTACGCCTAGGCCCGAACCGAAGACGACTCCAGATCCTTTGAAACCTGAGATGAAATCGTATTCCTTTAAAGTAACTGTAAAAGGTCAACACGGCACTATTACCCAATCCCATTAGGAGGCAGTAGAGTTTACACAAGACTGCGTATGCTAAAGATAACAAAACAACAAAGGTGATTAGCTAAACAACCACTTCAAGAGTTTCTCTAGCAAAATCGTCTTACCCTCATTTGACTACGTATAGATAAGTCAGTCGTAGGGCTCGAAACTATCGGCGAATGAGAAGACGAATCTGTTTTTTGAAGGGTTATTCAGGCTCTCCGCTACCGAGTCATCCACACGGAATCTGACACAGATTCGCGCGAAATTCAAATATTTTAGCGGTTTTTAATGTTTTCTGCGTTCTATATGAAACTAAACTACCAGAAAAGTAATTTTCCACAAATGTTAGGCCATTTTCTATGAACCCATGTTACAATAAAGTATGATATAATGTGGCTTTTGGTGATATGTTGATTTTTAGTAATACTAAAGCTCTTATACTTATTATTAATTGCTCCAAAAGTAGCACTAAATCGAAATTCGTTAAAACATGGATTCATAGAAAATGTTTCATTATTTATGGAAAACGACTTTTCTGGTAGTTTAGTTCCTAGCAGAACGCAGAAAATATTAAAAACCGAAAAAATATTTGAATTTCACGCGAATTTGTGTCAGACTCCGTGTCGATGAATCGGTAGCGGAGAGTCCGAACACCCCTGCATGCTGGTGTTACCAGTAGCGTAAGATCGTAACTCCCCGAGCTCCATAAATTACCTGTACGAATCTGATAAAACTATGTGGTTTGGTACTGACCAATTATTTATCACAATTTACTCGTGTTTAACCAAAACTGTTTTAACTGATATAACAAACAAAATTGACGATTGTAATTTTTCATGTATTATTTTAAACATAATTGTTTCCCAACTTCCATGTTTTGTTGAGATAAGTGGCAACTGGACAGTGACGTAGCATTGTGTCACTTTCGGAGTGCGTGACCTTGGTTTTCTGGACCATGATCTACATAATATGGAACAGAGCATATGAAAACACACGGTACTCCTACCTAGGTACCTTAAGCCGAATACTGACTGATGTTACGGGCATAATGTAAGTATAATTCGCAGCGAGCATGAAACGTTACGCCGCGCCGCGCACCGTGTGTCCGTGTCGTTGCGTGTTACGAGCGAATTCTTTCCCCGTACTGACTGCACGAACGCACGTTGTTTAACACGTTACACCCTGTAACCCTAGTCAGGACCCAGCTTAGGATAACTGCAGACGGAAAGTAATTTACATAATTTAATTTGACGACCTCTGCGGCGCGGCGGGCGAAGGTCCACCAGCGACGCAGGAGGCTGCGGGTTCAATTGCCGCCACGTGACAAATGTTTGTACGATCTGGTGATATTTTTTCAGGGTGTTCTGCATGTTTTTCTATGTATAATAAAAAATATCTATCTATGTAGTGTATTGTATTAAGTATATCAGTTATCTAGTACCCATAACACAAGCTCATGCTTATCTTGAGGCTAGACGATGCTGTGTGAATTGTCCAGCATTACCTATTTATTAATTTACAAATATACATTAATAGAAATACATATACTTACAATAGTTTTGTATTCTTAGTATTCTCTGAAAGTTTCAAGCTGATTGAGCCACTGATTAAAGAATTACAAAAAAAAACTCAATAACTTCAACCCTCATTTTACCCTTTTTTAAGGGTTTTTTGATAATTCCTAAAATACGTGTTTTATTTTATTATTATTTTGATATATACAGAAAATTTCAGGTAAATAGCATTATGCATTCAAAAGTTACAGACATTTTAGTACGGAACCAAATTAGGAATAGCAAACTTTAATACCCGGGCTACCCCATTTTTAGGAAATTGTAAAGTCCTGAAACACGTGTTTATTAGCTTTATATTTTTAGTATTCTCTGTAAGTTTTAAGCTAATTGGGTCACTGGTTAAAGAGTTACAAAAAAACACCAACAAAACTTCAACCCCGCTTTTCACCTCTTAGGGGTGGAGTTTCCAAAAATCCCTTCTTAGCGGGAGGTTGTAGTAACAGGTACTGGCTTTTCAAATTTCAGGTTTCTAGCTTCAGCGGTTTGGGCTGCGCGTTGTCACCAGAAAATTGCTTGTTAATAATAACATTGTAATGAACCTAGTGTTTGCATATTAGTTTTGCTTGACGAGTGGAAAATTACTTTAGTAATTTTCTTCGTCGAGTCTCGCGTTGACTCTAAGCATAATTGAGTTGAAAGTATATATCTACTATATACCTACTGAAACTTTTGGATACAGTCAGCAGCTAAAGCACGTGAAATTATTATTATTAATAACCATGTCCTACTTAGGGTGAATTTACGGTTGACAGCGGGAGCTAGAGTGTAAGCGGATTTTTGTCATTAGGTATTCTGAAATCTTCCATTATATTCACTGTCAAAAATCCAGTTCCGCCCCCGCTCCCACCGTCACCGAAAAGATGCCATGCTTATTGACAGACAGAACGCTGTTGTTAGCAAGACAGCCTTTGACACGGTACTAAAGTGTCACATGTTGTGTGTAAATTTAGTTTATATCTAGTTTTGCTGTTTTATTTTTATTGCAAATTTTAAGAGTGTTTGTGTGTTTTTTTGTTTATATATGATTGTTATTTTGTGTCTATTTTTATTATGAAGTGTTGTTCTATTGTATACAGTTCTAGAGTGTAACGGTTAAGGCTAAGTGGTTCTGTCATTTATATCTGTATGGTCAAATAAATAAATAATTTGTAACCTTACTGCAGCCGTATTTATTCTACGACTGTGTTATTCTACGACTTTTGTTGGAATGACTTCTTAATCCCTGGTACCTGTGCCCTAAAATAAACTTCTCCAAATACCTACTCCTGAAAATTACCTAATTCGCCAAACTCGATCAACGCTCCTAAACTCCTAAATTCATAGAACGAACCGTATAAGTTAACTCGTTTAACCAGTACCCCTATGAAGAGTGGTGTCATTTTTAATTCTAAGAAAGTTTTCGAGATTTAGCCTTTATCTCGCTTACGCGTACAAATAAAACGCCAAGTGTGAGTCGACTCGCACACGAAGGGCTCCGTACCGTAAAAATCACGCAAGTTTTTCAAAGCACATAAAATTTTCACTTGTTGAGAGTCCTTATTTATAGAAAGTTTTATGTGTCTACCTATTGTGGTTCTAGAGATACAGCCTTAAGAAACGAAGAGCAAAAATAGCCAAAAAAATCGCGTTTTATGTATGGAGGCTTCCATACGAAAAACGCGATTTTTTTGGCCCTTTAATTTGGATATTTATTTTATTTCTATTATTTGATGTTATAGCGGCAATATACACATTCTCTAAAAATTTCAACTGTCTACGGTTCATGAGTTAGAGCCCTGTGACAGACAGACGGACGGACGGACGGACGGACAGCGGAGGCTTAGTAACAGGGTTCCGTTTTCACCCTTCGGGTACCGAACCCTAAAAAAGAATAAGTCAAGGCTAAAATCGAGTTCGTATGGAACGCGTTTGAATAAACCGCTGTCGAACTAGGAAAAATAGTTCCTCTCTATCCGATAGAGGCTCTGCAAGGCGTCTAATGTATGGAAAGAGTTGATAGAGCTCTTGAAAACTTTTATCGAATCATTTTTGTATCCGCTCGCACTCTACTGAACTACTTACTGGTATTGAACTTTGTTATGTGTGGTGAAATCAAGGTGTAATCGAGCCAAAGTGCTTTACAATAAATTGTAACTGAAATTAATCCTAAACTGCAGCATGATTAGATAAGTATTAGGTACGCAATGTGATCTATCAACAAAATACGAAGACAACAAAATATAAGTTAAATAATATGATAGCTACCTGTAGACAGTCTAAATAAAGTTAAATGGTTGAAAATAGGTCGAAATAATGTATATTCATTTTATATAATGTTACTAATTTAACACTTTCATTGCCACCACAGAAATCTGAATAATAAGTGCCTTAATATTCAGATTTCTGTGATTGTCACCGACGCACATGTCCAGGTGGACCAGCGGGTCAGTTAGAGGGTAAGGTTTTCTAGGTTTTGGACCATTATTTTTCCTAGGCAACTGGATACTAATTATAACCACCTACTATGTGTTTAAGCTCAATTTATAAGCTATGATATGGAATTCCCGGTTTCCATAAATGGCAATAACCCATAACAGTACCAACTCGTTTCGTTTTACAACTCACTAGTTTTGCATAATTATAGACGGTTGGATTTTCCAGATTTTAAATAACTAGAAAACTAAGAATAAGGCATTCGCATTTATTCTCCTTGGAGTCGATACCCGAGGTCCGTATGGTAACTACCGAGGCTCTCCGGGTTTTAAAATAAATATATGAGCTTTTATAGTCGAAGCGACGCGTGATCCGAGAGCTGATGAGTACCTATATCTGGCGCAGCGCATCACCATTGCAATGGTTCAGACTGAAAACCAGCGTTGTTACCGTCCTCGGGCAGTAGCGGCATTATGGTGCCGTGCACTAGGCAAACACCAATTTTACTGTTAGACTCTACACGTAGAGTTTCTTAATGTACTTAGTTTTAAATCATTTGTATAATATAATATAATCTGATTGTGTTATGCATGTTGTGTTTTAGTGTAAGTTTTTTGTTTTTACTTTCCCTCAGTTTTTTTGTGTGTGTGTGGTAAATAAATTCTTACTCTATTCTATTCTATTCAATGCAGCCAGCATCTTGGGGACGCTTCCGACTTGTATTGATATGGATCAGTTGAGCTACCTGTAGATTGTTTGCAATAGTCTACAGTTAGCTTAATTGCTTCAATTACAAATACTTGCAGGTGGTTCTAATTTTTTTTCTATTATTTGATTGTAATTTTCTTTGTTGACAGTTTTCAATGAAAATTTGTCAAAAATTAGTCACTAATGAGACGTGCTTAAATCTGAGTTGCGTTTGAGTATTCGGGGTTATTCTCCCGCGAGGACTTGAAACCCCCATTTTTATCATCCTCACCTATATATCGGGAGACTGTTCTTATACCACACGAGGACGAGGAACTCGTCGTCTGATGAGTGAGGAGTTGTGTCACAGAGCAGGGTCGTGCTGCCGCCCTCCAGAGCCTCCTGGTGAGATATTGGACCTGGAAGACAAGCTTCGTTTCAGCATCTAGAGTTTCATAGCAAAGCTTTCAGGGCTCAACAATGGATACTCGTTATGAATTTGGAACTGTTTATTCCACGACGGTGCACTCTCTGCAGGTCGCACTGCTGTGTCTAAAGCTAGTTCCATACCTGGAAAGCACCGCTGCAGCACAGCACAAAAATGTGCATTAAAATATGGGCTTTAACTCGTAACATTTAGATGAATTTTATATTGACGGCATCAGATGGCAGACAGCTCGCAAACTACTCATTTGAAGCTTGTGGTAAAATTTTGTGCTGTGTGGTAGCGTGATTTAACGACACGCGTCTTTAGACGTGTGTCGTTAAATCACGCGCAGTTGTTTTTTTAGCAACAAATTGTGACCGGGCTCTGAAGGCTAGCGTCGACAGGCCGTATCGGACGCACCGCGCTAATCGCATCAGATGGATTTTTTAGTGTAGGTAATGCCGCGTGATGCGTCCGCTGTAACCGCAGCAGCCGGATTGCCGACGCGACAGAAAAGTAGTTTTCCACAAATTGCAGACCATTTTCTATGAACCCATGTTACACTAAATATAATAGAGATTTTGGTAATATGATGATTTTTAGTAACAGGTAAGTCTCTTATATGGTTATTTGCTCCAAAAGATTTGAAGAGTTCTAAATTTGTTAAAACAAATTTACAATATTATTATTATTATTATATATTTTTTTTCGTTATGAACCCATTTCATAGAAAATGTCACACGATTTCCAGAAAACCACTTTTCCGCCATTAACATTTCCTTTATACAGCTGAAAATATTATAACCCGCTAAAATATTTGAATTTCGCGCGAATCTGTGTCAGATTCCGTGTCGAAGACTCGGAAGTCCTCACTACGTTTGCCGAGTCGCGGTCTCAACTTAACAACACGTTTATTCCAGCTACGTAAGGTCTTACCATCAGCACCAGGTATGAACGCGTAAGAAGAGGAGATCAGCAGGATTAAATAAATTGGCGCCGGAGTGCACCGCATCCTGCGGTCCATTCATGCTCCCGCGCTGCGCTCCCATTGGTCGATGGGAGGGCGCGCTCTACTATGTTTGGTGTTTTCCGGTTCGGGGTAAAATCATGGCGAATGGTGAATGGTGAATCTGTAAGGGACAATAATTTAGGTTAGGGATGGATAGATGAACATTAAACATGATCAATAAAAATATGTAGACCACGGTATTAAATCGATATTTTATTCAACAACTCGCGTCCATAAATGTTATCTAAACTGAATGATGTGTTTTTTTATTATAAGTATAATTTATGTAAATATTCGTTTTTATTTGTTTCTATTCTTTAATCATAGGATTCTTGTCTTTAATGCAGATAAAAATGCAATATGATAATTGTAGGAATTATTATGCTATGAACTATAAATAAGAAAAACATAATTTTTTATTTCATTATGTACGTCATTGTATCGAATTTGAATTTTGAATTACTGTAAATAAGTCTGTTTATTCGTTTTACCTCAGACTGCGTTCTTGGTGACAGCCGGAAGCTTTTGTTCAGTTTGCAAAGAAAAACCACGCGCGGCGGGAAACCTTCCATTCAAAACTGTCAAAAATCGACTTCCGCTTTCGCTCTAGCTGTCTACTACAAACGCAGCCTCAAAGTTATGCATATTTGAGTAGGTACCTAGGTGTTGCCTTCATACCTTCGAATTTTACCTTTTTCTCGCCCGTAAAGACGAAAGCATAAAATAGTTATTTTGTGAGAATTTGTGAGAGCGGAAACTACGCGAATGGATTTTAAGGAATCTTGGCAAATAATGTAAAGACAGAACCGAAATCTCGCTCTACGGAAAATCTAAATTTCATGCTATTGAAAATCACGCGTAGGAAAAAGCATGCTAAAACTAGTTCTCACTAAAATTATTGATAGGTAAGTATTAGTTGGTATTATGGTCTAATTATTCAAATTAATAAAGTAAAATGCAAATTATTTAAACAACATAAAAAATAAATTAAGAATGTACATAATTTGCTATCTAACAATACATTATGGAATTTGTGTCAATAAAACTATAATGTTTCAATAAAATGTACAAAATTATGTTAATATATTATTCGATTTGTTTTAAAAAGACTTAACAGCTGATCATTGTAAAATAGCAGGTATACAATAAATTTCCATTCAAAATTATCAAAATATCGAATTCAATAAAAAATATACCACCAAAAGGTACCGACTTCGTCGTTTTAATATACATACTCGTAAATATCATCATCGAGTCTCAGTTCTCACAATAAAACGTCAAGTGCAAGTCAGACTCGCGCACCGAGGAGGGTTCCGTATAATATAAGACCTTGTTTTTTGCCAAATATCATGATTCTGGGTCAGGTTTTGGTCCCTTGCGAGAATGTTTTTTTTTTGTAAACAGGGTTATTGGTACTCTACTGACATTGCGTGAATTGCAGGTTCTGCCCATCATTTCGAACACGTTCGTGAAGGTCCTAATTCTTATTATTTTTTTTAATCATCGTTTTTTACGGTTTTCAGATTTTTTAGTTTACTTGTTGATAGGGACCGAATGTGCTAGGGTTCCTATCAATAAGTTAAGCTGGGGTAGAACGCTAAGGGATGCTAGCTAGCTGAGGGTGGTAAAAACTCCGGAGAGATTAAAATAACCGAACCCGTTGAGTGATGGTTGAACACTGAGTTTATTGATTTCACAGTAGTTGATAATTGCGGTCAATGCAAGCTAAGCTAAATTTACATGAAATGTTGTAGTTAGAATGTACCTACTGCATGTACTAATGCGATAGCTTGTACATATTGCCAACCAGAAAAGAAAGGAAAAGGACCTACAATTTATAAAGTTACAAACCAAACAAAGCTTTGGTAATAAATAAAGTACCGAAGTTAAAAACTTTAAACTATATAATAGTAACGCTAAAGGCGTGAAAACAATAACGCTAGAAAGCTAGATAAGAATGCTTTTATAGTAACTAAACTATACAAACGCTTAAGGCGTGAAAATAGTAACGCTAAGTACTAGAAGCTTATAAAATGAATTGACTTAATCTAATAAATGTCCATTGTCCATGTCAGTAACACCGCAAGTAGATAGATAAGCTAATTGCCCCCGGTGGGCTCTACTATGTCACCAAAGGAGTCACACGGTATGGGGATCGACACTGATTGACGTGGGGTTTAGGAGGCGCGTTGCCTTTATTTACACCTAAATCGCCCATGCTCACTGCTTCACGAAAACCACACTCGCTGGATGAGTACCGCTCGCTGAACGCACTCGTTGAGGCACGCGCGCGGGTGTGGGCGGCTGCGCTTACCGGGGACTCCCCCCCGGGAGGAGCCGCCAGCTGCATGCACCGTCTCCTCGCTCGAAGGCAGGCCGCTAGGATCGCTAGTACCACCAGTACGGCTAGCATGCCGTAGATGATGGAGTATTGATGGACATCGTGAACGCTGAGGTTGGATTCTGATTGCTGCTTCAGATTGTCGATCTCGTCCAATACCCGACGATAAGCTAGCTCGTGGTTCTCCGCTGTAAAGTTGTAGCTGGCTCCAGAAGTCTTCATGACGCTATTCAAAATAGATACCTCTGGGGCTTCGATAGAAGGCTCTATACTAACCTTTCGTAAGAAGTTATTATGAGAGTGAATTGTAAATAAATCAGCTTTGATAGTGCAACCTTGACCTATATCAAGAAGGCCGGTGCCCGATAAACTACTCATACTAACATCAGCTGTGCAAAAAGTGCGAATGTTGCATTTATCGCAACATGAATAAAGCCAAGAGTTCTGTCTGTGTAACTTGATCCATCTGTTTACACATAAGGATTGCTCGTAAATACAGGGCGATGTTAATTTGCCTGCATTTATTAAAGTAAGATTACAAATGCTTTGTTATTGTATATTAAAATCATAAATAGGTTTATCTAGAGGACATAATATTTTTTCTTCAGATGCATGAAGACAAGTTTGTAGATCGTAGTCTGTTAGGAATAAGACTGCGTCTTTTCGTAAGTTGAAAGCTAGATAGGGGTAGGTAGGTACGGTAAGGTAAGTTTTTCCTTGTTTGTTCTGTGGAATACTAATTATCTTATCGAGCTCGTAAATTTCGTTGCTGACTAGTGGGATTCTAATTTCGATGATGAGATATCTTTTAAATACCTTCGCTGATACCTTCAGTACCTTGTAGATATCTCGTATGCTTCCCGTCTCTGAGGGTACCTTTAGATCACCCTGTAGCTGTGCCGATATGAAGTTAAGTTGTTCTTCCAGTTGTTCGCTAGCTATAAGATGTGAGTCGATGCGGCCGTGACTTATGTCTGTCACAGTGTCTATCAGTGACGTTTGTATGCGTCTCAGGTTCTCTAGGATGATATTCGCTGATAAGGCTGATGACGTAATATAGAGACCATTTTCAGAATCCGACCTCAATTTATTTATGACTGCCGATACGTTGTAAAAATGCTCGTTGATAAGGGAAAATTGCTTATTCATTATCTGCTCGTTGCGTTTAAGAATGTTAAATTCTGATTCGATTTTGGTTTTTAATAAGCTTTTGGAGATGATTTTCGTTGAACGCAATTTTTTCAATATCCTTTGCATATTGTTTAGCAAAATTGTCGTCCAATACGCCAAATAGATAATTAGCTAAGTTTCCGACACCATTGACGATTCCTCTTTTCTGTCGTTTGCTAGGAATTTGTAGAAGTCTGTTGTAGTGCTCGATTTCAGTTAGTTCATGTGAAAGCTGGTTAGTTATTTGCTGATATTGGGGTCTACCATTCATTGTCATGCCTGTCAGATGTCTCACGTAAGTCTCCATTTCAGTGACAGCTTGAAAATAGCTAGTTAGATTGTAGTACACTACTAGCTTCCACTCATCTCGAATATACTGTAAGTTGGATATTTTGTCGAAATAAAGTGGTTTAGATTCGTTAAAAGCTGGAATACTAGGTGATAAACTTTGCTGTGAGGTTGGAGAGATCATCATCGTAAGCAGTAAGAGAGCTAGCGTAAAGAAGTTCAGGAAAGTCTTACGCTTGCTTCCACGTGCAGTGCCTCTTTTTGAGCTTGCAGGTGGAGGAGTCGCTGAGTGCTGGTCGCTGTGCTGAGCTAAGCTGTTTTCGTCTTTATTAGCTGTCTCGACCGGTAATAAAGCTAGCTTCGTTGCAGGTCGTTTGATGATTTTGTGTAATGTTTCAAAAGACACTACCCTAAGGCATGCTGGAGCATTGAATGTCCATTCAATGTTCATCGCGCTCATTTTGCTGAACCCATTTTTATGAATAGTAGCTAAGATACGAGTATGTTTGTAAGATAAGGTAATAATTAGTTCATACGCTTTATTTATTTTTAAACTAGATAGAACAGCTGAGTGGTCAGTAGGATTGTGTCGTAACGCTTCTTTGACGATACGAGTGATGGAGCTACCATTGATTATTAAATAATTCATGGATGCTAAGCTTGGTTGATGTAAAGCTGAGTACACACTGACCATTTTTGTTTCATTTGTCGGTGTGTCGTAAGTTTTGTTTTGAATGTTGTTGAGTTCAAAGCTAGCTAACCATGCCGGAACATTCCACCAAAGGTGATCCTTTTGAAGCTTAGTTACCGTTAAAACTCTGATGGCACGGTCTGCGGCATTTTCTTCGGAACCGGCGTGGTTCCATTTCGAGGCTAGTAATTTTCGAGTTTTTTGTTGAACTCTGAGCATGAGCTGAGCTAGAAGTAAAGCGCCACACATTTTTATATGTGGCACTAACGCTTTATTCTTCATTGGAGTTAGATTAGTTTTCGCGATGACAAGGGGTGATGTGCACTCACCTTTATTATCGCGCACTACTAAGTACGCGGCGCAAACGTAAGCTAATATCGCTGCATCACTATAGCAGTGTAGTTGAAATGCCTTTTGTGTGTCAACATAATACCTAAGTTTATTGAACTGCCACACATTTCGAAGGTCATTCCATAGCTGAACCCATCCGATTTGGGTTTGTTCACGTGTAGGGTCATCCCATCCTATACAGGAAGCCCATGTGAGCTGAAAGTTAAAGTGTGGTGTCCATCGAAACCCTAATGTTTTTCTAGGTTCGCTACATTTGAAATCAAAGGGCTTGTCATGCTGTGCGGTGGACAATTTAGGTAGGAGCTGTGGATCGCTAGCAGACCATATGCGTAAGTTCATCCCTGCGCTTTGGAGTATGTCTTCAGCTAGCTGACGCAGGGTACGCATTGGCATATATGTTTCATATTTCACCAACTTGCTTTCAAGCTGGATAGGATTTGGTTTAGCTTTAGCTGACGAAAAATCTAATTTTTCGTTACAGTTAGACTTTATTGGTAGGGCTGCCTCACACCTACCGTCTTGAAGTTGCTTTGTAGTGGCTGAGTGCTCTACTACGGTGAGCTCTGACTGTGAGTGGGGCGTTTCCTCCATCTCCCAGTATTTCTCTATCTCTTCTAAATTATTTATGATATATATGTTACAGCTAAAAGTTTTGACGGTCCCAGAAAGGATCCATCCTAGTTTAGTTTGCTGAGCTATAGGTGCGTTGTGTGGACCCTTTACCAACCCACTCATGATGATGTCAGAGTAAACGCAGGCATCCAACAATATGTCGATAGGCTTCGACACATTGTACTCAGGATCTGCTAGCTTCATGTGCTGGATGTGAGGCCAAGATTTTTTGGTGAATGAAACGTTAGGAAGATCGCTAACAACATGAGGAATAATGCATGCCTCAGTGTTAAAGCTGTAGTTGTTGTAGATAGATTGGCAATCAAGAGAAATAAGTTGCTTGCTTTGTTTATTACTTATACCTACACCAGAGACAGATGCGCTAAATTTCTGTCGTGGCAACCCTAACTGCTGTGCGGCGTTCTCCGATATTAAAGTTATTTGAGAGCCTTGATCGAGTAATGCACGTAGAGTTACGAAGTTACCGTCGATCGCTTTTATTTTAATTAGAACAGTAGCTAATAATACTTCTTCATCGTCAGCAGATACGTGACTTGCTGTGTGCGGTTTGTTGCTGGGTGCCTTTGTTAGTAAAGTTGTCCCTAAAGGTGATTTTTGCTCAGCAACGAACGCTGCGCTAGAGTTTGATGACCCGGTGGCGAAAGAGTCATGCAATTGCGTATGATGATCGTCATTGCACTCTTTGCATCGTTTGATCGAAACACATTTATTGGAAAGTTTAAACAAACAATTTTCGCAAAGTTGCAGTTTCGTCACTGTCCTCAATTTCTCAATTGGGGACATGCTGGTGAAGCGCTGGCATCGGTAAAGCTCGTGATTTGATCTACATAGAGGGCACTTACACGTGGAAGTAAAAGCTGCTTGATACATCGATGTATGCTTATTATTACTAAAGTTAGACTTAAAATTAGGTTTAGTTAGATGCTGTGGAGCTGGCTTAGCTGGAGATGAATGATCTCTCTCTCTTTTATGAGTAGGTTCTAAAGCTATGAACTTTCCTTCGAGAAAGTCCATAAGCTCGTTTAAAGTTGGTAGATCTCTAGGAGACTTACGTGCCTCTTTGTAGGCTATGTAGGCGTCGCTGTCGAGCTTTTTAGTTAAGAGGTGAACTAGTATCGGATCCCAAGAGTTTGTATCTACACCTAAGTTATGTATGGCGTGTATACATTCAGTAGTGGTGTCATAGAGGCGCTTGAATTCGTAGGACGTTTGCTTGCTGAGGTTAGGCTGATTTAGGAAGGTTTCTATTTGAGTCGTAAATAACACTTGCGGGTTGTTGTAGCGATGTGTCAATATTTCCCAAGCTATATCATAATTCTCGGATGAGATGTTTAAATGCTGAATGAGACGCTCGGCTTCTCCTTTAAGCTTACCTTTAAGGTGCTGCATTTTTTGAGCTTTAGAAAGAAAGCTGTTGTTGTGGATCGATTCCGAGTATAAATCAAAAAATGTAGGCCAGTAAGTATAATTGCCTGAAAAAGTTGGTATTTCTAGCAAAGGAGTAGATTTAAGGATGTGAGATGAAGCAGCTAGTTTTTGATTGAGCGCCTTTTTTGTCAATCTGAACGATGTCTCCTGCCTGATAAACTCGTCCTGATATATCTCATCCTGACCTTCCAGAATGTTATCTATTTCTAGATGAAGCTTGTCGATGGCTTTCCATCTAGCTTGGATGCTGTGTAGCTCGTCCTCTAATTCCCACTTCTCGCTTATTTCACTTACTTTTATTCCTGACACTAGTCGCCTAAAAGCTCGAAAGTTAGTCCTTTGTAAGGACAAAAGTTCGTCGATTTTGCTCGTAGAACCAGTCTCGGTGTTAGTACCTATACCTGTACCAGTACCCGACCCTGATGGTTTTTCTACTTTGTATGGCTCATAAGCTGCTATTTTTGCTCTAGTATCACGATAGTATTTAGCTGTACGATCGTAAATAGTTTCCTGAAAGTACCTTTGCGATTTAGTAGGTAACACTTCAAGACGATTATTGTTAACATCGAACTCTCCCCAGAGATTATCTAAGGCGTCTAACCTTAACTTGAGATACTCCGAGGTCTTCCGATGAGCTGAGTCCTTGTCGAAGTTAGTGCCGATGCGCTGAAGCTCGGTGACGATCTCCGCTTGGCGGTTGAAGATAGCCTCGTAGTTCGTCATGATTGCTATTTATGCAAGTAAATGAACGGTCTTACTTGAAAGCTGCTGCTAGGCTAGGCGTGTCTCTCGACTCGCGCCAAGAAGACCTGCTGGAGCTGAAGCTGGTGTTGAGCTGGTGCTGGTGCTGAGCAGGTGCCAAGTGAGTCTCCTGATCCACGAAAAAGGCTGCTGTCGCTGTGTGAGTGTCTGGAGCCACGAAAGGATGAGCTGCTGCTGTGTGAACCTCCTGGTTCACAGAAACGGATAGCTGATGCTGAGTGAGTCTCCTGACTCACGGAAGCTGCTTCGCGAATCTCCTGATTCACCTTTTAAGCTGTGGTCTAAGTATTGATTCACGACAATACTTAAAACCCGTTTATACGGCACTTAGTTCGCACAGATAAACGATAGAGTTAGCTGAGCCCCGATAGGCACGGGGTAGTGACACGTGAACTAGTGTCGTCACTGTCACTGGGTCAAAGTTCGCAGAACCAATGGAATTTTCACTCCCGTATGATCCCGCTTTTAGGTACGCTCGAAGGACCAAATGATAGGGACCGAATGTGCTAGGGTTCCTATCAATAAGTTAAGCTGGGGTAGAACGCTAAGGGATGCTAGCTAGCTGAGGGTGGTAAAAACTCCGGAGAGATTAAAATAACCGAACCCGTTGAGTGATGGTTGAACACTGAGTTTATTGATTTCACAGTAGTTGATAATTGCGGTCAATGCAAGCTAAGCTAAATTTACATGAAATGTTGTAGTTAGAATGTACCTACTGCATGTACTAATGCGATAGCTTGTACACTTGTGTTAAAAGACCAAATTTAATAGACCTAGGTCAACGGGAAGTATCCTATAGGTTTTGTGTGCAAGCGATTCCCTTGCAAATTTTAAAATATTCGAGCATAAATGGCTGTAACTTTTGATTGCGTTGACTTGGAAGTTTTATTTATGTCACGGCTCCAAGAGGTTACTGACTTGAGTAGGTATTTGATGTTCATTTCAACTCGATACCACCACGCGTTCCTAAGAAAAGGGGCTTGACAGACGGACTGACGGTGAACAAATTGATCCTATAAGGGTTCCTTTTTTCCTTTAGAGGTACGGAACCCTAAAAATGGGACCAACTTGTAGGTATATAAGCACAGATATAATTATGGCGAAGTTCAGATAATAAACAGCATTTAAAAAATACAGCCCAACAGATACCTACAATACAACGCATGCACCTCCTTACCCGAAACAACAAGAATGTCCTTAATTAGTGTGATTGTGTTGTTTTATGGCATTGAGTAAAAGTATTGAATAATTTTTCATGAAAGAAAATCTACAGACACCGAATTTACAAACGGTTACAAGTGCCATGCACCGGTTAAGCAGCCACAAATTTAAGATTTACCGATTCGCAGACTAAGCAAGAAAATAACGAACAGTTGAGGAATTTACGATTTATTTAGAAGATAATAAATCAGCATTAATTCAGCGGCGGGGGAGCAAAATTGAGAGGAACGGCGTTTGCCAGGGGAAATGACTTCTAAATTGTATGGAATTTAGAATTGTTCTTGTTTATAAAACACTAGCTTTTGTTCGTGGCTTTGGACGTGCTATTTCCGGACAACAAGTAGCTTGTATGTACCAAGGTGCCAACCGGCTTTTATAATTATTAGCCGGATCATGTTCTAGATGGTTAATACGTGAAATTCATTCATCTTGAGTTTTTCAGTAATTTTAGAGATCTTAGGAAACACAGATTATCAAATAGTACTGCACAGATTATCGCATTACATTAGGCACATTCTTATTGGGCTAGGATTTGTAATAATTATTCGTTTATTTGATTATAAACTGGGATTGTATAAAAAATAAATTTAGGTTAGAGTTTAGTCCTTTTGCCACAGAAATTGGTTCCTAGAAATTCGATTCCATTTGTTTTGAAACTTCGTGGTAATATTTCATAAATGGTATTGTATTACCAAAACCAGGGTTCGTTCTTCAAATCAAATCAAATTATTTATTTGCAAGTTTTTTGTTTTATGTTACTTTGTTGACAAAGAAAATTACAATTCAATAATAAAAACAAATTAGAACTGGTATTTACAATTGAAACAATTAAGCTAACTGCAGAGTGTTGCAAACAATCTACAGGTAGCTCAGCTGATCCATATTAATACCAGTCGGAAGCGTCCCCAAGACGCTAGCTGCATTGCCCCGCTGTATGGCAATGCTGATGCGCTGCGCCAGATACCCTCCACACAATGTACTGTCCACAAAATGGGCCTCCCCAACTCCCATGGGACTAGTGTCATGCCGTCGGGCCTCTTACCATTGTCACGCAACAGACCATTCGGTTCGAGAATAGCTGGTACGTTAGCGATGACAAAGGCCCGCCGGATGACGTCATTAAGGCTAGCATGACGAGATATCCGACCGGCGGCCCTAGTACACGATAATCCGTGATGACCAAGCTGTTCGACAGCAGTACCGCACTGGCATTGATGAGGCGCGCAACACATTGCACCCAACCGAAGACATGTTGCGATACGGAAACTTACGGGATCCAATAAAGTGGCAGTGTTAAATGAAGGAAATGCTTGAATCGACATTCAAAACCGATGATAGAGTATTCTTTAATATGTTGTCTGAGCCTTCCAAGAGCTCGCTGTGTTTCACATCTCAAAGAATACGTAAATTTAGGTACAAAAAGACAAAATCGATCTTTTTTTTATTTTTATTTATTGTGAAAGCCTATTAATTTTGAGCAGTCTGTCCGAAGTTTTTTGATATTTAGAATTTTCTCATCTACAAACGACTGAAAAGACTCATCAAGAATTGGTGAACCATTTCTTGATGAGTCGAAGTGAACATTTATCTGCAACTGTAATGTTGGGGGCCAAACTATTGAACTTTCCAATGATATTGTTTTTGTACAAGAGTCCGAAATAAAAAGCTCGCACTTTGAAAAATTGAAATCCAAACCTATTTTTCAAATGTACTGATATTTAGATCATCAAAAACCTTGTTTACCTCTCTACCAAAAGTTCTGTCATCCAAATACCAAACATTGAGCTTGGATTGGAGACGTTGAATTATCGGTTGGATAGCAAGGCTAAATAAGGCCGGATCAAGAGGGTCGTCGCCCTGCTGACATTCAACAGCGGACAAAATTACTTTGTTCCTTTAAAATAATTTTGACGGTGGTTAACATTGCCAGAGAAACAGGTAAATTTCTGGAATTTTGTCTTTAATTTGTTTTAGCAAGGCGCCTTTGTCTACGGAATTGAAGGCGTTTTTGACGTCTACCTTAAGAATGACCTGCCCATAACTTTGGTCTAAAAATGTACGAAGGGAATGTACTGCGGCCCACATCCGCCTCGCGAACCTAAGCCTAGCTGAATTGGTCGGAAATAGTCGCCTAGATAGTCGGCTTCTTTCTGACAGCAGACTAGTTAAAAGTTGGTATGCTTATATTAAAAATGTCCCAAGCGATGACTTACCAGCTAAACAGCTTTGGTGTGCAAAATTATAATAAATAGAGACTAGCAGTTCAGAAAATTAATTAGAATAATGTCAGACTATGAGTATAACAATAACATTGGTCCATAGAAATAACAAAAGATAGCAAATTTTAATTAGTTATACAAATGTCAAAATATAAAATTAGACTTCAAGTCGTAGGAACCGTTTATACATATCGTTGAAAAAGCCTTGTTGTTGTGAGGGTGAAGTGATAAAAACGATTTGCCCACTGCTGTGATGTAAAAAAACTCACTTATTTTGAATCCCGCTAAGTCTAAAATGATGTTTCTGCGTACAAAGACGCAAATACAGAAAGCGCTTAATGGAAATCCTGAGCTAAAGATAAACAACACAGTTATTCACATAGAACAGGACGCTAGGAATCTAGGCCTTATTATTCATGGTGAAATGAGGTTTGTCAAACATATAAATGAGAAAATAAGGAACGCGTTTTACAAACTTAAAGTCCTCTATACTATCAGGAAATATATATCAGAAGAGGTGAGACTGCTGCTGTGCGACCTTCTTGTTCTTTCCCCATTTAATTACTGCAGCGCTGCTTATGGTCCTAGGCTATGGGTAAAGACGGAAGGCGCCATTCAGCGAGTGCAGAATGCATGTATGAGGTTCTGCTTTTGTATTCCTAGAAGAGCACACATTAGTCCATACCTAGCAAAAAAAGGTATTTTAAACATGAAGGACAGACGAGAACTTCATATAGCAGGCACTATTCAGAAAATTCTCTGGAACAAGAAACCAGAATATCTATTTGATAGGTTTACTTGGTCTAAGGATTCACATGATCGTAACACGCGCTCCAAGCATACTAACCTTCTTGCCATCCCAAATTACAAGACTAATGGGTTTAAGGGTTGTTTCAAATACCGGGCGTCAAAGATCTGGAATAATTTACCACCACCGTTACGAATTAAAATTGGCTTTTTAACATTTAAAAGAAAGTTTAAAATATTCTTACTCTCACGACCGAAGCACATGATAGAAACAACATTTAAACTTACAAATCGCTGTCTCAAAAACCCATAAAATTACAGTACATGCGCATTTATACAATTAGGCAATTATTAGACACAGAAGCACACACACCCTCATACACACACACACACACCCTCTCATTCATAAGGTCTCCTGTTGCCTAGACTCTCATGAGACTGGTGCCTCAGGAGAACTAACTAGCACGCAGACACATTCATACTCACACTCATAAACCAAATAAATGTGTATAATAAATACAGTATTATGTATGTATGAAACTTCCACTAATAAATATAATGTTAAGGTATGAACACACATGGAAGTAGCCGTATGCACCCTGCATACAGAGTTTTTTTTGTTTTTTTTAAAGTATGGTTGAAATAGATGAATAAGTATAACCTACTTTAAACCCGCTACCCTAACCCTCGGTGACCATCTACCCGAGGGGAGTAGATTTAAAATCAGCGCTGCATGTTCCTCACATGCAGCACAATGCTGAATCTACTCCCTTTGCCTATCGTTAGAAACTTTATTTTTTTGTGTATAATTCTAGTTTAGGTTAAGATAAATATAGGCAATAAAATGATTTATTATTATTATTATTATGTAGCAAAGGCGCCAGTCATTACTTAGGTTTGTTTCAAACCAAACAACGAACGGGAGCTTCATAAACAATATTCCCGCGAACGCCAAATAAATAAAACTCACACATGAAAAATAAACCCTTTGGGAGTTGGTAATTTGAGCATGGTTGTTATCGTAAGACAAAGCGCATCTATATTATGAATATATATCTTTTTCATTTATGGTGAGAGTGCCGACGAATCGTCTCTCAACTTTCATGGATAGCGGATTTTGGCCGAAGGGTGTCGTGTTCACGAATTTCTGTGTAAGGCTGATACGCGACACCGCGCGCAAGTCATCGACCCAGTGCGATTGACACTATTATTTTTTAAGTTTTTATAATTATGTAGTCTCTAAGGTATTTATCGTAAGGTTAGTTAAGTTATTTTGTACTTTACTTGTGATGCCTGAAATAAATGTGTATTATTATTATTATTCACATCATTTATTTGAAATCTCGTTATAAAATACATTTTTTACTATAGAAAATAAAATATAATAAAACACACCGTAAAAATATATCAAAACGGTGAATCACCGGCCGCGAAGGTAGCCTCAAGCGGCCGGTGACTAGGGCTGCAGAGAGAGGAACTTCCTGACGATGCGCGCCGTAACCAGAAGTAGGTCTAGGTCGAGGTAGGGTCTGTCTGACCCTTGATCCAACTTCCTAGCGAGAGTCTCTTGAGATGTTGATCGAAACTCTTCGCTAGTACGCCGTTAACCGAAACGACTATCGGGACGACGGTCGCTGAACTAAAAAATTCAAAATTCATAGTTCTTTATTTCCTTTAGACCTTACATAAGTTTATCTTTCTCAGCTTTAACGAGGTTAACATCATTTGGTATGGTGACATCAGCGAGCACCGCCCTCTGTTCTAACCGATCTATCAAAACAATATCAGGCTTATTCGCAAGAATAGTCTTGTCTGTAATGGTAGAAATAACCCAATAGAGCGTTGCACGGCCATTTTCGAAAACTGGCACCGGTGTGTACTTATAGTACGGATCTTCAGGGCCAGTAAGGCCATATCGGAGCCACATCCATTATTATTATTATTATTAATAAAATAACCTATGCGGCGGGCTAGGAAACTTTGGTAGAGTACATCCAATTTCAGAAGAGGGTGGTTTTTGTAGGCCTGTCTCATTATCTTCCTTATTTTAGAGATCTTTTACCTACAAGAGATTTTTTTCATTTCCCAGACACACAGCTTTATGATCAGGCTAGAACCCATGTAGCTAGAAAATTATTATGGCTTCGAGGATTTTCCTTCACCCGGATTTAAGCCGTCATAAAAATAAATAGCTTATGTACAGGACCGTTCCACGTTGCGTGTCGAAACCAAAGCTTCGCATTCTCAACGTGATAAACTCAGAAAGAGTAAATCTGCAAAAGAATGGTTCCGATATCATTTTGGATATCGGAAACATTGGGCGTATAAACCAGAGCTATATCACATACACCTGAGCCGGAAGTTTGGCGGATTGATTCCATTATGTTACGTCATCAGACTCAGGCTGAGTTTTGTGTGAACAGCATCAGCAAAGATTTTGGGATGAGTTTCGCATAAGTCGTGTAAGAAAACTGCCCTAACATAGGTACCATTTAGTGCCTTGCAGTGCCTACCGGAAACTATGAGGAAATACTTTTCATAGTTATACAGCAATCCTATAGTTTCATTCGTTCGATTATTGTTTTTGAATGATTTGGAGTTATTTGTTGCATTTTTAGCAGTACAACTTTGACAAGTCAGCGGTAGTATGTACCTAAACGAAACTTTTCCCCGCTGCTGTCTAACCGGAAACGCAGCTTTCACGTATGTGCCCCAGCGTGACATTATCTATTTTAGTTATAATATTGGTTATGATTTGGAAGAGTAGAGGCAAACAAAACAACTCATCAATAACAAGTTAAGCAATATATAAAAAAATATGCATGTTTTAGCGCTCTTCTTACCGGTTTTCTTGGTACAAAATATTACTCACCCTTTTTCTCACTAGCATTCCTTTCCAAGAAGCACAATTTAATAAAGTAAAATAGGTTGTTATGAACTTCTGAGCTCCGAGTGATGTTATGTTGAAACTAGCAGCATAGCGTATTTTACTAAATGTACATATTTTTTCCAAAAAAGCAAACCACTTTAGAACATCCAACACACATCAGGTTACCGCATTTTTGTCTTACCTAACAATTTTGCATAACAAGTCCGGCCCCACAAGATCAATAAAGTTTAAGAGGTCAAGATGTTCTTATGGTCGTCGCCACGAGCGAAGAGTCAATCAAAACAATTTAAAGTTTTCAACTCCTACGCATGTTACAAAAATAAAGGAATCTAGATCTTAAGATAACGGTGTAAGGTGTAATGGTAGTTAGTCACAGGATTAAGCAAATCTGCGTTATGTTGATGCGATGTATGGGAGAGGTTTCTTAATCAGAGCGTTGGCCGGTATATAGCGGTCGTATAAGTATTTTCATTGATTTACATTTTATTTACATAATAGCTAGCTGATTGCATTTATACAAAGTGCGCTACAAATCTTATGCTAGTTTTAGATTATACATGTACCTACTCGAATGTTTCTATTACATTCTAGGGCTTTATTCTATTCTACGTAGACTGCAAGTAATTTTGTAGGTTCATACTGTGTATTGTTTGTTTGGTAAATCTGACTGTAAGACTTTGTTATTGGGCTTATCCAATAAGCCTAATCGATAAAGTGGGCACACCAGCTTAAGATGAGCCGCATGTTCACAGATTCCTGTTATACATTTCGGGTTTCAAGTAATTTTTGTTTTCTGAATTTCGGGTAGTGCTGGGTAGGACATGGTTTCAAAAAGAACTTGTATGAGGAGCCTCATTCTATTTCGTGAGATGGGACAATGTCATGTCACGCCTAATAAAATATCATGTTTCGAGGTAGTATTAGCTCGCTCTACTCATTTAATTTTTTGTCACAAGATGAGGTGTCTTGATGAGTGTTCTGTTTTCATTTCGTCAGTCAGGCAGTTCAGTGAGGCGTCTTGCTGGATGAGTAGGTGCATTGTTTTCACTATTCACGTCGACCTCAGCGGGCGAGGGTCCGTCTGCGACGCAAGGGACTGCGGGCTCGATTCCCGTCTCGGGACAAATTTCTCTATAGATCTGCAGAAATTTGTTTCAGGTGATCTGGGTATTTTCTATGTATAATTAAAAACTATGCAGGTATGATGTAATGTTAAGTATATCAGTTTTCTAGCAACCATAACACAAGCGCTGCTTGGTTTACGATTATCAATAAATAAATTCAAACAAATTGTCAAACATATCCTTTGTAAAGGCTTACTACAAAATATCAGATTATCTAGAGGATAAAAAAGCTTGGGACAAGTTCTGCTCCAACTCGAAAACTAACAACCTAACAAGGTAAAGGTTTCTTGTTTGCTTCTTTAATTTATTTTAAAAAGATTGAAGTGAACAAAAAATCAAAGTGATCAGTTTATTTCCTAGTTTTACATAAGTAATTTGAATTTTGTGACGTGTCCAAGAGTCCAGTAAGGTCTAAAGGAAATAAAGCACTTTGAATTTGAATTTGTGGCTTGGGGCTAGATAATAGTTAATGCTGTGTAGCTTGTCCAGCATTATTTATTTATTGTTTAGTTTGTACCTATCTATGATTGATTGTGTTTAAGGAGGGTTTTTGAGGATTGAGGAGGTTAGATGACTAGCAATGTAGGTAGGTTAGATAGGTACGAGTATGTCTAGATATTTTAAGTAGGTAGTTAGGTATTTAGGTATAATTTAGTTTTATGTTTTGCATTAGATACCTACCTATTAAGCGCTGAAAACCAGCGCTCTTTCACAAATTACCCCAGGTTTCTGTGTAAGAGCATCAAGCTGAGTCAGGACCTGTTAGACCTGCCTGCACACACCTGTCTCACCTATTAGTTGTATGTAGTGTTTAGTCAGTAATACCTAAAATAGTGACAATGCTGGTCATCTTCTAGCCCCAAAGGCTTGTGTTATGGGAACCACAACTGACTGATACAGTATTATTTATATAGGTACCTACTTACTTTTTTGTAAATACATACCTACTAATATTAGAAGGTATATAGAAAAACCCCCAGACCCGAGACAACGCGAGACGACGCGAGCGCGACGCGTCCTCTGGTCAGATAGATTATGACAAAAATAGTGAGGTGGTACAAGGTTTGAAAATGAAGATTGTGACATTTTCGAGCGAATGAGTACAAATGAGGTGCCTCTCGTATTTCCTACTCAACACTATTCGGGATAAAAAAATATCCTTTGTCCTACCTTGTAGTATGTAGGTAGGTACTCAAATCATGTCAAGTTTCATTTGAATATTTTTTTTAGTTTCGGTGTTCTATATTTTATTATGTGGTTTCGGCGTGATGAGCGGCCAAGAAAGAATGACAAATAAAAAAAAAACAGTTATGGCTTCAGTATCGATAATGTGTCTTCGATGCGATCCGCTTTTCCTCGCCCCAGCGGGTCGCGCTGCAGAGTGCTAGAGTGCTGGCCGGTGAAAGCGTCAGTTAGTTTGTTAAGAAAAGGTCTCTTATAAGCTGGGTAATGAAAGAAAACAACGCCTTTTCGTTCCAAGTGTGTAACTATGAAGTCAGCATCCATTTATCAAATCATGCTTACTAATGAATTTGAGGTCTTTATCAGACAGTACTAGGAGCAATCAAGAGTGACCTCCCGGTTCAATTGTGGAGCTGATCGTACGCATTGTTTGCTAAATGCCCTGGGTGTATACATCGACTCTAGAGAGACTCTATGTATGAATCAACATGTATTCATTTTAATAGGCAGATCGATCTACCAAACTAAAAGTGAATAGAATGGAACAAACAATAAAAAAAAAGAATGTTTTATTTGAGACCGGCCGCCGGCGTGGCCAAAATAAGGCCAAGATGAAGTCATCATCCCAAAAAATGGCCTAGTTTGGAACTGGGTAGGTATATCAAGATATAGGCAAATCCAAAACTGGTCACATCTATAAGAAGGTATTTCACGAAGTAGTCACACAAGAAAATTAAATGCCCCAACCCGCGAGGCTTTGTCGGTGGGTTCGATGTGTCCATCACCTATTTCTTGCTTCCATGCATGCATATGTCATCACATCGCACATATTATAATATTTCTTTATTAACAAAGAACATTACAATTAAATAATAGAAACAATCAATTATTTAATATTTGACAAATAATAATGACAGAATTTAAAGTAATCAGATAAGTTATACCGAACAAAAGAACAGCCTTGAGCTCGCAAGTGTAGAGTCACATTTATGTTGGTTATTAGATGCAGTTCCAAAAATGGATATGATTGATTGTTTCTTTATATAATGGGACATATTAAAGTGCGTAATGACCACATTTCGACATGACCACAAGATTGACCAATCTTAACAATAAAATAGTTCAAACGAGCTATAAATCTAAACTTTATGTTCCTGGTTTGTACCAGGGCCATTGAGTTTCGATTTAAATCATAATCATAAATCATTTATTTGCAGGAATGTCGGTACAATAGGTCTTAATAATAAAGTAATGGCTCCAGGACATTCTGCCTCGTCAAGGCGTGCAAAATTAGTACAAATTATTATTATGGTAGGTTTAATAATACAAAAAATAAAACAGATAAAATAAAATAAAAAAATGTCAAAAATTTGTTACATAATTAAAACGTCTTGTAATTAAAATATTCCTTCATGTCATTATACACATTTTAAGTGTTATTTTAAATAAATTGGATGACATTTCTTTAAATTCACAGGGTAACTTATTATAGATTCGAATTGCCTGATGATATACATTCCTTTTGGCAAATTCTGTTCTGTGTTAAAGCTGGTGGAACTCACTGATGACTTAGGTATATTCAAGACAAGAATGAATATGTCTTCTTTCTAGACGTTCTTTATACATACATCGTCATCCATAACGTCTCATCACTTTCCATCAGATGAGATTGTGGTCAAAAGAATGTTATTTAAAAAAAATAATGTTACCTTGTCTTAAAACTTAAAAAACATCCAGGGTTCCCACAAACTCTATAAGTCTGTTGATGAAATACAGAATTGTAAATAAACTATATTTATAGAGAGGCATAAATCAACCAACTTCAAATAATGGTTCTTGGAAATTCTTTTGAATAAATTCATTGAACTGTAAAGTTTTTTTCGATCGGTTCAAACATGTTTATCACAAACATGTTCGATTTATCTCATTCCAATTGTAAAGACATCATCAGCGATTGCTAAGCAAACAAGGTTGGTACATGGTGATTACCATCGGACAGGTATGATTGCATGGTAATGCCAAGGTAATAGGACATAGGTCACCTGAGGCAGCAGGTTGGTATGAAAAGGGCTGGCTTTTGTAGGCAACCGACTTTTGAAAAAAACCGGACTCTTTGGTAAGGTTTTACTTTGCATTGACTAAAATTGATAAGTTGTATAAACGAAACCTTTAACGTGAGCTTGTTAAAATAATTTAAAGATTTTCACCAAAAAGAGCGCTTTTTTGGTTGATAGCCATAAAAAAATCCCGAATACCTAAATGTTATAAAATGGCAAGCATTCGGAAAATCTAAACTTAGAAAAAAGCTGCACAAATATATATCCGGCTATTTACCCTTCTCATTATTTCCCATTTTGTAAATCTGTGTACCCACAGAGGTAGCAGAAATGACGCATTTTGCGGTTTCAATATCCCATTCGGCTTCCACGTAATAAGTATTGATTATTTTTGATTACGTTCCGACGTGACCAAAAATAAGAAAGATTAAAAAATTAAATATAAAATTTATCGTTTGAAGGAAATTGAGTTTGTATCCAATATTGCCTGGGGATTAAAGAAAAAATAATTTATAAAGTTATTTTTTAAGTTCGGGAAATGTTTACCTGTGATTTTTCCTTTGGATTTGTATTTTATTTTGGTGAATACGCACAGTATATGCATTTTCATGTGGGATTGCCCAGCCCGTGGGATGTGTTAGAAAAAGGGTCACATTCTAAACGAAGTTTAATCTGTGATCAACACAAAACACAGAAAGAGCAAAATGCAGCTTGGTTCGTCGACTAAAAACCATCATTCTCCGATTTAGAAATGTAAGTAATTAAAATAAAGCTTTAAGTGGTTATACACTGTTAGCGCGGCATATACGCACACATCTTTCTGGGCCAAAAAAAAATATATTTGATTTTAGCGCTACACAATATAAATTCATTATCGTGCATAGCGCCAGCCATCTCGAACAGATGAAATGTTGTCGAAATCTTGTACGTACTCAAACGTAAATAAACTATTTTGCCTAGCAAAACATAATCATATGTTTTTTTCGGGCCCATAAATACATCGGCCACAGAGGTACAGGCAAAATATAACTTTTTGCGTTGCTTCTAGAATCTTAAGTATTTTATCCAGGCCCAGAAAGATCTGTAGCAGATCAATGTAAACAGACCATTAGCCTCTGCGGTGACTTGACACTGACTCTCGTATGACTATTCCGGGCTTACTAGCAGGTTGAGGTTACGCTATAACCATCTATGAGGATGCTCATATCAACCATGGTATAATAACAAAAGGTATGGCAACCCGAGACACGGTCACGTGGGTGACACAAGCCTTACGTCACCGACGCCATCGGCGAATGAGAAGACGAATCTGTTTTCTGGTGTTACCAGTAGAGTAAGACCGTCACTCCGCAAGCTCCATAAATTACCTGAACGAATCTAATAAATCTGTGTGGTTCTGTAGTAACCAACCTATCACAATTTCTACTCGTGTTTAACTAAAACTGTTTTGACTGATTGATCTAACAAACAAAATTCACGAATGACATTTTTTTAATGAGTTTAACTTTGTACGAGTAATAAAATTAAAATAACAGAATAAAACAATTACAACTAGTATTTACACTTATATCTGTTTCTTAAAAATCTAAGCCGTCACCAGAAGGCAGAGTGCCCAGAACGCTGGCAGCATTGCCACGTTGAATGGCAATGCTAATTCGTTGACCGAAATAGAAGCCAGCATTCCGATCACCTGTAGACTATATAAGAAGTTTGGTAATTTTGTTTTGAAATTGAGTATTTGTTTCTCAACTTCCATGTTTTGTTGAATAAGTGGCAGTGACGTAGCATGTGCCACTCTCGGAGTGCCAGACCTTGTTTTCTTGATGTTTTCATGACCATGAACGGAAACCTCTAGTTTGGATAAACATAGGACACACATGGTAACGGATGACAAATGGCCAGAACTGGAGGACACCGTTAGTCGTAAGTAGATCGTTTGCGTCGACCGTTGCAAATAGCTTCTACTTGAGTAGGTAAATACAGTCACATATTATTTAACGCTCCCTCATTATTGCCTCGTACAACCCAGGCCCTGATATTGTGGAAAGACCTTAATAAATTCAGAACGGAAACGTCAACATGAAGATTATAGAGCTTGCTACGTAATATACGTACACTTGTGACAGCGTGGGAGTATGCACGTATGGTGGATCAGCTCATATGTGCTACAGTGTCGTAGACATCGAGCACATTCCCAATAGAGAGGAAATTATGTCATTTATTTTGTTTAGACAACAATTCCGCCAAATCACTGCGGCGACCACTGCACTCCGATTGGCCGATTCAAACTCAAGCATCACTCAAGTTGGGCAAGCAAATATGTTTATCGATGTCGATGGTCAATTTTATAAACTATGAGCGTTGCGAAAATTATTTACGTCAATAATAGTGAATTTATGATTTTCAAAAAGCAAACAAATCAAATACGTGTATTGAGTGTGCCGTTGTTATATTAAATATAAAGAACGAATTATAAAGGAAGTTACCATTAATAAGAATTGCGGGAGTACATGAGCATTATGAGCAATCTCTTTCGATAATTGATAATGAATGAGAAAACAAAAACATAGTTAAATTTTGTACTTTATCGATGAAATAATATGCAAAATCCCGGAGTTTTTATAAAAGTTACACTGATAAAATAAATTAATCCAATTAATAGATTTTAATTACTTCTACATGCGTCGACACACTTGCGCCTTCCCATCTTCCATTCCCATCTGCGGCAGATTTGGCCGAGGATCTCAAGAGACGCAGATATGCAGGCCTCAACAGAGCCTACACCTTGGGGTCGAGACCCTGGGTCCGTGGGGTACCGAGGCTCTCTGGGTTTTTAAAAAGTTATCTGAGCGTTTGGTCGACGCGACGCGTGACCCGAGAGCGGGCGGGTATCTGGCGCAGCGCATCAGCATTGCCATACAGCGGGGCAATGCAGCCAGCGTCTTGGGGACGCTTCCGACTGGTATTGATATGGATCAGTTGAGCTACCTGTAGATTGTTTGCAACAGTCTGCAGTTAGCTTAATTGTTTCAATTGTAAATACTAGTTCTAATCTACTTTTATTATTGAATTGTAATTTTCTTTGTCAATAAAAAATACTTCTTGTTATATAGGGAGTATCGAGACATTATTTTATTATGTCAGCAACCACAAGTATACCGAGCGAAAGTTGACATTTATTAGCGAAAAAACACTGATCAGTTTCAGAATTCGAAAGACCATTCATATGTCCTCTCTATAGGGCATGTGCTCGATGGTCGCAGAGCTTGCTACGTTGCTTCGCGTCGTGGTTTAACAACTAAGATTAATTTATTTTGTAACGAATTATATGATCGTAGTAACTATTGGAATTCGATGATGCCCACAGTAGTTATTAGTAAAACTGTGTCGCAGACACCATCGCCCTCCTCACAGACAGGATGTTCCATTACATAATTTTTAAGATAACAATAAACTATTAGATACCTACCTATATTAAATAATGAATAGATAACTATGTTCAATATTAATAATCTATGTTTATAAATATTCAATGGTAAGTACAAATTTAATATATATATTTGCTTGGTAGAGCTTGCTACGTAGCACGTACACAGTTCAGGTATCCTGTGACAGCAAGGACTTGCGGAATATTTGATCGCATACAACTTTGCTAAACATGATGATGTACATTTTTTCCTCTTCCAAAAGCCTTCTCCTTTCCTGGTATCATCTTTCGACGGGCGTAGGTCGTAGCCCCTAGGTAACATGCATAGACAGCGAGGCTATTTTACTTATCGCGTAGAAAAGAAACAGCATAGTAAAGTTACATGTCCACTGGATCGGTATCGGAGCGTACGCAGCGTAAGAATAGGTTGCTTTGTATTGATTTCTATAGTACAGCATGCACTGGCATATCTGCCGATACCGATGTCTGAGACCGGTATTTCTGCCGATGACGTCATCCCCAAAAATATTCACGTCACTACGAGGTCATAGTTGCGGATGAGGTCATCGGCAAACTCTACCGCTTTCAAAATACCTATATTGCTGATGCAAAATCCTAAAGCACTAGATGCACCCTATCGGCATATTGTAAACTAGCTGTTGCCCGCGGCTTAGCACGCGTTGTTTCTATGGAAATGTTTAAAAGTTATTTCTATCCCAGTGCAACTGATTTATGGGATGAAAAGTATTCCAGGTCTATAATTATCTGTATGCAAAATTTCTGCCCGATCCGTTTAGTACTTTTGGCGTGAAGAGGTAACAAACTTCCATACATACATCCAAACTTTCACATTTATGTATAATAATAACAGGGTTCTATCGTCGGTCCTCTTCTATTTTTAGTTATATATTCTATTATATTCTATTTTTAGTTTGTATTAACGACCTGCCTCATCTTGTAAAGGATAATCACAAGATCGTATTGTTTGCTTATAAAACTTCATTCATTTTTTAAATGAAACGACAAAACACAAATTTCGACGATGTGAATAATGCAATCTCAAAAGTAGTTTATTGGTTTAGTGTCAATAACCTTTTGCATAATGAAACCAAAACGAAATGTATTAGATTTATTCTACCTAAAGTAAAACAAGTTAAGGAAGACGTAAAAAAAAAAATGGAAAAGTTATCGTCCGAAACTCAAATTTGTTGCCTCAAGTTGAAATGAAATACATTTTATTTTCAAACTTTTCGTCTGAAGTCTGAACGCCTCATGTAAGAAGGAATTGTGTATAGATTTATTATTACCATTTCACGATTTTTTTATTGAAATCTTCAACAAGGTACTTAGAGATAAATAACATTAGCAAGCATACGATGTCTTTAGATGTTAGAGATAAGAAAATAATAATTTGTCATTTACTTGTTACAAATAAACAGTACTAGGTATTGTTAATAAAGATCTTGTAATAAATATTCGATTTCATGAATATCTCATACAACAGATAAGTGAAAGCCAAATGTGTATTAGACAAATTTTATCCTGAACAATAATCCTACTGTTTCGCGTAACAAAAGTCAAAGTCAAAGTCAAAAACTCTTTATTTCCATAAATACAATAAATGTACACTTAGAAAAGGTCAAATTCTTAATAATTAAACACTGACACGGAAATAAAGTGAAAAAAGCAAGGGTTTCTTTTTTTAATTTTTAGTTGGTTCGATTCCCAGGCGAGACAAGCAATTTTTAGAAAATCTTTGAATGCGATTATGTTTCTTTTTAAAAATAAAGTAATGTTTCCTTGCAGTAAAATGAGCTAACTAAAGGATTTAAGGTAGTTCCACTCCAGGGCCCATAGATTTTTTCCACCCTGTATAAAGTACTAGTTGCTGCCCGCGGTTTCGCACGCTCTTTTTCGAGATATAAATTAGCCTATGTCCGCCCCGAGGTACCACCTATCTTCAAATTTTATTAAGATTTGTTCAGCCGTTTAGGCGTGAAAAGTTAACAGACAAACAGAGTTACTTTATAATATTAATATGGATTTGGCCGTCTCCCAACACCCTAAATGGGTACCTACATACCTACATATTGTGTGTACTTTTTCCTTAATATTGTCAATAGGAAGTCCTGACTAATGCATGTATGTGCACTACGTCCAAGGTCTGCAAGCAGATGGCTGAAAGCGATCATCACAGCGCCATCACAAACCATCACAGCGCGGTCAACATTGCAGGCCTTGATACCCAAGCTGAAATGAAGGCCGAGACCGAAGCAAGCTTAGCTTGAGGCCAGCTTATCGTGGCCAGCAGGGCAGTCATTGCGGACCGATACTTGCATAGTGCTTTACTCAAACAATGCGATTAATTCAAAAGATTGAAATTGAATTAGAGAATTCGTCGCTTGAAGAGTTCATTTTCATAATTTATTCACGAAATTAGATTAGAACGTGTCATGCAAAAATGTTCACCGCGATGCTCTCTTGTTATTTTCCCGCGTTTTCTTTTTTTATTCTAACCAGCCAGTGAAGCTTGTACTGCTCAGTATGCATAAAACCTTTATGGACCTAACTACGAGTATCAATCGAAATTCGAAATACATTACGGACAGCATAGAGCGGACAGTAATAATATCACTTTCCGCCTGTTCACAAAACCTCAAAGAAGGTTGTCGAAATAATCAGTAGATTACATACATGCTATGTTTGAGTAAAATAATATTCATATAATAAATAAATGAAATGAAATCTACCAGAGCAAGGGCGGCAGTGTTCTGTGTATTTATATTCTGTGTATTGCGATCGCCAATCCACCTGCCAAACGTGATGATAATGGCAAGCCCCCCGAAACGAAACTACAAATGACGTTTATTATCTACTCGTTGGTGCCCGCGGCTTCGCACACGTATTTTCTATGAAAACCTTCAAAGGTTATTTCTATCCCATGGGAGCTGATTTATGGATTAATTAGAAGCCTATTTTATTCCAGGTTTAGATCTAGGTACATCTATGTAATCTGATCCGTACAGTTGTTTGTGTTGAAGGAGTAAATCAATCCACCTATCTATACGTCCAAACTTTCGCAATTATAATATTATTGTGATATTGTTTCCCAAAGTCGGGGTCTTGCTTCTGTATTTGTAAAGTAATATATTGTGGAACACGTCGGAGTTGTAAACGGTGCAATTTATCGAGGGGTGAAGTGATTGCGGATCGCACATTTGCCATTAAGATAGGCAAAGGATCATTTTGTTTCGAGATAGAAGTAAAAACACAAAGCGCTCTAGGCGCTACCCCGACCCACACTAGCGCCGCCACCTATTTTTAACCGACTTCAAAAAGGAGGAGGTTCTCAGTGCCTCTTTATGTTTTTTTTTGTATGTATGTTACTTGATATCTCCGACTATGGGTAACCGATTTTACTGATTCTTTTAATATTTTATAGAGAATGATCTCGAGGTGGTCCCATAAATATTTTGTTCACGAGGGATTCGTATTTTCCCGTTAAACTTTTAAGTTTTTTGTTGCTTTTTAAAGCAACAAAATATCTTTGTAGAATCACGACTAGCTAAAACAATTTTGGTGATATCTGCGCCAATTGTTGATAGATTTTGATGATTCTTTCGTTGTTGTATCAACGTTGATTTTAAGGTGGTCCCTTTTTATGTTTAAATCTCGAGGAATTGCTATGTGCGCTATAAAACGTAGGTTTGTAAAAATTCATCATATTTTTACTATCACCTAATGGTTTCCATAGCAACGGGCGTCAACAGTTTCATCCATGTGTCATCAGACTAAATTAGATTTGAATTATAACTAGATGTCGCCAGTGTAAACTAAATTTTTTGCACGTGATCATAGACCACCGGTCGAGTAAGGGAGGGGTGATTTCGTTCGTCCAAGACGTAGATGAATATTATCTATAAACCGGAATTTGAAGTCGTTTTATCGTTATTTAAAACACGCCAAATCATCCTATATACCTCTATATTATATCTTAATATTACGTTAAACGAAGAAATTTTTAAAAATCCATTGGGCAGTTTGTGATACCTTGTTAAAGCTTTTTTTTACTTACATTACATTTACCATTAAGGATTATTTTGTTTCTAGATAGAAGTAAAAAAACAAAGAGCTTAAGGCGTAACCCTTGAGGTCTCACAGTGGGTACACGAACGCATAGAGCCGGTCAATCCGATTCATAAACCTTTGAATAATAATGTTACAAATGTGTGGATAAGTTCTGTCAGTTTTGCTTTGCTTTGAGATTTTGTTTGTCAGTTTCTATGGAAACAAAATTGTTTATTATGTTTGTGCAGTTTTTAAAGGTTATGTTTACGTCATCCGCAAATCTGTCAAACCTTAAAGAAAACGGACCAATCACAGATCTGTAATCGACGCAGTGCGTTCGCATAGTAAAGTGTCGTTTGAGTGTTGTTTGTGAATGAAATGAGAAATGCTTTACTTAGCACAATATTTCTATATTACTATATAGTGCAAGTTCTATTATTAATTGATGTAGTTTGTCTAGCTTAGTTTAATTAAAGCACGCTTTTTTGTTTTAATTCTACCATGTGTGGTTGGCAGGTAGAAAATGCCATCGGCATTAAGCCCACCTTTTTTATACTTTTGTTAAATGTGTGCAATAAAGTATTTAAATAAATAAATAAATATTGCTTGCTACCTTGTACTGTTCTTGAATACGGACGACTGTTACAATAATTATTTGTATGAAGTCGTATGAAGCCTCGCTCACTTGTGAACGCCGAGTCGGACAAATCGTCAGAATATAATTTTTTCTGTGCTAATGTACTTACTAGAGACGCAAATTTGCAGGTCTCGACAGAGCCTACATATTTGCTCCCTTTGGGGTCGAGACCCTAGGTCCGTGGGGTACCGAGGCTCTCCGGGTTTTTAAAAAGTTATCTGAGCGTCTGGTCGACGCGACGCGTGACCCGAGAGCTGGCGGATATCTGGCGCAGCGCATCAGCATTGCCATACAGCGGGGCAATGCAGCCAGCGTCTTGGGGACGCTTCCGACTGGTATTGATATGGATCAGTTGAGCTACCTGTAGATTGTTTGCAACAGTCTGCAGTTAGCTTAATTGTTTCAATTGTAAATACTAGTTATAATTTGATTGTAATTTTCTTTGTCAATAAAGGCCATTGCCCATGTACTTACTGCCACACTACATAGGCGGAAACTCTCAGATTTTAATTGAATGTAAATACTATACCTAGGTAGGAATATAATTATGTCTACTTAGTATTATTACGTATATAGTTTATACATATACTTACTTACGTATAATAGGTAGGAATGGTGTCAAAATTAAAGGGGGCTGCTATACAAAAAACGCGATTTGTTTTGCCATTTTTCCTCATAATTTTTCAAGGCTGTGTATCTCTTTAACTACAATAGGTAGGCACATAAAACTTTCTAGAAATAAGTAACACTTCAACTGTAATAACAACAATTACTAAACATAAAATAAAGTTGAAGGTTTAAAGGGGTCTCCAAACAAGTGAAAATTTGATGTTCTTGAAAAAGTTGCCTGATTTTTACGGTACGGAACCCTTCGTGTGCGAGTCGACTCGCACTTGGCGGTTTATTATACATACTAAGAGGTTCGAATCAGGACACATCACATCGTCCGTCATCCATAAGTCATCATGTCACCACACATGCCTTAGTTTGGCCCAGTCTCTGTGTTTTTATTACACTTGCAAAGTACCTAAATAAAATTTAAAATCTTTTATACGTTTTATATTAGGATGTTGAGTAGTAAAAAATATAAAAGGTTGTCAATTATAATAGCAGTTTTATAATCGCAGCAAAACTTTTACGACTTTAACAACATACTCGCCCTTGGACTTTTAAGACAAGTAAATTTGAATGTGTATTGGAATTATGGTAAACACAATATCTATGCAAATATCGTTTAGCTAGGTGAATGGCTCAGTTTAGTCGTTTAGTCAGGTGAACGGGTCAGTTTAGTCGTTTAGTTAGGTGAATGGATCGGTTTAGTCGGTTAGTTAGGTGAACGGGTCAGTTTAGTCGTTTAGTTAGGTGAACGGATCAGTTTAGTCGTTTAGTTAGGTGGACGGGTCAGTTTAGTCGTTTAGTTAGGTGAACGGATCAGTTTAGTCGTTTAGTTAGGTGGACGGGTCAGTTTAGTCGTTTAGTTAGGTGAACGGATCAGTTTAGTCGTTTAGTTAGGTGGACGGGTCAGTTTAGTAGTTTAGTTAGGTGAATGGATCGGTTTAGTCGTTTAGTTAGGTGAACGGGTCAGTTTAGTCGTTCAGTTAGGTGAATGGATCGGTTTAGTCGTTTAGTTAGGTGAACGGGTCAGTTTAGTCGTTTAGTTAGGTGAATGGATCGGTTTAGTCGTTTAGTTAGGTGAACGGGTCAGTTTAGTCGTTTAGTTAGGTGAATGGATCGGTTTAGTCGTTTAGTTAGGTGAACGGGTCAGTTTAGTCGTTTAGTTAGGTGGACGGGTCAGTTTAGTCGTTTAGTTAGGTGACAGGGTCACGCAAGAATAATGCTTTATCCATCAAATTCTGACTTTCTTTATTGTTTTGTACCTAGCCCTTACTTTATGATATCCCTTGTTTTACTACTTTAGTTTTTAAGCCCTCTTTGGGACCCACTTGCGATTATTGTCAGGAACCCCGAAACTATCTAAATTATGAGCACCTCAGATCAGTGAAAAATAATAAAATCGAACTCATTCCGCGTGTGTGGTGGCTGAACACCGAACACGTCACGATCACGTTAAAATAATAGATGTCTACTGACAAATAGGTAGGAAATCAGCTGAACACGAATACTCTACTATTTATTTATATTAAAATTCCCTGAACATGATATCTTTTCAAAAGTAACTGCGCGCTTAGTACCATTCGACACAATACTATGTAAGACGATAAAAGCTTTCGAGAAACATTGACGTCTTAGAAGAAGAAGGCTTAGAATGATTGTAAACACAAACGAGGTATAGCTAAAAAAATGCGACAAATAGTTATGTCTCATTTTCCTAATCGTATACGTGCGCTCGTGTGCGTGAAAGCACTGAATTTATTTAAATTCTTGTCAACTCACACATTGATTCTTTTTTGGCTTAAAAAACCTGAGAATTGTTGAGTGACACTATGCCTCTGCTGTAATAATAATAATAATTCTTTATTGCAGACACAATGATCCATATTTGACGTACAAAAAATAGATGTTAATGTTAAACCCAAATACATAAGTACAAAGATTGGTACATAAAAATAGTCTTATTACAATACAATATTTAGGTGGTAATATCCACCCACCGTCTAAATGTAGTTGTATGAATAAGTCTTTCTGCCAGACTTCTGATAATTGAATTATCGCACGAGTCAACTCTGGACATAAATGACGCAATCCTCTTCCGCTGAATAGCGTTGAAAGAGTCTACGCGGGCCTGTGTTAGCATTTCAGAAGCACTACAGAAGCGCTTCAAGCCCATCAGTTGTCTGAAAATGTTATTATAGGCCACGCGTATTCTGTCATGCGTCTTTTTGGTGTAGTCAGTCCAGAGCTGACAGGTGTAAAATGTCTGGCAGAAAGACCTAAACAATGTCAGTTTCACGTCAGGCGACGACCTATAGAACTTCCTTGCGATCATGTTCCGTACGATACAGAGTGATCTACGCTGCCGTTCCACATCATCATCATCGACGAGGACGACGTTCCGTGCAGTACAGAGAGTGAGTGAGTTCCTGGACTTAGTTCAGTCGGACCAAGCGCTGTTGTTAGTGCTCTATCTACTTAATTCTATAATAAAACTTTGTAAACTTTTAGCGATTTGTTAACATAATTAATGATTATTTATCGGGTATATAACGCGTATATTTGTTATTATTTAGAATTTAGAGGAAATGATAACAAAAGGTACGCGATAAATACCCGATAAATAAGCATGACTTCTATAATATCAATGCCGAGAACGTGACTGCCGCCGCTGTCATGTTAAAGTGCAACAAATTACTAAAAATAATTCCAAAACTATCATCGAGTTCTTAAGAAACTATTGGATCGTTGTCATACTACGAAAAGTAATTCCTCTCGATACGGTAGGGGCCAAGGGACATTGGTAGAGGCGCCATCGCGAGGCGCTAAATGCATAGAAAGGACTCGAAAACGAAGAAAGTATTCGTAATATAAAGCGCACAGCCCTTACTAAGCACTCTGATCATAATAGTTGCACGACTTTCTTGATTTGACCAAAAAAATACTTCCCTGTCACAAAAGTCGCCAACTACTTGAACCATAAATTGCTGAAAACAATAGTCGTTATAAAAGCTCCACGTAATAAAAGCTAAAAGTTTTATGTAGCGAAAAAAGCTACATAAGTGAAGGTTAAAACTCATAAAGCTTACAAAGATGAAATCCCGATAGTCTAGTAAAATATCTAGATGACCTAGTAAAGCACACTAGGTAAAAGTTATGCTGTACATCGGTTGTAACTTTTCAGTTGTGACGCAGGTTTTTGGACAATTTTCAGCTGAAAACGCTGTGCTTGTATATTTGTTTAATATATGGGGCTGTTACTAACTACTGCAGTGGATAAAGAGTGGTGCAGAATAGCAATTCCTCTATGAGTCACATGTCATCTTTGGTAGTCAAGTAAAATATTTTCAAATCAGACTACTGATCATTTCCATACTAGAGGTAGTTTGTGGGCGTTATTAGACCAATCCGAGCGACCACTGGACGTCTATCAAGCATTGGTACCCCAACTTGGTCGCTGACTATAGGCCTCGTGCATAGGCTCAGAGTCGCTCAGCGAGCTATGGAGAGAGTTATGCTCGGAGTTTCTTTACGCGATAGGATCCGTGATAAGGAAATCCGTAGAAGAACCAAAGTATCCGTACAAGCTTTCAGAGTTAGCAGGCTGAAGTGGCGATGGGCAGGCCATACAATAGCTCGCAGAACTGATAACCGTTGGGAGTAAAGATTCTCGAGTGACGACCGAAATGCAATGCGAACAGGAACACTCCTGTGGAAAGTCTTGCCACACGGGAAGACTTTCCACTTGATGGACCGACGACATTGTAGCGGTCGCAGGGAGCCGATGGATGGACCGCTATTTGTGGCGTCGTTTGGCCTATGTTCAGCTGTGGACGTATACGGGCTAATGATGATGATGACCCCAATGTTTTAAATTGACAATTAGATAAAAAAGCTTTACTGCACAACAGAAACAATTCACGAGAAAACGGCGCTCTGCTCTGGTCGCTCAAAACCGGTAAAAATATCAACATTCAAGGTTTTCTGGTAGATATTTTTACCGGTTTTGATCATTGGATTGTACATAGTATACCTACTTAGAGAACAATTAAGTTGAGAGAAGGGATCTGTATGAAACTTAATAACAACACCACACATTTTTTTACTCCTATAGAACTGTTGCTACTACGAGTACGTCCAATTTTTGTCACATCCGATTTGTCCCTTCACTAACAAACTAAGCCAAGCTCAGTTAATTTATCTTATGTACCGGTCGTACAGATCGCGTAAGCTGTTAGTGACTAGTGGTATCTATCCTAGTCGTGTTGGAATTTCAGGCTAACTAAGGTTTTTTGACGACCGAAGTGGCGCGTTGGACGAAGGTCCGTCTGCGACGCAGGAGGTTGCGGGTTTGATTCCCGTCTTGGGACAAATGTTTGTACGATCTGCAATTTGTTCCGGGTGTTCTGGGTATTTTCTTTTGTTTAATAAAAAAAATTATGTATGTAATGTATTGTATTAAGTAACGCCATGTATATAGTTTAAATGAGCTTGTGTTATGGTAAGTACTGGACCCATAACACAAGCTCTGTTTAGCTTGGGGCCAGATAATCCGATGGAGTGTCCAGCATTATTTATTTATTTGTATGCTTGGGGAGTAAGTAGACTGAGCATTTACTGTAACTAAAGCTATGAGCTTATTGAGAATATTACCTTATTACCTGTTGGATTCTAATAGGTAAATTATTAATCTTCTTTGCTCATTTTTAATTATTTTTTTAAAGTTTTGTTATCGTTATCACTCGTGGTAATTTCTAACAAATTATATTTAATTAGAATTTTTGGGATATTATTTGATTTTTTAGATGCTCTTATTATTAGATTTTACCTAAAGTCATTGATTTTAATTTATCTATTTTGATAACGAAGACAAAAAGACATCACACATATTATGTCATTAAAGACATCAAAGTTATAATAAATAGCTAAAGTTGATTACAAATGAATTATCCGGGTCCTAGCCCCCCGGGTAAGCGTTACGAATAATTTATATAGGTTAGGTAACCGTGTGTCTCTCTACCACGACACGACTACGACCAAGTAGTTATTTTCGTTTGATTGGTCTTGTCTCATTTCATCATTCGAAGCAATTTCGATAAATTTTATACTCATTTCATCATTATTCCCCAAAAAAAACAAAAGACTGCGATTTTTTATACACGTGAAATTCTTTAGGTGTACAAGTGAGTTTGCTTAATTTTTCACAGATTCTAAACGTATTTTTTACAGTTTTCAATGCACGTTCTATACAACTCAATAATCCCTGCCTACAAAATCCATCGAAGCGGCTAGAACCTTTGAAAACCATGAAAAATCCGCCTTGCTCGCTATCCACCAAAAACACAGCCTATAATAAATAATAAATCATTAATTTATTTAAGGCAACGTAAGTATAACAACGTAAGCGAGCTCTCCAGTACAGTGCACGTAGGGACGCGGAACCAAACTCACCCTGAAAAAGTCCCTCAGGGATAAAACGTACCTCTTCCAATACAAATAAGGTTCGTAATTAGTCTGCTTACATTCATAATGAATTCGTCAAACTACCGTCGGTTTTTATAGTAAAACTCTAAGGCCCGCGTAAATAAATTCCACAAAGATTAACAAACCGAACTAAATATGGCACACGAGTCGCGCCTATGTGTCCAGTTCATTGGTTTTAAAACCATCTGCCAAAAGGGTGTCGTGCATTTGAAAAGTCTCTTGTATGAAAAACTAATGAGAATTTAGATTCTTACCTACTTTGATAAAATTGCCCTCAGGCCTGTTAACCTTTCGACCTTCAAAGGCGAACACGAGTTCGTAATTTATTTACCTACTTACGTACTTGAAATAAAGCATACGTAAGAGCTACCTAAAAGTGTTTGCTCAAGTATTAAGTAGTTAGCTTGATTTGTTATAGGTATTTATTTGTTCTCAAACTGACGCATATTTATATATTATTGTTTACAATAATTTCGTAAAAAGGACATAAATAAAAAAAAACTAACGTTTTATGGTCCAGATTATTTATTTCTCAAACAACAAAGTCCACTTACAGAGATATTTTTTTGAATAGGACTATAATGCTGTTTACCGCAGATGGCCGTGACAGCTTTATACCCGACCATCACCCGACCGAACCTTTAGTGCAGGCCTTCGCCCGCCGCACTATGGGTCATGTGCGGCGAGCGAAGGCTAGCACTATTATACGCACTATTATATTACTTTTTATATATAAAAAGTTCCAATGTATTAGTATTAATATAAAATGACCATAATAGTACCAATAATCAGTAAAAGAAAAATTAATCTTAATTCTATTAAAAATCTTAAAGATAACTTGCACAATGAATATTTATACTCTGAGACATATAATTTTGATGATTTCTTTGTATCGTTTTTAAAAGTGCTTAAGGGGATCATGCCCATCAAAACCAGTGGTACCTATAAGTGCGAAGAGGTGATTTAATAATTGGGCAACAGCAGGACTTAAAATTTCACAAAACTATATGAAGCATCTTTACTACCGACTGTCTGTTACAAACGATGAAAGTGTAAGATCTTATATTAGACGCCATAGTATCAAAAAATATTGTCTAAATGCTAAAAAAATTTACATCCGCAATAAAATCTTAAGGGCAAAAAACATTCGCATCAGGAGATCTGTAAACTACCATAACAATTATTTTATTCGTTTCTATACAACTTTTTTCGAAATCTTTTTCAATGTTTAATTTACTAATGTCTGTTCTAGATTGGCTTTAATATCATTCTTTACTATAATTGCAGTAGCTCCACATATATAAGATTTTCTACAGTTAGCGCTAACAATTTTTAAGTTATTAAAACCAAACCACATTTGATTAAACATGGCCAGGCCCCGACGCTATTGACCATTAGATAGGTACTTAGTACTTAGTAATAATTAGGTAGGTATACAGTACCTAATTATTTTAAAATAAATGAATAATAATTTATCTTATCTTAATGCCTACCTACGTAAAGGTCGCCCTGATAAGCTACACTTTGAGTAAGCGCATAAAGTCGCTCGTTTGTGTAATATTCCACAGAGGTACCCCCTACCGGCTACCGGGCACCGGGCAGTTCATATTATGAACTTGGGTGTTCTCTGCCACTCTTATTTTATTTTATTCGGATACAAACGGAATGTTTGCTTTTTCATTTTTCGCTGTCTCTTTATCTTTACGAGTTGTGCAGCTTTTGCTATAAAAACAAAACAAAACTATAACACACTAGCTGCTGCCCGCGGCTTCGCACGCGCTTTTTAAGTAGCCGTTCCCGATACCATTTACCTCCCTGCCAATTTTCATTGATATCCGTTCAGCCGTTTACGCGTGAAAAGGTAACAGACAGACAGAGTTACTATCGAATTTATAATATTATTATGGATGTACATAATAACAATAGTGAATAGGCTTATTTTGTCGTTATTGATTTGATTTTGGATGCATGTACCTAAATCCTTAACTAATGCAAAGTTTCAATTAAAAGCTTTTTGATGGGCTTACTTACATTATCTTTAAAAAATTAAATAGAATGAAACAAAGCAAAACTTAGTAAACAATAAGTAGGTAATTTTTTTAGATATGTATAACCTTTCTGAATTTATGTATTTTCTTGAGCTTTTCATGTACCTACTTTTTATTGAACTTAGAAGTACTTATAGATAGTTTTCTTATCAAATGACGTATGTATTATGTTATTTGATTTGACAGTATGTAAAAAGCCTGGGCGAGAGAAGGCACTTCATGACTCGGCGGGTCTCTGTCAACAAGGGGACGCACTTTGTTTTTTAATCGGATTTTGTTTTTAAGATAATTAAGTACTCAGGTAAATGTTATTTATAAAAAAGACAAGATACAGTGAGCTAAACCTGAAAAATACCTTATAGATTTATTAAGATTAGGATGCATTCTCATTAAACAACCTGCACGGTTGCTGCAACGTTCGTATAATTATGACCGCAGAATTGCACAAATTGTGGCAACATTGCTCGAATTTAAGCGGCTGGCTGCATATTCGCGAAACTTGTACCCCATTATCGTCTAATGGGCGTGCACCTTAATTTTCATATATTTATTTTGTTTCATTCGGGTTATGTTACTTTATTACTAATGTAAGTAATTGAAATAATTACACTTTTTAATTTTACACAGTAATGTTTTTGTTTGCAGGTAAAAACTTTTAACCAATGAATTATGATGATAAATATCACTGTTACACATAGCTATGTTACAAGAAAACCATTTGGAAACAATTTCCAAATGGTTTTTAGAGTGGAGCGGCTGCTATTACGCTAAAATATCCCATTCCCATTGAATACATCCATTGGGACATCCGGGGACTAAAGATTTCGGTGGACTACTTACAAAAAAAACATACAAAGATACTACTTTCTGGCGGTATGGAGCAAATTGATGATGGAATTTTTAACGTCAACCTCAAGATATAACCTAAGTCAAAGTTAATTGTCATATTACTCACACTTTACCATGTTTTGCTCGATACTGATTCAAAGTTACTAACAGTAAATACATTCAGTAATGAAAAGTAGGAAGTCGAACACAAAAAGGTCGAATACGGGTCGGTAACGTAAGTATGAGTTTTAACTTTATGTAACATACGAACTAGTATTAACGAAAAAAAAAAAAAAACATTACAATTGAGTTTGACATTTGTGTTATTTTGACGTTGACAGCTTCGTCGTCGGTAGCTCCATCCAGCCAGAAAATTGTAATGTATTTGTTTTCGTACCATACCCAGTCTTCCCGGATGGCGATCCATTAAATGTGAGATTTTACCGTAATCGCACAGCTGGGCTTTAAAACGATGACAACAAGGTTGTTTTGTTCCAAGTTAGGCTAAACTAAGCAATTGGTACTCAAATGATCGCAAATGAACGAATAAAAAATTAAAGCTTTATCTATGCCGTCATCAAGCTTTTTTGTGCTGTTAGTTATGATGATGACAAATCAAACATCCGGAATCAAGAATTTGACTCACCTTAGCGTATGCCTACCAATTATTTGATGACGTGTGTGTAGATACCTAAATGACGTGACTGAACGGTATTCTAGCTTCAATTATGTATTACATTTTGTATCTACACTTTGTATTGTAAACCAACATTTGCACCAAGTTGGCACCTTGAAATAATCATTAGAGTATACAAACAGAAAAGGTAGTAACTTCCTGCGATGCGAAATCCACCGTCTTAAAATTTACAATCTACCTACGAAGCTTATTAATAAACTTATACCAAGCATATCCACAGAAGGTGCTTCTCACTATAAAACTCCTCGGAAAAAAGAATAATCTCGAAATATTTCAATTTTCTCAAGACATTCCCGCCTTGGTTCGGCAGACTTGCGAGGGAACCTTATGGTTATGGTCTTACAAATCCTGGAATCCGTTTCCAGATTTAGCGAAGCCTGTACCGGAATTTATGTAAACTTCTCGCTGGGATATTTGATGGAATCCGGGAGAAGACTCCTTCTCCCGGATTATTAACCTGAAAATTCCTGAAACTCTTCAGGAATTTTCAGGTTAATAATTCGGTGCATTTGATGGACAAAAGCTGGGTTTATTGCTTGAGCTTTGATGCGTTGACATCATAAGTGTGCTTTCACAGTGAATGCTAAGGCGGGCGCGACGGGCGGCGGCGGCGCGCGGCGGCGGCAGCCGCCGCGGGCGCGTGCAGCGGTGTGCAGTGGCCATGGCCACAGTGACGCGTCAAGCGCGGGCTGTTGTAGCAATTAGACGTATAGCAGGTGCGGCCAAACATGGACGAGGATTTTTAGTAGAGAGTTCGATCCTGAGATGGGTGGTGTTGAACGCAAGAGATGGTGTGCGCGAAATAAATAAAGTTAGACACAAATTATATATATTTGTATATTACAAAAGGTTGGATGGATGTTTGAATGTGGTTCTTACCTTTTCACGCCAAAACTACTGAACGCATCGGGCTGAAACTTGGGAGTTCTTGACATGAATCTACACTTACCTTATAGACTATACTCGCCATTAACATATTATAGATATGCTAAATCTTTTAATATGCTAAATTAGCAACGCTGTTTTGAAGACAGGCGCTACATGACTCTACAGGTTTGATACCCCCCCACCCGCTCATTAGGTCGCTTCTCGACTAGGCCCGTAGTGTGGCCATAACGCGCAAATAGGAACGTTTGACAATTACGCGAGCTAACTCGCTCAAACGCAACGCGTTGCGCTAAGCACCGCCATCTGTAGTAGTAGTGCCTAACTACTACTTTAGATGCGAAGCTGGGTAACAATGGTTCCCAGCGATTGGTATCCATCCACCTGCTGTTTGTTAACGGTGGACACCTGTAAATACCAGGTAGTTATAATGCTGTATAAAAATTCGACATCACAATTTGTACTGAAAATTAGAATTTGAATTTTTCAATTCCTTTGATTGTTTTTCTTATTAATCTGTTCAGGTGCAGGTGAAATAATAATAATATAACTGTTACAAACAATCTAGAGGTAGCTGGTTTGTTTCAATAATTGATTCTCAGATATAAGCAGACTGTTGCAAACAATTTAGAGGTAGCTGGTTTCAATAAATGATTCTCAAATGTAAACAGACTGTTGCAAACAATCTAGAGGTAGCTTATTTCAATAAAAGATTTTCAGATGTAAGCAGACTGTTGAAAACAATCTAGAGGTAGCTGGCTTCAATAATAGATTCTCAGATATAAGCAGGCTGTTGCAAACAATCTAGAGGTAGCTGGTTTTAATAATTTATTCTCAGACATAAGCAGACTGTTGCAAACAATCTGGAGGTAGCTGGTTTCAATAATTTATTCTCAGATATAAGCAGACTGTTGCAAACAATCTAGAGGTACCTGGTTTCAATAATTTATTCTCAGATATCAGCAGATTGTCGCAAACAATCTAGAGGTAGTGGTTTCAATAACAGGCAGACAGAAAACCGGGTTCCGCAACCGATCACGAAACCTAAAAACGTAAAATAAGCGGCGAAAATATTATGTGGAATTTTATTTTAATTTTTAATTTATCGCCACGGCTAATTTATTGAATTTTATTTTATTTACATTGTTGAATTACATCAAAATATCAAAATTAAATACATTTATAATCACCATGGGTTATGTATGATTTATGACAATCATTCCAGAACGATTGTCATAAATCATACATAACCCACCTTTCCTCGTTCCACAGTCGGGTTACTACCGCTTTTTATTGGTAGCTAAATTGTGGATACCGCTGGATATTGCTGGAAACTGGTATCCTGCTGCTTTACATCTATAGGCACTGCTATGAACTCAAACGGCGCGGCGCGGTGGCGCGGTTTCATATGTTTGATACTTCGCGCCCGGCGGCGGCGGCGGCGGCGGCGGCGCGGCGCGGCGTCGCGCCCGCGCTAGGCTCGCAGTATGATTGAAGCTTAAGTGCTTCGATCAATTATAACGATCGAAGCTTATGTGTGAACAAAAGTGTCATTAATATACTGCCCTCCTAATTTAGACAACCGTAAGTAGGGTTTTTATCAAAAATGAGTTATCGATAGATTCGGAATTAGCGTGATGAGATCTATAATGTTCTCTTTGACGTATTTTTGATAAAACCTATATTTATGAAGTTAATTTTGTCATGAGCACCGTAACTGCGAATTTTTTCATGGCTTTCCTAGACATTAATACCGTATGAGCCCTTACGGTTCTTTTTGTTATTGCGATTATATGAATTTGGCCATGCGTCCATATTTGTAACCTTATGAATAGCACCGTATAGTAATAAACGGTGGATATTTAAAGTATTTTTTTTATTTTACTAGACTATAACCTACACATAATAACAGTAATGTTAGTTACGGTGCTTAGGACTAGTGTTGATAATCTTTGGTGTTCCTAGTTACTACTGAATACAAGGGTATCGCAACTTACCTTCATCTTATTTAATAAATACAGGTTTGTACGATTGACAAAAACAAGTTTGTATGAGCGCTGTCCTTATCAAGACTAACTTACGGTTGTTATACGTAGCATCACAAAGGACCGACGCAGGGGAGGCGTGGCGGGGGGTAACTCAACGCAAGCAAATTACTCACATCATCCATCACCTTTATTTCACCACCAGGTGGAACTTGCTATGAAAGCGAAATATAAAGTTTATGACTTTCAAGACTTTGTGAATTGTGTCCAAATGGCTAATTCAATAAAGAACTAAGTGAAAGTAATGGAGTAATCTGATTTTTATAATTATAAAAATCACTCATCACAACATAAAAATGTGCATCAAACTTATTTAAAAGATATCATGGCAGTGATTGTAGAAAGAGGATATTTTACTCTGAAATATAAAACAAGTCACAGTGCTGAGTTTGAATCATCCTTGGATTTCCTTCAAAAAAATTTCCTAAACACATTGTTTTCCACAAACCATGCAAAAAGTCACAACAAGAGGAATATACATATATATAAGAGGAAATGAAAAGCAGAGATCATTAACAAACTAGTGCCACTTATGCCAGAAAACAGGCGGAGTTTCTGGGAAAATCAACCCCAACTTATCCCAACTTGTAGCTTCGGTATAGATGATTTAACAAGGGAATACTGAGTCCTTAAAATGTCTGAGGTATAAAGGCATTAAGCAGTTACAGTTCCTATTAATATTTTAGTCTTTTACTAAACCTAATAAGCAATTTATTAAGAATTGTAGTTCATATTGGTATTTTTTATAGTCTTACTATAAGACTGATTTTTATATTTTGTAATGTGTACCTATGTAGCTGTGTAAATATGATGACTGAGCTAATTATAATAATATAGTGTATAAGATTTTATCACCTATTTTTTTATAGAGAAGTGGTTTTGAAAGTGCCATTGATAACTTCATTAATAAGTAAATTACTTTAAAAAGTAAGATTTTACTAGTACTAAAATTTTGATTTGTTATTAATTATTGTTGCAAACACTTTAAGTTCTTGTTTGCATGTTGGTCCCATTAGAATAATATATTATGACTAGATTGAGTTGTTTTACTTACCAATTTTCACTTTTTCTATCATATACGTTTATCCGTAAAAATAAGTTAGTTATGTTTGATAAGCAAAGTAAAATCTATTCCTAGGCATAAGAACCGTAACTATTTGACATACGGTGCTCATGCTCAGGATAAGCACATTAAATATTTGTATTGTGCTAAACATAAATATTATTTGCTAAATTAATTTAAAAGTAATAACGCTATCACGATATTATGCCAATCATTCTCTTGGGAATCATCGCGTCTACACACTACACTAATCAAAGTCAAATATTTCTTAAAACTGCGACACTGATCTCTTTTTTAAGAAAAAAAACTTTAGGCGCGAATATCTCGAAACAAAACTTTTAGTAGTTACGGTTGTCTAAATTAGGAGGGCAGTATAATAACTGCGTTAATTTGGATAGATATTTATATATTTAGAGGTTTGTTATCTTTTCCACCTCCTCCACCTCCACAGCCTATATTGGTCCATTGCTGGATCCAGGCCTTTCCCTGATAAGCTCCTTATTTTTATCTCACGGGGGTAATTCCCATATTCCTCACGCTGCAGCGCTGGGGATACGAGTTGGGGATCGCAGTTCGGTGGTATAATTGTTCTGCAGGGGGTGCTGCTGCCCGCCCCCGGTGGATATCCCTTAGTCGCCTCTTACGACACCCGCGGGAAGAGTTGGGGTGGTGCAAATTGCAAGCCGGCACCACATAGCTTGTTAGTTATTTAAAGATCTAGTTATCTTTTCAGATCACAACAACTGAACAAATCGGTCAAATTTTGCGTTCTTAACCTGAAATATACTCATATATACGTAAAGAAAAATAGGCTACTTTTATAAACAGGAATAACGCGTGAAAATCCGCATGGGGACGCCAGTATAATAACAATAATGATAGACGATGGGTTTAGGCCTATATTTTTATGGGTACATAATATACGATTTATAAGTACCTACTTACATTAACCACCTGCTAATGATAGATACCAAATATGTCTCAATTTACGTTATTTTACCTGTCATTACCAATTGAACTACTTTTAATTTACTTTATTTAGAGTGAAAATAGTTATTAGCTATCCACTTAGATACTAGGTACCTACTAATATTTACAAATAAGAAAAAAGTACAGAAGTATTTATCTGTCTGTTTCCTTTTCGCGATCAGTTTCTCGCCAATTCTTTAACACTCAATAAATATGGCAAGAACTGTCAATTTTGACAGTTCTTGCCATATTTACCGAGTGATATTGTAGGGGCTCGTCGAAGGTAAGTAGGTAGGTAGGAAGACTTTATCAAGGGCTGGTCGGGAAGGATGCCAGTACTTCACTTTAGAACACTGGCAGAAAGTCGGTTTATTAAACCGTATTCACACAACCACGTATTGAATACAAAAGTCTCTGCACTGCACTTTACAATTCACTTTCGTCATTTTCCTTCAGACTTGTTTAATGTTTTATCGCTTTGAACTGAACTGAATAAACTTTTTTTTTTCGAGAGGACTAAAATGCTGTTGACCGCAGATGGCCATGACAGCGTTACCGGACTTTTGGCGGTCGTAGAAGGCGCCACGCCGCCGGTGAAGTTATGATGGGGCAACAAGCACAAGGGCCACCACTTAGGTGCGAGCCTCGGCTTGGGCTGTTGCCAGATACTACAAGAGGAAATGGAGGTTTCCCCAAGGTGCACGAATGCACCTATGGGCGGAAGCGGGGAATTCTTCGACCCCGCATCCGGCGGGGTCGGTTTTTGGTCGGGTGGTTAGGTTAGGTTAGGTTAGTTAGGAACGTGTCTCAGTCTACGGAGGAAGAACTGAACAAACGGCCAACATGCTCGGCTTTTATACCTAAGGACCGACCTTGAGAACTTACTAGAAAATTCTCCTGATTCGTTTGAGAAATTAAAGTATAGGTACAGTCGGCGGCAGCTTGAACATTCTTTTGTTATGGAGTCGGCCGCTAACAACTATTGCATAATCCATGGCGTAAAACACTATTATCTATTTTGTAGATATCCTGCATAATTTAAGCCTTATTCAATCCACATTAAAGTCGCCGTCGTTAACAGATATATTGGCGAGAATTGTCTTCCAGGGAGGTAGATTGTATCCTGGCTTAGGACAAAGGTTAGGTACTGGTAATCACGGAAAACCTGTGCGAATCCACGGGCGAAGCTTGTTTAGTAGATAAGTAACCTAGGAATCGAAATTCATCAAATCGTTATTCACAAGTTGATCCCCTCGGGGTCCAGAATGGGAATCACCCCCTTTCGGCTTAGTGCGCCCTTTCCGTGGCACCCTGTCTAACTGAGTTATCCAAACTAATATTATAAATTCGAAAGTAACTTTGTCTGTTTGCCTGTTACCTTTTCACGGCTAAACGGCGATCTTAATGAAATTTGGCAGGGAGGTAAATGGTATCCCGGGGACGGACATAGGCTACTTGAAAAGCGTGTGCGAAGCCGCGGGCAACAGCTAGTGATATATAAATAACAGTTGCCTACAGTAAAATACCATGATAAGGTTTGCAAAACTCTAAAATTAATCACCATGGGATTACCTACTTATTTCTGGGTATCATCTTTTCGAAATAGTGAAAACCAAACTACGGTTTTGTTTTAAAAAAATTCTCTAAAATAAACCAGTCGCTTATACAATCTGGGCGCTCACAGCTCACTCTTTAATAAAACCTGAATTAAGAGAGAAGATGTCTGCTTACCATCGATCTAAGTAAAAAAAAGAAGATGAGGTAGAGATAAACCATTCTAAAAATGCACGCCCCTCCACCGCGGTTACACTAACATGCAAAAAAGGTTTATAGACACAATATACATAAATTGGTTTTTGTCATTGGTTGTTCAGTCACCGGCTAAACACGAAAGTGGTGGCACGCGTCGATTACGCCGCAAAAGTACGGTTGGCATCAACGAAAGAGCATCTTCGCAGTCAAGTATTTTTTTTGTTTTGAGTTATAAACTAATCACCGAATGAAATATGAAGCAGAAAATGGGATTGAAAATGTAACTGATGCCAGATGGCGTATCAATGAAAGACTGTGATTAATAATAAATGTTGTTTATTTACATTGTAATACTCTTATTATTTCTAGAATTCCTATCTCCCTTTTAAAATTATAGGCTACTTACCTACCTTTTTTATTTGTGTTTATCTTATTCTGAAACATTAATTTAATATTCCGTATTCGTTTTTTTTATGCACGCAGTACTACTAAGAAAGAACGGCTGGATCTGTCGGCAACTAGTCCATAAATGAGCCGAACGCGCGACAGAGCGCACGTGTCGCCCAAACAAAGAGCGCGCTCCCCGCCATACAATGCCTACACTGGACTGATCGCACAATTAGTTGACCTCCCAGCGCGCGGAAGAGTCCATGTTTCCAGTAAAATTGCAGCACGCACACAAGTATAGTGATGCAATAGCTATTTCCTCTCACACGTCAAAATTATCACGTTTTGTAGAGGGGCGTGCATTATTAGAATGGTTTATCTCTACTAGCTTCTCGAAAGTGGAAGGCTCAAATTAGGTGAAAATAGGTCCACCCACCTCAGTCATAGTCAGACCGGCGGCGCGGCGGCGAGGCGCTCGTGTTACGCGTGCTTGCTACGACGACGTACTTTAGTGTGATTTATCTATTATTTAAATATTGTGTTTTTTTTACTGCAGCAATGCCCTTGTGTTTGTTCATTATAATTATTGCAGAAGATTGGGAATAGCGAGTAATTGAGTGTAGTTGTAACAAAGGCCATCTCTACAGATTTTACTTAGATCTATGCTGCTTACACAAACTTCCACACATAAAAGTTGAAAATTTCAGTGTAATATAATAAGGTTCAAAGTCAAAGGCTTTAGCTGTTTATAATTTTGTGTTCTCGTTTGCTTGTTATTTTACTGAGTTATTACTTATTACATCGTGAAATGAATGTAAGGGCCTTTCTACAATAGAGCACAAAAAAACATGGACGTATCATAGATGCTATTATGCATCATATGAAATGATATATGCATATTATATTTTGTTATCACACAATTTATGACGACAGTTATCAATGATTATTACGGTGGAATAATGGAATCACATCACATTAATATTATAAATGAGCTGTTTAGTTTATATGGATGTTCGTTAACTCTATACGCAAAAACGATTCGGTCAGAAAATTTAATGTTCTAGACTGTTCTAGACCTGAAACTGGATTGTTATTAGGTACCTATAGGCTACTATTTATCCCTAAAAACACGTGGTAAGTCGCAATCATAATCTCTCGTCAAATATTAATTTTCTGGTCGAATGTTGACAAGAGATTTGATGAATAATAGAAATGATTATCTTGGGTACAATAGGAACAAACGGCTGTTGGTGTAACAATTCATTTTTAAGGGTACAAAATATTAATTATTAGGTCAGTTTCAGAAAATACTTAAAGCTTTTTCAGTTAGTCAGTAGGTATTTTGTGTCAATATAGCATTTAGAATTTAGTGAATTCTATAATGGTGTCGATGTTTAGGATTCCTAAATAAAATTTAAGGTGTTTTAAATTTTCTAAGTTAGATTGATCTAAAAATTATGGTAATCTATAAACAGAATTCCTAACTTAAATTTTACGATCTAAGACAGGTTGGTCAACTTATCTTAGAAAGTGACTGACAGTCAGTCAGTCTTTCAGCCAGTCAGTCAGTCAGTCAGTAGTAGTCTGAATTTATTAATTCAATACAAAACTTTATATCCCTAGACCTTGCGTTCTCGTCATCGCATTCAGAGCTCGTCCACTTTTACTAGCGACATCTAGTTAAAAGCGTCGGAACAAACCGCGTGACGTCACGTAGCTTCTAGACTTAACAAATAGGGTTAAACCTATTAAAACTAAGTTAAGTTGGACTAGATCTGTCATCCTAATTTTAAACCTGCCGGTCTAATTTTTTAAACATAAAATAGTTTTCGTCTTTTTGACATTCCTAAATCCTAATTTTAGCTAATTGTAAAACAACAGAATCGACACCAATATCTAGTCGTTTAGTTCAGAACCTTACACAATCTATGACTGTCATAGTTTTGAAATATTTTAAAGAAACAAAAATACATTAATTTTTAACCACAACCAATCACACAGATAGACAAAGACTTAACACTATTACATATAATATAATATAATAAATACCCATAATAATATCTACCTGGTATTATTGTGGATTGTAGCTATAAATTAGAAACCGGCTCAGCATAAATTCTACGTATACTGGTAGAACAATTATAAGAATATTGGCATAAGAGGGAAAACATTCATTCATCAAAAAGTGGCAATTTTTTACGTCAGTGTGACATCACCTTTACTAATAATAATTTTCAATAAGCTTCTTATGAAAATTAAGTTTCTCGCGGGAAGCATTTTCATGTTCACCTATTTATGATCATTACGGATTTTCAGATGCGTTCTATCAGGCACCTCTCGTTATGTATCCCTACATAAACATGCAGTAAAAACGCTGTATCTTCCGTTAACCTTGCGGTAACCGGGGATCGAATCTGTGAGAAAAGAGTCACTCGAATGACTCCAGACTCTACAAAAACCTACGCACTATGTCCCGAACACTCTCCCCCTTCTGGGGCATGCCACATCACATCACAGACTTCATTGGCGGGCTGCTCCACCTCAGCTCGGTGCTGCTCTGTGCAACATCCCTTAACGAAAGTGTGCCTTCCTCAGCGCGCCGCGATTTATACCACTACCTAACGAAAGTGTGCCTTCCTCAGCGCGCCGCGATTATCTTCGGTGGACAGTGGGGATAGGTTGTTGACAGTTTTTAAAGGCAGGTTGCTGAGGAGATGCTCATTTTTTTTGTTTTAAGCTACGCAAAAGTTGAAGCCAATTTAGGTCTCAACTTTTGCGTTGCTCAACTTTTGTAGAACAACATTAAATTGAAGTGGGGCCTATTGGCTCACTGGGCAGGCAATTGTTTCTCTAAGGTAGAGTTGAAGTTTATTATTGGGTAGTATTAATTTAAGTGTTTGTCTTTGCTGTTCCAATAATTTATAATCTTTCTTTCTGAGTTATTTAGTCCGCTGAAGGTATATAAGAAAGAATGAGCGCGAAGTTTTCTTAACATCTATGTTATTCAGGTTATTTTCTACATTATTTAGTTAGGTATTTTATAACAATCTTGTTCAACAAGACAAAACAACGGAATCCTAAAAGAGCATTTAGCGCTTACTAAATGAATCATCATCATCATCAACCTATCTTAGTCCACTGCTGGACATAGGCCTCCCTTAATGAGCGCCATAGCGCCCTGTCTTCAGCTTGCCGCATCCAGCATCTGCTTGCAGTCTTTCGCGGATCGTCATCCCACCTGGCCGGAGGGCGTCCTACACTACGTTTGCCGAGTTGCGGTCTCCACTCTAGAACACTAAATGAATACTTATAAATAATAATGATTTTTGTCATTATTATTTTTCATGCCATACCTTTTTCATGGCTCCAAATTTTCGACCAAAGGCTTTTTACACGTTTATCAGATTAAGCCAACAATAGGAATTGATGGGTCATGAATGATTCTTGATTATTTAAACAGCAGGGAATATTATAATGTTATGTTTACCATTTACAATTGCATTCTGAAATAAAATTGTGTTCTAGGAATTGTACAAACTCGATTTACCGAAAACCTCTTTAGCGAGAATATCTGGGCTACAATTTAAAATGAGGTAGTATATAATAAGTAGGCAGGTAGGTACTTTTAAATTTAAACAGCAGAGTAGGCTACAGTTTTAATGCAATTTGTTATTATCATTAGTAAGTACCTAGGTAATAGACAATATTTCTAATGTAATTCTTGTACTTATTTGTTAGCATTGCCCTGCTGCATTGCCATAGCGGGGCAACGCAGCCAGCGTCTTGGGGACGCCTCCGACTGGTATTGATATGGATCAGTTGAGCTACCTGTAGATTGTTTGCAACAGTCTGCAGTTAGCTTAATTTTTTCAATTGTAAATACTAGCTCTAATTTGTTTTTATTATTTGATTGTATTTTTCTTTGTTAGAAATATTTCAAATAATGTTTTCGTCTACGGTATTTATTTACCTCATTCCTTGTTTGTCTTTATAAGTTTGAATTTTTTAAGAAAATTTCTGATAAGGATCTTTCATTAAAAGTCGTCCGTATTTTGACAAATAACTATGATACATTGTCGTTTTAACGTTCCACACAGAGTTCCTAGGACCTCATCTCTACAATAATTTAAATGAAAATATAACTCTACAAAGTAAGACTAACGTCGAATGTAAACTTAATTTAAAACAATTTTTACAGAGCTTAGTAGACCATAACCAAACTGAGCAGTTGCTATCGGTTCAAAGTTAAATTACTAAATGGGCTAAATCTAGAAAATATTTTATGTACCTATTATAAAATAATTTAAATATTTAGTACATTAGATTAGGTTTATATTTATTTTTATTCTTTTCTGTATTCTGTTTATAAATCATCTACCATTATATAACAACCTTATTGTACTCGTACTCATGAAATCCTGACGGATGTCGAGAGCGAGCCCTTGCGTCTACGTACAAGTGAAAACTTAGAGCAAGGAGTTAACCTTATCCATCCATAAAGGTTTTCGCTATTATGAATTACTGTTGGAAAATTTTCTTATATAATCAAGATAAGTTTAAGTTTAATTTAAGTACTTTGTTAACCTTTCCTGAAATAAAAACTTTTGTTATTTATTATTTATAACGTAAAGAGACCTCCAGAACAGCGTATAAATAAGTCTGTTACTCAATCCTCTCGAGTGATTCTCTAATAGAGGTCTAGATATATAAAAGGTATGTTGGTAGCTGCATTCCACAGGACATTTACCTTTTCTTTTCAGTCTCTCATGTTACAGGCGTTTTAATTTTCCATTTTTGTCCGAAAATAATTACATTATTTCTAATTATTCTGATAAAAATACGATTAAAAGATTAAGCACCTTATATGGGCAATGCAGTCAGCGTCTTGGGGACGTATCCGACTGGTATTGATATGCATCAGTTAAGCTACCTGTAGATTGTTTGCAGTTAGCTTAATTAATGCAATTGTATTACTAGTTCTAATTTGTTTTTATTATTTGATTGTAATTTTTTAAATAAAGACTTTTGCCATTCCCAAAACATGATCCGTCAAGGGCGAGTGTTTTTTCGACTTTATTCTAATTATTTCAAAAAGTAAGAAACCTACAGAAATTTCAAAAACTGTTTTGAAATGTACAAACTGATACCACATTTGACCTTGTAGGTCTCTTTTAAAATTTCGACATCACAATTCGTACTGAAAAAGTTGTTTCCTGCTGAAGAAATGGACAGAAAAAGCGTAAAGACCATAAGGGTTTCAAAACCGATCGCCGATCTTCGAAACCCTAAAAAGCACCTTGTTAATGCAATGTATGAAATGGTTTGGTATAAACTATCTTCTGCCCTCGGCTTCGCTTATTCGGTATCCCTGGTTAAAACGTAGGCACATGGCCTTTACGCACGAGGCGGATAGAATCTTCAAAATTATAGGACTAGTACATAGTATTCCTATATTTTTTACCAATAATTTTGAACTAGGTACTTACCTAGTTCTGCATATAACCCATGAAAAACAAATTTACAAATGTACCCTAGCTTCTTTATCCTAGTTCACATAGAAACAAAAGTTTTCTCAAATTTTAACACAATGAGTGTTTGTGAAGGCAACTTATTTAGCCTAGAAGACCCAGGTTCGCAGTCTCACGGCCGCTTCAGACCGAAATAATGAGCACAAACACGCAAGCTTCACGTAATTACGGTCAAAATGGTCGATAACATGCTTATTATAGTATTATTATCGAGCCCATACTACCCAGTATTTATGTAGAAGCAAGAAATCAACTAGCTGCAGCTTCACACCCGTGAATTACCTTGTTTTTGTAGCCATCAGTCTGAGCTTGCAAGCTGTCACGTGGATATAGCCAAGGCAAAGCAAAAAGGAAATTTAGCTTATATGCCAAAAAATAAACTTAGGGGGAAACACGTGTTTAACGAATTCAAACAAAAACAAAACGAGATGCGATGACTTAGTTTCCACTGCTTAAATCTATTCCACTCTGATCCATAGGTCGAGTGGATTAGTTCCCACTGCTTGAATATATTCCACTCTGATCCATAGGTCGAGTGGATTAGATTCTAGTGCTTGAATCTAATCTACTCTGATCCATAGGTCGAGTGGATTATTTTCCACTGCTTAAATCTATCCACTCTGATCCATAGGTCGAGTGGATTAGTTTCCACTGCTTAAATCTGTTCCACTCTGATCCATAGGCCGGGTGGATCAGTTTCCATAATTATAATATCATTGGTTTCCACTGCATTTTTCGTTGTGGTACTTGGAACTGCTCCATAAACACTCGAATTGAAAAGTTAAAATATTTTAAATCCCGATGACAGCTGTCAAAATGACAGATACTGTCAGGAAATGACAATTAAGGTCAAATTGTTTTCCTAGCACTTCAAGCCCTAAGGGGCTTTTAGTGTTAGGGAGAGATACATATTTGCATGTAGATTCCTGTTTTGAGTTCCCTAGACCTAGGTAAATACAGTAGACCTTGGACCCCAATGTTGACTTGGCAAAATTTGGAAGTTCCACAATGTTAAAAACTCGATGCTCACTTTAAATTCAATATGAAAATTCCCATTTCAGTTTGTAGTTTCAACACGCCACTTTCTTTGACTAATTCGCAGACTGCTCTAAGTATAATATAAAACCCTTAAAAAAACCAAAACAATAGAAACGCGAAGCGAGGTAAAAAATAAAACCAGCCAAGTGCGAGAAAGACTAGAATAAGAAGGGTTCCGCGCCATCGTACAAAATGTATAAGAATGTAATTTTATTTAATCGAGAAAAAAGGCGTGAGAAATAACTTTTTAAGTACAATGAAATTAGCAGAGTTATTAAATTTATCGCTGAGTCGTTTATTTTTAACAGAACAAGTTGCTCAGAAAGGCTCTAGTACCTTTTGGTCTATAGTGGTAGATAAACCGTGTAATGTCAGTTCCTAATACTTTTTACCCAATTATTCTTAGGTACGTTTAGACAGGAATTAAATACTTTGCATTTCTTTCCCTTAATCCGGTTTAGAACTGTAAATAAGTACCTACATAATCTACGTACGTAATGTTTTTAGCTTGAGAGAACTCCTAAAAAGTACTTAACTGTAAAAGGTATTTTCATAATACACTAGATAACTGGCAGATAGAAGTGAAACCAATCTAATTTCAGACATGTCAACGAGTCATCACATAAAAATGCGGTGGCTGCCACGTCGCTCGTCGTCGACACAGTCGGCACTACGTACCGGACAAAACAAAATGTTTTTCGAAAGAGTTTTTCTGTGACATAGTTTCACATCTAAACAATTACTGGTGCTTATCCCTCTATAACTGTGGTGAAAATATTGTTAACATTCTACTGATGTGGTATCTATCAGGCTTCAACTAAACTAGCGTGAATTGCTATTATATTAAAGTTTATTAGAGAGGTAGTTTCACATCCATACAATTACCTTCTGTACCATACTGTTTTAGATATAAGTTTCTGTGAATAAAGCATTATCAATCTATCTATATATACTCTCATATCTCTTGAGAGTAAGCATCCACCAGCAGGGGCCAATACACAACTCCCCGATCCACCGGAAGAGAGTGATGTCGCTGTAAGCACGACCAGCCAGGACGTGCTTAAAGCTGTCATGTCTTTTCAGCACTCTGAAAAGACAGAAGATCTTTTAGATGCTGTGGAGTCACAGCATCTAAAAGATCTTCTGTCTGGCGGGTCTGGCCATGCAGGTGAAGTCCTTCTGGAAGACTTGACAGGTTTAATCAACCTGATGTTGTCAGGCCGAGTTAACAGCGAGATCACAGAACTCCTATACGGTGCGAACCTTTGTGCCCTAAAAAAGAAGGATGGCGGTATAAGACCCATAGCCGTGGGCACTACATACCGCCGCCTTGCGGCTAAAGTCTGCTGTCGGAAAGAAGCCGACTATTTAGGCGACTATTTCCGACCAATTCAGTTAGGCTTTGGTTCGCGAGGCGGATGTGAGGCCGCAGTACATTCCCTTCGTACATTTTTAGACCAAAATTATGGGGAGGTAATTCTGAAGGTAGACGTCAAAAACGCCTTCAATTCCGTAGACAGGGGCGCCTTGCTAAAACAAATTAATGACAAAATTCCAGAAATTTACCCTTTTCTTTGGCAATGTTACGGTTCGCCGTCAAAATTTATTTACAAGAACAATGTCATTTTGTCCGCTGTTGGATGTCAGCAGGGCGACCCTCTCGGTCCGGCCATATTTAGCCTTGCCATCCAACCGATAATTCAACGTCTCCAATCCAAGCTCAATGTTTGGTATTTGGATGACGGAACTTTAGGTGGAGAGGTAAACACAGTTTTTGATGATCTAAAAATCATCACAGATGAATTTCGAAAAATAGGTTTGGAATTAAATTTTTCAAAGTGCGAGCTTTTTATTTCGGACTCTTGTGTAGACAAAAACAATATCATTGGAAAATTCAATAGTTTAGCCCCCAACATAACAGTTGTTGATAAATGTTCACTTCGCCTCCTTGGTTCACCAATTCTTGATGAGTCTTTTCAGTCCTTTGTAGACGAGAAAATTCAAAATTTCAACAAAACTTCGGACAGACTGCTCAAAATTAATAGCCATATGGCTTTTACAATAATTAGATTTTGTCTTTTTGTACCTAAATTTACGTATTCTTTGAGATGTAGTCAACTGTGGAAACACAGTGAGCTCTTGGAAGGCTTAGACAACATAATAAAGAATACTCTATCATCGGTTTTGAATGTCGATTTAGATGACAAGGCATGGTCGCAGGCCTCCCTGCCTGTCAAATTGGGAGGCTTAGGTATACGCAAAATTTCAAGTGTAGCCCTTCCAGCGTTCCTGTCTTCCGTCTACAGCACTAGTTCTTTAGTTGAAAAAATTTTAAAGTCATCTTGTTTGGTCCCACCTGGAATTTCATTCAAAATTTAATTTTTAGACGAAGCTCGAACGGCTTGGCATAATGCTTGCCCTAATGCTGCTCCCCCAAAATCTCTTTTGTCTCAACGGCAATGGGACGGGCCTCTGTGTGAGTTGACACGGAATAGTTTGTTACAAACGTGCTCCAGCTCTGCGGATCGTGCCCGTCTCTTGGCCGTTTCTAAATGGGAGTCAGAACATTGGTTGCAAGCATTTCCTTCATTTAACACTGGCACTTTATTGGATCCCGTAACTTTCCGTATCGCAACATGTCTTCGGTTGGGTGCAATGTGTTGCGCGCCTCATCAATGCCAGTGCGGTACTGCTGTCGAACAGCTTGGTCATCACGGATTATCGTGCACTAGGGCCGCCGGTCGGATATCTCGTCATGCCAGCCTTAACGACGTCATCCGGCGGGCCTTTGTCACCGCTAACGTACCAGCTATTCTCGAACCGAATGGTCTGTTGCGTGACGATGGTAAGAGGCCTGACGGCATGACACTAGTCCCGTGGGAGTTGGGGAGGCCCATTGTGTGGGACGCTACATGCGTCGACACACTTGCGCCTTCCCATCTTCCGAGGACATCCGTAAGGGCTGGTGCGGTGGCAGATTTGGCCGAGGATCTCAAGAGACGCAAATATGCAGGTCTCGACAGAGCCTACATATTTGCTCCCTTTGGGGTCGAGACCCTAGGTCCGTGGGGTACCGAGGCTCTCCGCGTTTTTAAAAAGTTATCTGAGCGTCTGGTCGACGCGACGCGTGACCCGAGAGCTGGCGGATATCTGGCGCAGCGCATCAGCATTGCCATACAGCGGGGCAATGCAGCCAGCGTCTTGGGGACGCTTCCGACTGGTATTGATATGGATCAGTTGAGCTACCTGTAGATTGTTTGCAACAGTCTGCAGTTAGCTTATTTGTTTCAATTGTAAATACTAGTTATAATTTGATTGTAATTTTCTTTGTTAATAAAGGCCATTGCCATTTAAAAAAAAAAATCTATCTATCTATTACCGGTAATAAGGATGATTCTCGTTAGATCCAGAGACTTGTATTTCTCATTAAATCCACTTTGGATGGTGTGGATCTATCGAGAACTTTACATATTTCTCAGTATAGATTCATGACTAGATCCACGATGGATCTAGGGGGTTTTCTCGTCGTTTTTATATTAAATTTTATTCATTAGTCATTTTCCGTCGAGCTGTTCCATCATTCATTTCCATATTTCATGTTTCTGTGATAAAAAGGATTTTGCACTGATTTTCCTACCTTAAAAGCTTTATTTGATTTTCCCGGAAGTACCTGAAAATAAGTAAAATTTTAAATGAATAAAACTGGACTATAAATGAACGAAAATAATTCTTATTTGCAGGTGCTTTTTTACAAAAGCTTTCGGTAATAATTTAAAAAAGCTCCGTTATTCATAAATACTTATTGTACATAATTTGAATCAAACTCATTTGTTCCATAAATAGACCAAATCCTTTATCAAATAGGCGTTCTGTTTATTGATTAATCAATTTTAGGATTTAGATATTTCATATTATATTGGAGCTTTTCTTATGTCACTTTGCAGTATGTCGTTATGTAGTTATGACCACTTGCTGGTCTAGTTCTTACCTATACAGGGTTATTAGTAATTCACTGACACTGCGTGAAATGCAGGTTCTGCCGATCATCACGAACACGTTTGTGAAGATGCCAGTTCTTAATTCTCATACTTACTGGTGGTCATACCTCCATTTAATAATTGTTCTCTAGAGAGGCTTTATTTGAAACTGAATTCTCATTATGTTTAAGAGATATTCACAGAAAAAAAAGACCTGGCTTCTTCACGGATGTGTTTGTAATGAGGGGCAAAACCTGCAGTTCACGCACTGTCAGCGAATTACTAAAAACCCTGTTTATTAACTACTAGCTGCGCCCCGTGGCTTCGCCCGCGTAGAAATGGTTGCACACCCCCTAGGGGTAGTTTTGTAACAATAAAAAATATAAAATGTGTATCATTTTATATTATTATTCACCGATCACCGATTAACGGTTTATGTTAGCTGTAGATTAATCTAAAGCTAACATAAACCGTTAATCGGTAAAATCCGATCCAGGATCCGATCCGGTTACGGATTACGGATCCGGTAGGTTAATTTACTTTATAGTTTATATAAACCGAGTTTTGAGTGAATCGAACCAAGGAATAATAATTTTTCATAGAAACTTTACTACCCTTTCAAACCCCCTTAGATGTTAATTTTAATTAAGGACCCATATTAGGTATAGATTGCATAAACAGCCCTCTTCGGCAGCACAAATACGGTGTTAATATCTGCAGCGTAGTGTTATGTCTTATGGCATACTGCTGTGGGGGACACAGCAGTATGCCATAAGACATAACACTATGGAAGTAGCTGAAATAGACTAGTGTAGAAGTATCAACGTCAGCAAGATGATTGTTTTGACTGCATACGTTGCAGAACTAAGTCCTTAAACTATCTACATACCAAATTTCATCTAAATAGGTTAAGTAGTTACGGAGATACGTGGTAACAAACATTCACACAAACTTTCGCATTTATAATATTAGTAAGTATGTTATGATGGCAATTCGTATAATATTTTGTTTTGTATGTTCGACATTACACAGTTCTACTGTTTCTATTGAGGAAGGTGTCGAGTTCTTGCAGCAGTCAACAATTACCTATCCACAGAATTTATATTACACGCAAAAAAATCCATTGATAATTCAGAAAAGGGGCCATATCCTTCTCAAGGGTTGAGTTTATTGGGGGAATCTCAAGTCGATATATCTTTTAAGATTGATCTTTCTTCGTTTGTCGTCGCTTTAGCTAATGCCGATTTTATTTGTCTTTTCTGCTTTAGAAAGTAAAAGTTTATGTTCTCAGTTTCAACAAAAAAATACTTATTATTTTCGATCATTCATCCACAGATACATATAATATAGGTGCTTTATTGCACACTTAAATCTAATATGATCTATTTACAACAGGACAACTTAAAAACTAAGCGACAATTGGAGGTCTTATAGCTCCATAGCGATCTGTACCAGACAACCATGGATGGATAGGATCATTGGACAGTACAAGGGGATCTGTGCGCTTTATGTAGGTTTATAATATTATAAATGAAATATCAATAATACATACACATATATTACATACATATCATTATATATTACACGTTTACATATATGTACTACATAGGTAATTTAAAATCATAACTTACTCATTTTAAGGTAATATCTCGTCACTGTCTTGCATGGTACCGGAAGGCGCAAACGTGGGTAAAGATACAAGGTGAACCGATGACTTGCGAGTCGATTCAAATGATCAAATGATCTAACTAATTGATATCCACCGGGGGGGACAGCTCCCCCTGCAGAACAATTCTACCGCTGAAATGCGATCACCAACCCGCATGCCCAGTGCAGGGATTACGGGCATTACCCCTCGTGAGATTAAAGCCAACAAGTGGTTTATCAGGGGAAGGCCTGGGACCAGCAGTGGACCATTATAGGCTGTGGAGGTGGAGGTGGAGGTATTCAGATGTACGTACTCATTTTAGCCAATCATTGGCTGCATTTCGATTACGAATAAATAACAAAAGAAAGTGAACAGCGAAAATAGTTTAAGGAATACCTCGTACTGCAGAATCTCACCGCGCGGTTTTTTCCGCAAAATTCTGCATCATATGAAAACTGTCTGAAGCTGCCCGCACTCGCGGAGAAAAATCCGCGTATAAGTTACGATTCAGTAAACGGATTATCGAGTGGAGACCGCGACTCGGCAATCGTAGTGTAGGACGCCGTCCGGCCAGGTGGGATGACGATCTGCGAAAGACTGCAGGCAGATGCTGGATGCGGCAAGCTGAAGACAGGGCGCTATGGCGCTCATTGGGGGAAGCCTATGTCCAGCAGTGGACTATGATAGGTTGATGATGATGATGATGATGAGGCGGATTATAAGCCGCGAGAAAAATAATCACGCGGCGAGATTCCGCTCTGCGGGGTAAGCCTATAAAAGATACACTATAAAAACTATCGTTGTTTGACGAATCCATTACGGATGTAAGCGGGTTAACTACGAACCTTATTTGTGAGTCCCTCGTTAAGGGATGAAACGTTGGTGTTCTAACAACAAAAATAAAGTTTGAAGTCAACCCGCTTACATTCGTAATGAAAGTGATACGCTCACGAAACATCTGAACCGACCAGCTGGCGAAGGTCGTGAGAAACCGCTGTATGCGACCGATCACTGTAACGATCTTTGAGGAAGACCTTTGTCCAGTAGAGGACGTTTTAAACTCGAATGACGATGATGAACTTTGTCTGTTGAGTACCTTGACTTGACACGAGTAAACAGCTGAACGTATAAAAATAAGATAGGTCCTGGAAAAGGACATACTTATAGGAAAATAGGTGCGGAGCTGGGAGCAGAAGCATGTTTTATGAAAAAGTTAGTTAACAAAACTAAAGTAAAAAACACCCCAATCCTAATAATGGATAAAGAAGGATAAATAGCACCTTTTCAGCGTCATTTACAATCCTTTTCACAAATTAAGATGCTCATAAATTTGTTCGAAAGGATAAAAGAGAGTTATTTTAATAATGAAGCTACCTTTCTCGGTAAGGTTTTGAATTCACACAGGTTTAATGCTCGTAGAAACAGAACAAGGATTAATTTCAAAACTTCTGTACAAAATATTCTTTTGAAGTTTGTATGTATAATAAATTTATTTTCTTCGAGTTTGATGTTGCTCTTGACACTGACAGTGTCAAAATGTCTCCAAACACTGACAGTGTTTACACATATTTTTAATATATATCTTTTTTGTTTATAGGAATATGTGGGTAGCCCGTGCTTGGCTAACGTGATAGCTGGATGAAGAGTAACATTGAAAATTTGTAAAAGCTGTCCGGGAAGTATTTAATCTACAATCAATAACCATTTCTTATGAACCTGCGCTCTAACAAACTTCAATTTAATCGTCGTAATGGAGCAAGTTAATAGTTAGTTTTATAAAAAAAAATAGGTTTGTAAGGATTGCCTATATTCCTTTGCCTATTCCGAACTCCTCACTCCTGTATACTTACTGTTCGGTATCGACCTGCAAATTCTACTGGAATTTGCAGGTCTATCGGCTGTTTCGGGGATTTTGTAAATTTTTTTTTATTCAAAGTCGGGTCGAATTTTCCGGTAGGTACCATCCGAGCTTTGTTAGCGAAATAACTCCACGTTCGCGAACCATTAGCATGGCAAATGCGGAGTTCTGTTACATGAGGTAAACTACGTCATTCAGTAACCAGATAGGTTGTTGGTTAACGAGACCCACGGTGCGGTGGTTTCTTTAGTGCGTATTATGATGTAATGACTTGTGACAGGCACAAGGATTAAGTGTAAGTCAGAGATTAACAGTGATTGGGTATTTCAGACAAAACCGTTTTCAGGGTTCCGTAACCAAAGATGAAACCTTTGTATTTTCATGAAAATGCATATTAACATGCCTTTTTCATCATGGTTGGATGATGGGTGGACTTAAAATGTGAATCGCATGTTTTGTGCCATTCTAAATTTTACCTTACAAAATTTTTACGGTCCGGTTTCGCCATTTTTTCATTTCAGGCAAGGTGCTTAATGCAGGGAGGGAACCTTTAACTTAAAGTTGTTACTAATAAAATGGCGCACAATATATTGTGAGTATAAATTGCAAATGTCTGAACAAAATGTTTTAAAAATCCTGAGTTATGGGTCTGGCTGTATTTTAAAATACAAACCATAAAATGAGTGCCTCAGTCCATCACAATTGTGTTCCGATGCAGGTTATTCGCGATTTACATAAAGCTAAAATGTACAGGCAACGACAAAAATTGTATACAAACATTGTCAACCATAATTTATAATCTCACAGGACGTGAGCTAGCTCGTGCCTAGTGAGATAGCCGCCACAAGCTTTACATTACATTAGCGACGCGTGACCCGAGAGCTGGCGGATATCTGGCGCAGCGCATCAGCATTGCCATACAGCGGGGCAATGCAGCCAGCGTCTTGGAGACGCTTCCGACTGGTATTGGTATGGATCAGTTGAGCTACCTGTAGATTGTTTGCAACAGTCTGCAGTTAGCTTAATTGTTTCAATTATACAAAACTAGTTCTAATTTGTTTTTATTATTTGATTGTAATTTTCTTTGTTAATATATTACATATTCGCTCATAGCGATAAGGCCGCCTTTGTACTTCGTTTACTCTTAGCATCTATTTCTGTATTGTTTTCTCTCTTTGTGTGGTACAATAAATAATTATCTATCTATCTATCGATCTACATACATTACAGTAAACTAAAAATGCATATTATAAATACAAAAGTTTGATATTTTTGGAGGTTAGACGTTTGGGTTTGGATGTATGTTTGTTACTTCGCCAAAACTACGAACGGATCGGGATGACATTTTGCATTGACGTATGTAGTTCTAGACCTGGACTAAAACATAGTCTACTTTTTTACCGGGTAAACGTGTGCGAAGACGCGGCAGAAGCTACTTATCAATGAAAAGCTTAAGGTCACAATAGGTAACATAGGGACATACTGTAGACATAACTAAAAATAGAGGTAGTGCTTTAAGTATACAAATAAAACGTCTACAACGAAAATTACAATCAAATAATAGAAACAAGTTAGAACTAGTATTTACAATTGAAACAATTAAGCTAACTGCAGACTGTTGCAAACAATCTACAGGTAGCTCAACTGATCCATATCAATACCAGTCGGAAGCGTCCCCAAGACGCTGGCTCCATTGCCCCGCTGTATGGCAATGCTGATTCGCTGCGCTGTCTACAACTAAAAGTTGTTTTAAAAAAGTGGTCCCAGTTCATTAATTTTTATCATCGACAGTACATCTCTACACAGCCAATATTTTCTGAAGATACGGTATTATTTTCCCGGTACCTTCTATGAATAGCAAAGCAGAATTATCATGAAGCATGAAACTTTAACCCAACAAATACATAAATTATATTACTTCCTTATAGCGATTCTCAACACCTAATAAAACTTCTAGCCAAAACCAAAAATTTCTAGCTGTAAAGTAGATTTTCGTGTGAATTATACTCCTGAAGTTGAATAAGTATTATTAGCTCGACCAGAGTGTTGAATCTATTTGACATTAGTAACGAGACGAGATCGTGACGTCTCGTTACGATCTCGTCTTGTCTTTTTTCATACAATTTGTGTTGGTACACAAATTGTATTAAAAAAGGAGTAGCGTAGATAAACATAGATAGAGACGCTGTAGCGACTCTTATCTTACGGACAGGGAACTACGCAGATCCCCATACAAAAGGAAGACGTCACGACCACGTCCCGTTACTAACGTCAAACAGACTCACCCCTGTGGTTAGTAAAACTAGTTCTGGCCACTAATAAATCAAAGATTCGATTGTTCTTGTGTTGCGCTGGCCTCGGTCCAGGCTATCCCAGCGCAATGTTGCCAACTGGCTCCAATTGGCCTCTAGTTAGATTTGTCAGTTTCTTATGGATGGGTTATGGGCGTTATGGCTCCATGAGGCTAAACTGAAATGGGGTTTTTGCTTTTGGCTTTAGACTGACCTTATTTAGTTTCATCGATAAGCATGAACGTGATTTATATGGAATCGAATTGAAAAAATATATTAAATAAAACAACAAAATAAATTTGATTTGTCCGACACGACACGGAACCTCACAATACGAAAACAATAAGCAGACAAATAAACTAAGTACAAGGTTTCATACGATTTCATACAACAAATTCTAAAATTTTATTATTTCCTATTATTTCCTATGCCTCTGGTATTTTGGATTGGAAAGGCTTGTGTAGGTACAACACTAGACATTTTCAGTAGATACGATTTACTACCCGAAGAGATACGGAGCAGCTGTGAAGAACAATAAAACAGGTTTCATTACCTAACCAACTCCTTTCCCAAACCGAAGTAATCTGGTGCGAATCTTCCAAATAAATTCAGTCCGCAGTAATTCAAAGTTTACGTTGCTCCAGCGTTTTCAACTATTTTCCACCTGCAACGCGGCTAGTTTCCTATAATTTCATTCCACACCAACAGTCCGACCGTTTGTTACGAATTCCATAACAGTAATTTAATAGGAGTCGGTTCGAGTCACGGAGTCACGGGTTGTTTCCTCACATCACGCGCTGATTTGACGACGGTTTGACGTGAGGTATTGTTCCCTTATGCTAATTTACAGATTTAGATTTATGGACACTCTAGTGTAATAGATTATCCTCGCTGAAGTCATAAAAAAACAGATTAAAAGATTAGAGATTAAGTTAAAAAGATTTATAATGGAGCACACGCCATTTATAAAGATATTACCAAACTTCTTGTAGAATCGACAGGTGATCGGAATGCTGGCTTCTATTTCGGTCAACGAATTAGCATTGCCATTCAACGTGGCAATGCTGCCAGCATTCTGGGCACTCTGCCTTCTGGTGACGGCTTAGATTTTTAAGAAATAGATATTAAGTGTATATACTAGTTGTTATTGTTTTATTCTGTTATTGTAATCTATGTGCTAAATAAAATGTTCAAAGATTTATAGATTTATACTCGTTGTACACCACCAAGATATCCTTTACTGGGAGATTACGTGATTCTGTTTTGTACTGTTTATCAAGATACCAACATTGTTTCCATGTTTCGCAGCATGCAACTATATTAACATCTTTGACAAAGCTTTGCTTTTAGGTCCTAATGGTACAATATCTATCGAAATAATTAAATAAAAAATAAATAATGCTGGACAGACCTTGTGTTATGGGTACAAGATGACTGTTATACATAATACATTACATAGATATATATTTTTGATTATACATAGAAAATACCCAGAACACCCGGAATAAATACTTCTATAGTTAGCTTTTCCTTGATCAAGCTTTAGATTCCATCGCCGATTTTTATGAGAGCTAATCACCAATAATTTAATTTGAGACGGGGCTACAAAATAGGACCACGTCGATCACTGGTATCGAAGGCCAAGATCCTTTTGTGGTGTGCGCGAGCGAGAGCGACTTGCGTGTCGAGTGAACGTCACGCTAGTCAGTTAGTAAGTTAGCCCACATCGAACACAGTTTTAGCAGCATGACGTAGACAAGTAAAAATTGTCTTTCGCACTCAAACTCTGACGATGCACTAAAGCCAAAATATTAAACGACCGGCCGCCGGCCCCAGTATTAAGTTGAGCAATTAATTTCCTTTATTTTGTGGATAGTTGATGACCAACCCTTAATTTATCGGGTTTCATCTTTGTTTAAGTGCCGTAATAAAGATTTCGTTACGTAATGAAAATAATTAAAATTGCTTGGGCTCGTAAGAAAAATGATTTTGTTTTTGATGAGTTGAGTGCCTAGTGGTTAGTTAGTTTGTCTGTTTGCGCTGCAATTTTTAATTTATATTCTAAGTTCTATGCAACATCTTTCTGGAAAATATACTTAGGTACTATCTCTTGGGGAACAACAACTGTGATTTCTAGTCTTAAGACCCAATTAAGTAAAAAAAACCGCCAAGTGCGAGTCGACTCGCACACGAAGGTTTCCGTCCCGTAAAAATCAGGCAACTTTTTCAAAGAACATCAAATTTTCACTTGTTCGGAGACCCCTTTAAATTTTCAACTTTATTTTATTTTTAATATTTGTTATTATTACAGTTGAAATGGTAACATTTCAACTTTTAATTATAGAAAGTTTCAAGTGTCTACTGATCAAGAGACATTGTCAAATTAAATATAATAAAAATATAAGTGTATTTTTTTATTAAAGTATAAAGTAAATAAATATCCAAAATAAAGGAAAGCCCCCTTTAATTTGGATATTTATTTTATGTTTATTAATTGTTGTTCTAGCGGCAAGAGACACATTCTCTGAAAATTTCAGGTGTCTACCTTTTAGGTATGTTTCATGAGATATAGCCACGTGACAGACTGACGGACGGACGGACAGAGGGACGGACAGCGGAGGCTTTGTAATAGGGTTCCGTTTTTACCCTTCGGGTACGGAACCCTAAAAGTGAAATATTTTACTCACCACGATATTCTGTGACTAGACAGGGATTTTCTTAATCTTCTCAAAGGGTCGTACAATTAGGGCTGCAGGTTATTAGCAACAGCTGCTGAGAGGTTCGAAAAAAGCAGAAATTGCTTTCCTAATTAGTATTAATGAATCTTATTACCACAGAACGTTGAAACTTTGATTTCATATTGACCATTTTGCCTTTTTGGGTTGTTGTACAAATTAGACGGTGTACCGAAAGTTTTGTAAAACATTTTGTGACAAAATGGGGCATGAAGTAGGGATCTACCTACCTAAATAAAGGGTGTGTAAAAAGCTTCCATTTTGAAGCTTCCGTGTTTGTCCCTGAATGTGCCATTTTTATCAGCATTTATTTGAGCCACTCTCGTAGGTGGTTGTTTGTTTAGGTCCACTTTCCCTTGAACTAAAGGGTTGGTACACGGCTAACGTACCTACCTACCTAAACGTAAATGACAGGAGATTTTTTTCTTCTATATCACAGAGGCATCAGAGATTTAAGTCAAAGGAAAGTCCAAAGAAAGTCTCTTGATAATAGAATGTACTTTTTTTACCTTATTTGGATTCGAAATGTAGGAACAAAAATTTAAGTTTATTAAAGAAAACTTTTAAATCTTCTGCCAATTTGCACTGGCCCTCATTAAGCGCTGGTGATGACCAACCATTAAAATTAAAGAAACGGATTCTTTATTAACACTAAAACTGCAGCCAGTCTTTACACGACCAAAGAACAAATTGGTAATGGTACTTCCAAAGTATTATTTATCCATAATAAAAATCAGCCGTCTCGTTCGCAAATTTGCACGACCTGCCAGTGTAAGTTTGCGGACAGTGATGACAAACCGATAAAAATAAATAATCTAATTAATTAGTAATAGATACTGAAGCAATGTTTACACAACTTTTCAAACCATTTTTTATTTATAATGTTTATTATAGGACTTTGTCGCTAAGTGACCACATCGCCCTTTTAAGACAACAAACTTACGTATAAATTATACCTACTTATACAACAATTTACTTAACAACAAGATGGACAAAAATTTGGTGATTAAGATATAAATTAACAAAAAAAAATATTACTTCTTAATTTAAAACCACATTCAACCAGGTCATACAGCTGTGCTGCTTTGTCCAAAGTTGGTCTTTTTACTCGACTAAAGTATTATTTTTTATCCACAGTATAAAGGTATTACCAAACTTCTTGTAGAGTCGACAGGTGATCGGAATGCTGGCTTCTATTTCGGTCAACGAATTAGCATTGCCATTCAACGTGGCAATGCTGCCAGCATTCTGGGCACTCAGCCTTCTGGTGACGGCTTAGATTTTTAAGAAATAGATATTAAGTGTATATACTATGTAGTTGTAATTGTTTTGTTTCTGTTATTGTAATCTAGCTACGATTTTACTATCCACAGTATCGGTTTACTTAGAGTTTTGTTAGTTTGACACAGAATCGACGCCACTGCTCATTTGCATAACAGGACACCATTATCTAAATATAGATTACTTCTGTCGTCGAACTTATCTCGATTATACCTTGAGAATTTAGTTTCTTTGCCCTGAGTGGGGTCGGCACGACATTTTCACGGCTAATTCAATAGATAACGAGCCAACTTTCAGGGATAAATGGGAACAGACACGCAAAACGTTGCTGTTTGTTTTCTATTACGAAATTATTAAACAAAGATGTTTTCCACAGAGATGCAAGTTATATTTATTATTATTAACTCATTTATTGAATTTTTTTTAAATGGCAATGGTCTTTATTGACAAAGAAAATTACAATCAAATAATAAAAACAAATTAGAACTAGTATTTACAATTGAAACAATTAAGCTAACTGCAGGCTCTTGCAAACAATCTACCGGTAGCTCAACTGATCCCATATCAATACCAGTCGGAAGCGTCCCCAAGACGCTAGCTGCAAGATTTAAAATTATAAATAAACAAAAACATAACAAAAAAATATCACGATAAAATTGGAATTAAATATTAGACTACGTACATATTAGATGACAATATGATAAAACTGGATAAAACATAATAAAATAATTAATTACCCATTAACATTGACAATTTAATATTCATGTGGCTTTATATAAATGGTCATATATGGAAGGGAATATAAATGGGGGTTACCTCCATTTATATTCCTGTCCATTTATGACCGAGGAGAAGGTATTTATTTCGTTTTGTTCTTATTTATTGATGCCTTTTAGTAATTATTTACGCCCGTATTTGAATGCTCGTTTTGTGTTGCGCAGTAGCGTTGCTGTATGTAAAGTTCAAAGATACTCCTAGCCTAGGTTAGTAAGTTCGTATTATGCTATGTCTCTCAAGGAGACTACACACTAAAGTCAGATACAGCTCAGCGGTAAAACACAGCCGGCTTCTACCTACACTAATAATAATACATTGAAAGGTATTATTAATGTAGGTTTTGGGCACCCATTCCCCCAGGTCCCATTTGCAGAATGTCCCACAGTCCCTTTCGCAAAAGATCCCTTTAATAAATATCCCTTTCGTAAAACGTTTTGTAAAATGTCACTTTCGCAGAGTGTCCCTTTCGCAGAATTACTCTTTCTGAAAACGTCCCATAATTCATAATGAATTAAATAAAATACAGGAATATCAGTCAACTGTGTTCTGTCTTTGGTGTGTAAGCTCTGTCTAATACCTTAGTAACTATAAATACTACAGACTGACTCCCGTTGTAGTGAATCCCCATACGCCATGTCCATTATTAACAAAGAGGCCGACTCACCAAATTTAGCACCATCACTAGTGGCCGCTGTCTCAGTCGCTGATCGGTTCGCTGAGCCTTCCCTGGGCAACCAGGGATCTCACCCGGCAGGGCCAGACCGCACCGAAGCTACAGGCGGCACCGGCGGTGGTGGCGGTTAAACACAACCACAATAACTCAACAGACCCGCCCTTAGTAATCGGTGGAGAAGAGCTAGGACCAGGGGGCACTATCCCCACCAGGACAGCTTGATATTATAGGGCAGGGGACTCTATCCCCACCCCCCACAAGGGGTGAGATGAGAAGACAACGTTGTAGTGATCAAATAATCCGATTTGAGGCTTCTATTTTAGAGGGCTAAAAATGAATCCCATGCAATTGCCCCATCAAGGGTGTTAGAGGTACCGTGAAATGATACTCCAACGATGATAGTTCGCAACTGGTTTATTTGTTAGATTTAAGTTAACATGAAGACATTATGCGGAAGATAAGAAATCACGTTGATACATAACCTCACGTAGATATTGCTAAGCTATAATAACATAGGAAGTTAGGTAACCTTGATTTCACACGCATAGACTGAATAACACATTGTACCTTGTACATCTTGGCCACTAGAAAAAGGGAAAACAATGTAATGTGTAAGAACAAGAATCCAGACACATCTAGGATTCTTCCCTGATAATGTCACTACATTGTACTTCGTACATCCTGGCCACTCGCAAAAGGAAACAAGTATTTATTAAAACATGACAAAAACAAAGTATTCAAGTAAAAGGAGTACGATTGTAAATGAAAAAGTAAATGAATGTAAACTTTAAAAACTGTATGAGGTATAGAGACCTTAATGTTTTCAACTGTCACTTATTAAAGTGGGAATATTATATATTTAACCCTAAGCTCCATCGCGAAACACTCGGTGCTGCTTCATTTCATGCTTCTTCTATCGTGGGAATATTCAACCCTGAGCTCCATCGCGAAACACTCAGCGCTGCTTCATTGTGTGTTTCCACCGTCGGGATATTCAACCCGGAGCTCCATCGCGAAACACTCAGCGCTGCTTCATTCCACGCTGCTTGATGCTGTGCTGCCTTAAGGCCTTCCACAAGGGCCGCCGAGTTGACCGTCGATGTCAGATGAGGTCCTGCGTCGGCTCGCTGTGGCCTTCTCCGTCGTTGTGTACGAGAAGAACATTGGCTTAGGCTTTTATGACTTCGATTTTTTCCAAGGGATTCGGTTTGTAATTGAAGCACGCTGTGGCGAATCTCTTCTATCTGCTGCGTCATAGCCTTAAATCGAATGTTCATAATATCCTCGATCGTTTTCATAACTTCGTATCCGTTATGTTCGCCATTCCTGATAGTCGGCTGCACATGAGAATTCTTGGATGGTCCAGAAGGTTTCCAAAATGCGTCATGCAATAAACAATTGTGTCGACCTTGGCAAACTCTACATGAGCGCCTTGAACGGCACTGACCTACCTCATGCTGAAGTAGGCAATTTTCAGAAATGCCTAACTGCGTCGTTGCGTTTAACTTGTCTTTGGCATTTAGTTCTATGAAATCGTCACATTTGTATATTGCGTGATTGTGGCTACAATAAGGACAGGTCAATAATGTGCAAGCTGTTGAAATAAATCCAAGGTCGCCTGACTTACTGTAGCTTGTTTGTTGTTGATTATTTAGCTTGCTGCATGTTCCCTTTGACTGGCTGAAGGGTTTCTTTCCTTGAGAGGGATTTGATCTCAGGGGCTGCCGCACTAAAGTATCCATATCCTTCTTCATTGTGAGTGAACTGGATTTCGAGGGCTTCAGCACTGTTGTATCCTTTTCCCTTTTCATTAATGGTGCTAGATTGCTGAACTTATTTTCTATGAAGTCCAGAAGCTTATCTAGTCTGTCTATACTTGTCAGAAGGTGCTTATGAGTCTTCTGACTGGCTGGATCCTTGAGGAAGTTGCTCCTGATGTGTAACATAGCTTCAAGAATCTCCTCAAGACTCTCCTTCAAGTTATCCATGATTAGTAGGTTAAACAAGACCTCTTTGATATAGGATACTTGTCCAAGAGCTGCTCCGAGATGTGGGTTCCGACGGGCAATGTTGGGAACACAATTCGCTTCCCAAGAGCTCCTCTGCGATGTAGGTTCCGACGAGCAATGTAGGGAACACAATTCGCACAATACTACGTGTGTATGCGACGTAGTAGCCTTATGATAACGTTTTAGTAACGTACGTTATCACGTTGTCCTTCGAGAGACAGTGGTGAGCGCGACCGCGGATTTAGACTGTGAATCCGGCTCGAAGAATGCTAGAGCTACCGTGAAATAATAACTCCAACGCTGATAATTCGCAACTGATTTATTAATTAGATTTAAGATACATGAAGCTTCAATACGGAACAACAAAGATCACGTTTTGCAAGTAGACATTAGCACCTACACCTAAAGTCACCTAAAGTCCTATTAGGACTTTAGGTGAACTAGATTCTCGGCCTGACCTGACGCATTGTACTTCGTACATCGATATGCTATAATAACATAGGAAGCTAGGTAACCTTGATATCACACGCATAGACTGAATAACACATTGTACCTTGTACATCTTGGCCACTAGAAAAAAGGGAAAACAATGTAATGTGTAAGAACTGTGTAACACAAGAATCCAGACACAACTAGGATTCTTCCCTGATAATGTCACTACATTGTACTTCGTACATCCTGGCCACTCGCAAAAGGAAACAAGTATTTATTAAAACATGACAAAAAACAAAGTATTCAAGTAAAAGTGTAAAATTGTAAATAAATGTACCTAAATGAATGTAAACTATAAAAACTGTATGAGATAAAGAGATCTTAATGTTCTTATGTTTTCAACTGTCCACTTTCGCGCCTAAATAACTTTATTTATTTATTGAAGGGACATTCAGTCCAAAGTATTTATATCGTGAAATACTCAACACGCACCGCTCTTCACACGCTGTTTGATGCTGTGATGCGTTGGGGCCTTCTACAAGGGCCGCCGAGTTGACCGGCGCTGTCAGCTGAATACCTGCTCCTGCCCGCTGCGCCTTTCTTCGTTGTCGTCTACGTTGAGAGGAACGTTGGCTTAGGCTTTTATTCATGTATCTTCGATATGAGCGAGTTGAGCGGTTCTGTGAGATTCCGCTACTGTCCTTAAAGTTCTTTGCAAAGGGGTCATCAAGAGCACAACATGCAACAATCTTATGGTCATTAGGTGTCGACGGAAGCTGATGTATGTTGATGGATCCAGATTGTTCTAGAAACTTAAACGCATCATGCAGCCGAGAATTATGTTGACCTTGGCATACACTACATGAGCGTCTTGAACGACACTGACCTACCTCGTGCTGAAGTAGGCAATTTTGACAAATGCCTAACTGCGTCGTTGCATTTAATTTGTCTGTGGCGTTTAGTTTTATGAACTCATCACATTTGTATATTGCATGATTGCTGTTACAATAAGGACAGGTCAATGTGCACGCTGCTGAAATAATTTGAAGGTCGCCTGACTTACTGTAGCTTGCAGGATGATTTCTGTGATGATACTTATCGATTGATGGTCCCTCTGATTGATGACATCCGTTTAATATACAGGAATTGGATTTTAAAGTCTGTGTCGCCAAAGCATCCATTTTCTTTTCGAATAATGGTTCCAAAGATATAAACTTATTTTGTAAAAAATTAATTAGCTCTTCAAGCGTAGGTATTTCTCGCGGAGCTTTACGAGTTTCTCTGTAGTCTGCCAATGTTTTCGGGTCGAGCTTCTTGCAAATGAGATGGGCTAATATGGGCCCCCATGTTGTCGTGTCGATCCCGAGGTTCGACACGACAACATGGGGGCCCATATTAGGAGAATGGCGTGAATACTTTCCATTGAGGTGTCGTAGATACGTCTTATGTCGTTGCACGTTTGTTTGGCGGCATAAGACTGGTTTAAAAATATTTCCATGTGCCTAGTGAAAAGAACTATAGGGTTGTTGTATCTGTGGTTTAAGAGTTCCCCAGGCGGTCTCGTAGTTTTCGGATGAAATATGTAGATGTCGTATGAGCCGTTCTGGCTCACCCTGTAGCTTACCCTTCAAGTGTTGCATTTTCTGGCACTTTGTCAGCAAATGATTGTTGTGGATACACTCGGAGAAAACATCTAAAAATGCAGGCCATTGGGTATAACTGCCCTCAAATACTGGCACTTGAAGGTTTGGAGTTGATTGATCCAGATGTGAAGTAAATGCTAACCTTTCGTTGAGGGCTTCCATTGTAGCTTCGTAGGATTCCTCATAGTAGTAAAACTCGTACTCAACATCCGATCCTTGCAGGATACTATCTATTTGATTATGATATGTTTCGATTTCGTCCCATTTCTTCTGCACACGCTTTAATCTGTGCTCAAGCTCCCACTTTGCCTTAATCTCCTCCACCTTGAATCTGTTTGTATAGCGACCAAATCCTTTGAACAGTGTGCGCTGCATTCTCAATAACTCAGCGGCTCGTACCGCTGGACTCGGTGAGGCTGTAGGTGGTATATCAATCTGCATAGCTGCATCAACTTGTATCTCCATTATAAGTACGTGAAACAAATACCCCACTTGATATCTGGATACTTTTAAGAGCTGCGGGGTTGGTCCCAAATAGCACTGACTGGAATACAGTATAGGTACTACGTGTGAACGCGACGTAGTAGCCTTATGATAATGTTTTAGTAACGTACGTTATCACGTTGTCCTTCGAGAGACAGTGGTGAGCGCGACCGCGGATTTAGACTGTGAATCCGGCTCGAAGTATGTTAGAGGTACCGTGAAATAATAACTCTAACGCTGATAATTCTGGTTTATTTGTTAGATTTAAGTTAACATGAAGACATTATGCGGAAGATAAGAAATCACGTTGATACATAACCTCACGTAGATATTGCTAAGCTATAATAACATAGGAAGTTAGGTAACCTTGATTTCACACGCATAGACTGAATAACACATTGTACCTTGTACAAAGGGGGTACCCTGAACTCCATTTAGCTAAATTAACCTGTAGGTAGGTGAACAAATCTCATAATATCAACTTGTAGGCAAACTTTTCGATCAAGAAACTCTATTAAGAAGAGTGTTGCACGATACTCGAAACGTAAACAAGACTTCTAATCGACTTCGAAATTATCTTTCTAAAAGCGATGAGGACCAAAAAGCTGATTTCAGTGTCCCCCACTCCCCTCTAAGCAGTTTATTATTATTATTATTTATTATCATCAAATGTATTTTATTTTATTTTGGTTTATTCGGAGAACAAACAGTTGTACACTCTTTATAAATAAACTTACAATAACTCATAACCATTTATGTGTCCTCGCATGTAGAAGCTAAAAAACTGCTGCTTGCTCGCGGAGAAGAAATGAAAAAAACAGTTCTGTCTTGTTAACAACTAGGTGCCTACTCTATTTTTAGAGCTGTTGATACCCAATTTAAAAGAGTACCTATAAGTCTTAACATTATTTAACATTTAAAAATTGATAACAATAAATAAGCCTTACCATTATAAAAATTGATTCATTTCAAAAAACTAAAAATAAAAGAAACCTACATACAGCTCGGTGCTCTGACGAAGTGAAAGACGCTCTTCAAGGCGTATTGTCAGAGCCTGTACACGGGTAATCTTTGGGTTATCTACACTCGAAAATCGCTGGATGGATCTAATTTATTCTAATATAATCTATTGTAATATTGTAATTTTAGCTAGTAATTTAGGCTTAATTTTAATTTGAATCACATTTGTATTTTAATTTTAATTCTCATGTGGATTTTATTATCTGAATTAAATGAATACAATACAATACAGTACAATAAAAAAATCTGTCGAAATGCGAGTCAAAGTGATTACAATTTCATAACATTGTTTGCAACGGTCTGCAGTTAAGTTTTGATAAGTTTTGAAAAATTATTTTTTCACAGGTACCTATTATGGAAATGAAACGTTATTTGCATCGAGAAGGATTCTATCTCGATGGTTATTTTTAACAATTTTCAACCATAATTTTATTAAAACATTTACAGTATTACTCAGGAACTTGAGATTATTTGATCCTTTGATAAATGGAACGTTTAAAATAACTAGAACTGCCTAGTTGCCTATGAGGTCGCCAGTTCAATGCCGCTGATAATAAGATCCCGGGTTCCATTGTGTGTTATTAGATATTATCTAGCAAGAACACACACAGTTACAGAGAGTAGCAGCCCGGAGTCAGAAAGTTGGCAGTGTTACACGGCGGAGGCACGGGGGCCTCGGAAAGCACGTAAAGCCGTTGGTTGCCAAAATTTAGACAGGAGCATCATCACACTCCCTAGAAGTGTTAAATTTTCGTATGTATCTAATCTTTGTTTCTTTCCTTACTACACTACCACACCACAACAGCCTATATTGGTCAACAGCTGGACGCAGGCTTCCCCCTGATAAGCGCCTTTTTACTTTTATCTCATGGGGGGTAAACAAATTGTCAAAACCTTCTTGTGTAAAAAGGCCTACTATAAAATATCAGATTATCTAGAGGATAAAAAAGCTTGGGACGGGATTTGCTCCAACTCGAAAAATAACAACTAACAGGCTAAAGGTTTCTTCGTCGCTTCTTTACTTTAGTCTACATACCGAAGCGACTGAAATCAAAAATATCACTTTATTTCCGTGTCAGTGTTTAATTATTAAGAATTTGACCTTTTCTAAGTATACATTTATTGTATTTATGGAAATAAAGAGTTTTTGACTTTGACTTTGACTTTGGTAATGACCGTAATCCCTACGCTGGACATCCGGACTAGGGATCGCAATTCGGTGGTAGAATTGTTCTGCAGGAGGCGCTGCTGCCCACCCCCTGGTAGATATTCCTTAGTCGCCTTTTATGACACCCGCGGGAAGAGTTGGGGTGGTGCAAATTCTACCCCGCACCACACAGCACTTCTATATAATATAGGTAATTATTTATAAAGTCCGTTATCAAACTCTAGCTAATACCTGCTAGTTTGCCCAAGTTGCAGATAGTCAAATACGAACTGGTCCGTTATTGGTTCATATTTGCTTTGGTGGAAAGTTCAGAACTAATTTTATATATGCTGGCAGGTAAAGCTCAAGTTTTGTCGAGATGGTAAGGTGATCCAAAATGCTGGGGTAATATTTTATGGAATAAAGCATTTTGCCTCTTCGTCTCTTGTTGCCAAGAAACAAGATAGGTCTTAATTTTATTTTAGAGACCAAGAATGGAGGCTGTTTTCTAAGAAAATAATTTCAACAGAACCAATTGGAATTTCAATATCTACCTACCCTTCGCGATAATACTCAGTTCTACGGTTTTATTTAAAACAAAAATATGTTAAATAAACACTATCAAATTCAGGTTATCACAGATCGATGTATATAACATCGATCTAAGTAAAATAGGGGAGATGAGGTACTAGCTTCTCGAAAGTGGATGGCTCAAATTAGGTGCAAGCAGGTCCACCCACCTCAGTCATAGTGGACCGGCGTTCGTGTTACGCGTGCTTGCTACGACGTACTTTAATGTGATTTATTGACTAAAAGACTACAGGAATGCCCTTGCGTTTGTTCATTATAATTATTTCCCAAGATTTGAAATGTAAATGTAAGCGAGTGTTTGCGTGTAGGACGCATGTAGCTCTGGGAGAACGTACCATATCTACAGATTTTACTTAGCTCTATAGTATATCAGTTATCAAGTACCCATAACACAAGCTCTACTTAGCTTAGGGCTAAATGATTGTGTGTATCGTCCGGCACTATTCTCAATATTATTATTAATTATACCGGCAACTCGAAGCTAGGAACAACAAAATCTTCGGACAACGCCCAGTCCAAACCGCTGAAGCTAGAAAGCTGAAATTAGACAAACAGGTACCTTTTAGTACGCAACCTCCCGTTAAGAAGGGATTTTTAGAAATTCCACCCCTAAAGGGGTGAAAAGGGGATTGGATTGGAAGTTATTTTGGTGTTTTTTGTAACTCTTTAACCAGTGGCCCAATTAGCTTGAAACATACAGAGAATACTAAGAATACACAACTATTGAACACGTATTTTAGGATTTTTTAAAATGTTCCTGAAAATGGGGTAAATTGGGTTATTAAACTTTGTGATTCGTAATAAACTATAAGGTAAATAATGATACACATATTTTTTATTTTACAAAACTACCCCTAGGCGCGTGGCAATCGATTGCCACGCGGGCGAAGCTTCAGGGTGCAGCTACTTAAATATTCTCTTGGAATAATAATATACCTAAGTACCTACTTAGACGAATTTCATGTGCTTTAATATATAGGTATTCAGTGACCGTTCGATCTCCCTCGAGATTAGTTGTGCCACACGTAACCGTGCGTGCCGATTGTGCAAAGTGCTAACAAACGTCGCGTCCGACGTGGCTCGATCGCAATGAATTTGCTAGATAATCAAGTTTAGGCATGTTTACCGACGACATCACATTTTATTGTTAAGGCGAAGCTAACTGCATGCCGTAACAATGAATACACCGCAAAACGTTTCTATCACGATTAAAACAGAAACAGAACGACTCCTGGCCGAAGAACATAACAAAGTGTTACAACGCTACCAAGAAGAGAACTTTAAGAGCTTTGTTGGAGACCTAAAGAACCAAATAATTATCCTACAGCAGCAGCTGAAATGTGTTGTAGATACCACCACCATAATAAATCCGTCGAAATCACCATGCATGGAGACCTCTAACGCGCGTATTGAATACAGCACGGACGAGGACGAGCTAGTCCGAGAAACTGAATGGTTGAGAGCTAGTCAAGTCTAGGAAGTCTACGAAAAAAAGGAAATTGAACGCGTCGCTTGAACTATCACCTGAAACTAAAACACCAACAATTGAAAAAGAAAAGAAAGTTCCCCTTCCCCCACCGATCATAGTATATGGTGAGGAGAACTTCCAGAACTATTACGACTTCCTGTCCATGGAACATGCTGCTGGAACCTTTAACCTAAAATGTTAAATGGTAAAAGCGTGAAAGTGAATGCCTATAATGGTGAAACTTATCGAACCATAACCAAGGCTTTGAGCGAAAATAACTGCCTTTGGCACTCCTATGAGAACAAACAGGAGAAACCCATAAGGGTAATGGAAAAGAAACTGCCCTCTACTTGCAAAATAGAGAGAATAATTGAAGACTTGTAAAACAAAGGACTCAAGATTGAAGCAGTAGTGAATAAATTGAGCTGGAAAACTAAGGAGCCACTTAACATATTCACGCTTTGATCTTTCAGTAACGAAGAAGACATAAAAAAGATCAACGGAATCAAATATATACTGGGATGTGTGGTTGAGATCCAGCCTCTTCGGACCACAAATCTAATTCCCCAGTGTAAAAGATGTCAGGGGTATGGACATACACAAAAGTTCTGCGCTAAGGAGCCAAGGTGTGTCAAATGCCCGGTGCATTAAACACCTTACTCCGAACTGCGCAAAACCAATGGCAGAAAAACCGAAATGCGTGCATTATGGGGAGCCACATCCTGCAAGCTGAACGATATCCAAAGAAATGCAAAAATTGCGGAACAAAATAATAAAGACACCAACTGCCACAAGAAAACAACAAGCCTAGAGAGATAGAGTATCAGTACTTTAAGCGGTAAATTGACCAAAATTGCTAAAATTCTTTCTCACTTCATTTAACGTCTGAAAAAATAGAGTCCAAAAGTGCCATTACTTGAAGCGACACCAAAGTGGTCAGATAGCCACAAAACCATGACAAATCGACGCAGAAAAATCACTGATTTCAAATATGTTTTAAACTCATTTTCAACCAAAGTGTCGCTTCAAGTGTTAGAAGAATTATAGAAATTTTGGTCCATTTACCGCTTAAAGTACCGATCTATAGTTAGATTGTTATTTGATGTGTTTTTCCTTTTTTGTTTCAGATATTATAGGTTACTTAAATCGTTTTTCTTCGTCATAGGAAATGCTATTTTAAATACTATAGGTGTTTTTGCTTACTCCTATTCCCTTGGTGCCCAGTTGCTACATTCGTTTTTCCTTGCTTACCTTATATCTGTATGATGGAGTTAATGTGTTTTTCCTGCATGATTATGATCCATAGGGTATTATGGATTTCAAAATTGACAATCGTTGTAAAAAGCAGTGGCGCCGATAAAAGTAAACACACACAAAGAACCACATAAATATTTAAATTAACCGACATCGTCTTTTATTCTGGAAACGTCGATTCATTTAATTTCGCTGACTTCATAAATGAAGACGATAGTCGGTTGGAGTAAGCATTGTTTACGACATTGTGTATTCAAATTAACTATTCAAAACAAGTCTTGTCGCTATAAACAATGAATTTCGGTCTCTTTTGTGTAAGTGGTGTCACCTTTATAAGGAAATGATATGTGACGTGGCGCTTCATTCATCTGTGAACCGCCGTCGAGGCACATCACGTTTCGTCGCATCGCGAACAGCGGCCACAGAGAGTGCGTGTTTTAATGAATACCTGTAAATACTTAAGTGTGCGTGTCATTATTTATAATGTAAATCGAAATCCATAACTAATGTTTCTTTATAACGATGTGATTACCTTATTAACAATCAGGTAGAAACTTGTCACATTCTTAATGAGTTGCTATGTGTTATTATTTGATCGCGCGATCTTTTGATGAGTGTGATCCTGTCATTTTGCGAACTTCAAGGTCTGTCTAAGTTGCAAAAGTGTGCCCCTATTTCTTTATTTATTTTGTAGGTGTATTATTACCCTCATCCTTTTCTTTTTTTTTATTATAGTTTCACAATGTACCGGAAGATGTATTTTAAAAATAAAATATTGGAAATGGGCGGACACCCCAAGGATGTCAAACGTAAATTGATATTTCAAGGACCACCGGAATGTCAATCTGGAAATAAAGAGTCTTCAGAAGATGCACTCCATTGCGAAGTATCTACAAGTGTCTTTGTTCAAGTGCGCAATAAGTTATATATACTTTCGAGGAAACTTGACAGAAAATATAAGTAAATTGAGGACTGTCACTTTCAAAAAGTTAAATTTAAACGTGATGGCTGTTAAATACTCCATGTTACCTGATGCTAAAGAAGAAACAATACCTCTAAACGGAGCTCCAACTTCACAAATTGTAAAACTGCTTTACAAGAAGTCCCAGAACCTCATAGAACCAATAACCCAGAAGGCATTATGAAAATTTTACAAAACTTTGTGTTAGTTTTGCCCAGGGATGTTAGACGGCCACTTAGAAATCCTTGTACCGAGCTGGCTGAAAGCTGGTATTCGAGACGGGAAACTAGTACGCCTGTGCTCCGCTCTGGCGCTGCCAATAACTGCCAATTCTGAGAGACAAACAACGTCGGAAATCGCATCCCAGTAAAAAAAATTATATTTCAATTTCGTATACCGTTAATAGAGGGCAGTAATTATCGAACACACGGAAAAAATATCACATTTAACATTTTTTTTAAATATTATATTGCATTTCGGATATAATATGTAATGTGTGTATGTGTGTGTGTGAGGGTGTGTGTATGTGTGTTGATATTCCAAAAAATAAATAAATTATTTATAACGATGATTTTTAATTATTAAAATATTTATAGAAAAACGTTGAAAAAAAATTGAAATAATTGATAATTTTTATTTGAAAATACTCGATTCTTCCATCAATTGAACAATATTAATCGTTCATAAGCACTTACAATGATTTGAAAGTTTACTGCGCAAAAAAAAAAACTTACTCATGCGGGAACCAAGCCAGGGACCCCGTGAACGTGAGCGCAACCCGCTACCAATATGCTATCTTACATTCTGAGTTTACATTGGTGGAAAATGGTAATGCTCATCGAGTCAGCTTGTTATAATAGAGTTTTATAACATTACATTAGGGAAATCTGATTGGAATGTTTTTTTACATGCATCCCTGAAATTTGTCGATTATTCTATGTTGTCCGTGTATTTTTGTCGGTCAACGGCTTACGGATCGGATCTTTAACGGATCTTGGTATTTTTGCATACAAGGACTGAGTGGTCTTGGTACATGGTATGTGACACTAAAAACTAGTATGTATACCAAGAAGTTGGTACGTCTAACATCCCTGGTTTTGCCATACCAAGACTGTTCCACTATGAATATGTTACTCTTCCTCACGTCGTTGGTGTTGATACGTTAGCAGAAAATGATATTGAGGATGTTTGTATTAATTTAGTCGTACAAGGAGTAACGTCAAACCTTAAATTTTGATTGTATTTGATTTTAATGTTCCTATTGATCATTTAATTATGCTTAATTGTTTTGTTTTGAAGATTTTACTAATAATGTTAGCAATGTTGATTAAGTCATAAACTCATAACTCATACATAAGACTGAAATTGGTTGTAATGAGAAATATTTTGATACAGAATTTATAGTTGTTAAAATCTCTATTAATGAAAGGTAGGTTTATAAGCTCAATGTAAGTTTGCTATACAGAAGCGATACGCTGTGTTGGTCGTTAATAATATTGTTTGATCGCTCATGAAGATAGTGATGTACGTACACTTCGTTTGAAGTTTGTGTTTTCCCATTGAATGGGTTTTTTTTTGGGCAAAATGTTGTACCAGTAAGCTTATAAAACAATAAAAGACACTGTTTTATCTCAATATTCTTGTTTTTTTTTGGTATCTTTGGGAAACAAAGTAGGGACTTCAGTTAAAAATATAACATTGAATTATTACATAGCTAGCGCTTAAAGTGTTTTTCCTCTACTTAGCATACTATGGTTTTCTTAGTTAACTGGTTTTTCCACAACCCTGTATCTTATGCTCGACACTCTTCAGTTGTTTCCTAGTTATATCATGCATAGCTTGTCGCTAATGTGTTTTTCCTTGCGTTTGTCAAAATACTGAATTTGCATTTAATGTGTTTTGATTCCGCTGTATTCGCCATAAAATAATTAAGCGACGCATAAATCCTTTTATCATGTTAGCATATGCTTCTTAGTTTAATAGTAGATAGTAAATAAAAAATAAAGAAACTGTTTTTTTTCTTGTCGCTCTAACTGCAATATGTCACTTTTTATGATTTTTTTCAAATGTCTGTGCCAGGAAGATTTATTCAGCCGTCTGAACGTGAAAAGGTTACAGACAAACAGACAGAGTTACTTTCGAATTTATTACCATGCATGAAATATTTAATCCTCTGTGGGCGCCACGACTTGCAACAGCGTAGGTTAAATATCTCAACCCCCTAGACAGGGGTAAATTCTAGGAAAGATCTAACTCTGATAAAGTTAATAATAGTTTTGAAAAGTAGATGAAAAATCCAAGCTTTCGTGTTTGTTGTTAGCTGGGAGGAATACCACATTTAAACTATCAGATTTATAATAGATTCAGGCGTTACTTAGCGGAAATCATTTCTAAAACCGTAAAACCGTATATTTGAAAAGTTTTTAAAGAATGCCTGGGATCTATCAAATCGAGTCCGATATGAGTGGGACGTGAAGCGTTTAATTAATGGTTATTTCTACACCGTAGGAACTGTTTTATGAGATAAAAAGCAGCTATATATATGGAAGTTTTCAAACACACAGCCATCCATCTATCCATCCATACAAACTTTCGCATTTATAATATTGTTGTGTGATGATATTGGTCGAAGCGACGACGCTTGTTTGAGCTGGTGAATATCTGGCGCAGTGCATCAGCATTGCCATTCAGTGGGGCAATGCAGCGGTAGTGATATGGGTCTATTGATCTAACTCTAGATTATATGATATCTCTAGATTGCTTGCAACAGTCTACAGCAAGCTCAACTGCTTCTATTGTAAATAGGTACTATAGTTATTCCACTTTTTATTTGGTGTTTAGTAGTTCGACTGACAATCAAATAGTCATAATGTTTTGCCAATTCGATTTTGTATGACAATCGATTTTGTTTGTGAAGAAGTTCGTTGCTCAACATTTTGTATTGTTTTACAGACATACTCAGGCATCTAAATTACTTTATTTTTGGAATCTGAATATTCAATAGTAACACATAGTAATATTTTTGTTATTTTATTTGCCACTTTCTTCTGCGCGCAGCATTACACGCGTTGTTCCGTGATAAAAAGTAAGACTGAGTTACGGTGGTAAACTATAATTTTTTATATTATTTAATACTTTTTCTTGGAAGAATCATCTAGAATAATCTTCGTTTCGTACATATTACGTCGGCTCGGTAAAAAATAGAAACTTTCGTAAGTCTCCATATTATTCGAGTCGACAAATTCGCGTAAAATAAAAGTGTCTGTTTCTGTGGATTACCTCATTCAGTCTTCATTCACTCACCTGTCAACAATTAAGGAACTTCAGTATTGTATTATATTAGTATTTTCAGTACTTGGCGCAGCGCATCAGCATTGCCATACAGCGGGGCAATGCAGCCAGCGTCTTGGGGACGCTTCCGACTGGTATTGAAAGTCAAAAAAGTCAAAAACTCTTTATTCCCATAAATACAATAAATGTATACTTAGAAAAGGTCAAATTCTTAATAATTAAACACTGACACTGACTGATATGGATCAGTTGAGCTACCTGTAGATTGTTTGCAACAGTCTGCAGTTAGCTTAATTGTTTCAATTGTAAATACTAGTTCTAATTTGTTTCTATTCTTTACATAGATACATAGATGGTTCACAAACACAGACAGCACAAAACAAAATCAAACATAGACAAAAAGTATATAGGTATCGGTAAGATTGCTTTAGATGACATGTAGTTATCGAGTAGGTACCCACAATACAAGTTCTGTTTACTTTGGAACTACTAGGTAGATGCTGTGTGGATTGTCCAGCATTATTAATTTATATATTACGGAACCCAATGGCACTAGTCGAATTAAAACTAAGAAGGACCCATCAATTTATATCTAAGCCCAAAGCGATTTCTAGCAGGCAACCTTGGCCAGCGTGACCGTCTTTACTAATAAAAAGCAAAACTAATTATTCAGGCTAATGTAATCGTTTTATCAACCTGCCGCAATTGACCTTGGTTATAATTTTACTGTTCTTGACTTTTTGTCCATTCATGCGGTGATGAGGTCAAGCAAGGTATTAGGACTGTTCTCATATTCATCCGGGTGGGTTTTTACATGACTCATAATTTACAAGCTCTAGATCTCTGCATGGCTGAGTAAGTGGTGCAAATTCTAATTTAGCACGGCTTAGAATTGGCACCACCCCAAACTCTTTCGACTAAGGTACTAAGGGACTGGGTAGGGTGGGCAGCAGCGCCTCCTGCAGAAAAAAATTACCACCGAACTGCGATCCCTAGCCCTCGTGCCCAGCGTGGGGGTTTTGGGAATTACTCTGTATGGTAAAAGCCAATAAGGCGCTTATTAGGGGGAGGCCTGCGTCCAGCTGTGGACCATCTACAGCCCAAATATTGTAGACCTTACCTTATTTGGAGGGATCCAACTTCCAACTTACAAATGTAAGTTGGAAGTTGGATCCCTCCAAATATTGTAGATAAGGTGTACCGGTTCTGTAAATAATACATTGTTATGGAGTTGCAATCCGTGCGCTATTAGAATGGGACGAAACCATGTCAAAGTAAATATTTTACGGCACAATTCTGGTATAGTTGTCTAGAAATTCCCCTGTTCTGTGAGTAAAATCCACGCGTTGTCATAATGGCATGGTATCTTGTCAAAATAGGTTTTCCATCTATGTTCTAATACAGCGTACACATTTGCTCCCTTTGGGGTCGAGACCCTAGGTCCGTGGGGCACCGAGGTTGTCCGGGTTTTTAAAAAGTTATCTGAGAGGTCGAAGCGACGCATGGCCCGAGAGCTGGTAGGTATCTGACGCAGCGTTGCCATACAGCGGGGATATACAGCCAGCGTCTTGGGGACGCTTCCGACTAGTATTGATATGGATCAGTTGAGCTACCTGTAGATTGTTTGCAACAGTCTGCAGTTAACCTAATTGTTTCAATTGTAAATACTAGTTCTAATTTGTTTCTATTATTTGATTGTCATTTTCTTTGTTCTAACTATCCAAAGTTTCCCTAAACATTTTACGACAGTCGTTGGGCACTGGATGAGCATGTCAATACCCACCTGATTCCGGCATGGCCAGTAACACAACACTGTTTATTTGATTCCTCACACCTTGATGAATTAATTTGAAAATTCGTGTGTGATTGCGCATCATAAAAAAGCGCTTTGGGAGCTTGTAACAGAGGTAGAATTTTGTAAAGCCTGAGGCAAATCTGAACGTAGGCATTTTGCTTGCAAACAGAAATATATTTAGTGTCATCGAAACCTACCTAAAATGAGTTGTTTTTATGGTTAATTTTTTAGGTCAAAGTTTCCATTCTTAATTGTGGCTGAATCAATCAATTTAACAACCTTATTTAATGCAAAGAAAAACAAACGAATGAAAATGTCCCGGTCTCACCGAAAGTGCCCTGTTTCGCTATTCGCCTGGCGTTTAGAGTGTACCGTATAGCGTAGACAAGGAGTATGGAAGAAACCCTAGAGATCCAGATACACTCTACCGTGGTGTTACGCCTCTGCTACTCTTTATCCGGCCTGCAGCGCGGCCCTTTGATCTCGCCGTCTGCGTCTGAATACAGAGATTAATGATCTGCCTCCGTTGTAAATCTCTTAACACGTTTTTAACTTGAGCTAGCTTGTACCTGCGGCTTTGTTCGCGGTACCTTCCTTATAAGCTACGCTATGAATTCATAATAGTTCGTTTCGTTGTAGGTAATCTGGAAACCCATTTAGGTATTCGAACAGAAAGTGCAGAGAAGTCGAAGGAATCGAGAACATTTTTTTTTTAATTTAATCGATTCGGCAGTAATAATGGCGGACATCCGCAATTTTGCGAATAAACATTTTTTACAAAAATTACTTACATATATCAACCCTATCTACAAGTACGTATTAAAATTATTTAATTATTTAAAATAATGTAGAAAATCTGGCACCTGAATGAAAACATCTACAATCGAATTTAAAAAACGTCGCAATAGAAACGGACATTTGAATTTACTTCAGAGCTTTGAAAATGTCACTTGTCCGTTTATACGTCGTACGTTTTGCCTAAGTACCAATCTACGAAAGAAAAAAAATAAATTAATTTGGACCCAAATACATAACACAACACATTACAATAATATACAGGTACAAGAAACACAATAGATTATAGTTAACAAAACGGAAATAAAACATGACTTTAGATATACTATTTGGCACATTGGTTTCAAAAATTTATTTTATCTTAGCTTAGTTTATTAATTAAGAAGTTTATTAGATATTTCTGGTGGAATGAACGGTTTATAGGCAGGTAGATGTCTTCTTCTACGTTTCAGAGTAAAAAACGCAACTTCATTATTTCAGTGAAACAACGATATAGCAGTAAAGCCTGTCATCATATACACAATCTAAAAAAAAATATAATGTATGTACAACCAATAAAGAAGGTTATTTTAATTCATTATGGAAAATTTCATGTTAATCGGTGCGTAACTCTACCAAATGTGCTCTCCTGTAAAATATCGATTACATAGATGTCCCTATCTACTTTGCTGCCTTCGAAGTACCCAGGTAATGCATAGTTCCATACTATTAGTATAATTTTATAAAAAAATATTTAAAATAATTACCTATCCCTTGCGCGTTTGACTCGAAACTATGTGATAAGTAGATATATCAAACCATTTTAAACTAAAATTAACTGTTGAAAGAAATTTTATTAAGTTTGTTCCGATATTATGAACCTCATTTCATATTACCAAGCACTTTACTAAGGCTCAAATGAAATAATACAAATAAAGAACGACACGCGCAACATATTGCGGACGGCGGTTAACAGAACAAATTTTTCTCTATTACTTTTTTCGCAGAAGCAGAATATATGCGAGAATTTCATAATGATAATCGACCCCCGTTTCATCCTAAGACACTCCCAGTTGTAACCTGGAGAATGTTACGTTCAAATTTATAAAACCGGAGGTAAATGTTTTATTTCATAATGTGTTCCGAGATTTCCAGCATTCGTGAGACAATTATTTTGTTTGTATTTGTATTTATTTATTCACCGTACGTACACATTGTTACACTTGATGTCGTTACACTCTATGTAATTTATATTATAACAATTACACACACATTTTTGGTATAGGAAACATCATAAGGGTTGTTCAAAGAAAATAAAAATAAAACAGACAGGCATGACTTATGTACATATATACAAATTCAAAAAAATAATTGGTCAGATTAAAATGAATTATTAATAAGTTAAATGGTATGTCAAAGTATACTGCTGTACAAGGGCATTGTCAAACTATACTAAGAATAATGTACAAGATGACATAATAAAAAAAAATATAATAGTAATATTGAGATAATATCAAAAGTAAAATTATTTAAATTCATAATAAAGTAAATAAAGCTGCTGTATTGTCAAATAAACTAAAACAAAAATAAGTGATACAATAAATACAGAATCATTGTAAAACAATGTAAAAACAATAATAAAATTAATATTTTCTGCTGTAAAGGGACATTGTCGAATAAAAATAAAAATGTCAATAGGTATAAAATGCATGCCAATTTAGATTGCCCATATAGGTATAACAAAATTGTTGTAAAGATGTAAACAAACAACATACCAGAAATTACATCAGCTGTTTTTCCTCCAAAGCCTCAGAAAGACTGTAGCGGCACATTTTCATGATTATATCTTTCACAGTCAGTTCACTCTTTACAGTCGTCACTAAATTTGTTAAACATTTATATGCCTACCTACATACACACAAATAACTTTTAGAGACTGGATAATCTGCAGGCCGGATGCTGAATGTTGTTACCATGGCGCGTATTTTAACTATATATGTGTTGTATTATTCTAACAACAAAAAAAACTCGTGATCTGTTTGCATCACAGGTACATTTAGATACATTACTTTAGGTAAAAATCTGCGGAGAGAAGATATGTGTAAACACAAAATAAAAATAATTAACCCTCGGGAATAAAATATAAACCATTTCGGGATCATTTTCTAGGTATAACGAAATAATCATCACAATTGATTCATAATTGACGGAGACATCGACGAACATTAAAAAAAGCATACATACAGCATAACATCCTCCTTTTTGTTAAATCGGTTAGAAATACTAGGTACCCACTTACTTTAAATAAAAAGCATTGAGAAGAGATGTGTACAAAACAAACAATAAAAAAATCATAAAAGAACGAATAGAATCTTGAATTCATATCGTGAAGCTCAGGACAATATTTGGATATCATGTTATTTTGTGATTTCGCACCTGTTTGCGCTTTGATGGAAAACGACCTTTTTAGGGTTCCGTACCCGAAGGGTGAAAACGGAAACCTATTACTAAGCCTACGATGCAGCGACGTCCGTCCGTCTGTCACAGGACTCTAGCTCATGAACCGTCAGAGGTAGACAGTTGAAATTTTCAGAGAATGTGTATTTCTCTTGCCGCTATAACATCAACTAATAAAAATAAAATAAATATCTAATTTTTGCTCTTTTGTCAAGGCAATCTCTTGAACCACATTAGGTAGACACATGAAGCTTTCTATGAATAAGTAACACTTCAACTGTTACCTATATTAAAAAACATTAAAAATATAATAATGTTGAAGCTTTCAAGAGTTCTCGGAACAAGTGAAATTTTATGTTCTTCGATAAAGTTACCTGATTTTCGGTACGGAACTTCGTGTGCGAGTCGACTCGCACTTGGCGGTTTATTTGTACCGCGAAGTCTGATTTCACAATCTCAAAATATAATCCCCCAAATGTAAAAGACAAACCGATTGTCTTCTTGCATTGTTCTATGAAAGTTATAACTGAGATCAAAATTTATTTCAGTTTCAGAATCGCGGGCAATATTGGTTCATCACTTTTCACCAACTTATGTATGCTGAAAAATGTCTGCTAAAGAAAAGTAGTTTCAAACGTTGTCAGTCTGACGAAAAGAGTAGAGCACTTCACAAAAGCTCTTGCAAAATCCTATACTTGGAAAAAGCTTTTAAAACTTTTCTTTAAAATAAAAATAAAGAAACGTAGGCACACCTACCCATAATGGGTAGGTTTAATTTGGTGAGATTCTAGGTTTACACTTAGAATCTCAGTGCTAAGTGTAAGAAGAGTGTACAACATTAAGACCCTCGCTTTGCAAGGCTTACACTCTCGCCTTTTAAAAGTTTCGCATCCAATTTCCACGTTGCCTTGCAAGTCCCGGTAGATAGGTTGTTCTTAAAGACTCAGGTTATTTTTGATTCCGGTTTATTGAAGTAAGTACAGATTTACAGGTAGGTAACAAGATGTCGCGAGTTCGCGGGTATACCATATATATTGACGACCGATGTGGCGCGGCGGGCGAAGGTCCGCCTGCGACGCAGAAGGTTGCGGGTTCGATTCCCGCCTTGGGACAAATGTTTGTACGATCTGCAAATATTTGTTCCGGGTGTTCTGGGTATTTTCTATATGTAATAAAAAATATCTATCTATGTTATGTATTGTATTAAGTTTATCAGTCATCTAGTACCCATAACACAAGCTCTGCTTACTTTGGGGCTAGATGATGCTGTGTGGATTGTCCAGCATTATTATTATTATAAATTGTCCGCGTGCGTTCGGCGCGGCGCTGCGTCTCGTAGGAGAACCTTCCTTGCGTGCGGGGTGCGTCTGCGGCAGAGGGCGCTCTGCGCTCAGCAGTGATGTGAAGTTATCAGTTATCACGCTTTACGGCGTGAACATTGGTATTACTTTACTTTTGCTGTAGGAGGAGAATTTTAACCTTCAAAGTAGTTCAAAGTTAAAATTCTGCAGTCGTACGGAATTTACAGATTCAACGTGCATTAGGCTTTCTTAATCAACGTTGAATCTGTAAAATAAAACAACACACAACAAAGATAAAAAGACATCAAGGTTCTTTCATCAAGGGCCTACCTATTTCTTTCTATCTATGTATTTTTATCTTTGTTTAAATCAAAGAAGTGCTTGTGTAGTAAAGATATATATATAAGATATATATGTATAAGAAAGTTAAAAAAATATGAAGCTTTTAAACGAAAGGTTTTATATTTGGTTTAATCTAAATCCACTGAGGCTTATTGACATCAAAAAAGAATAATGAAATCGTATAATTTACATTAAAAGTAGAAATTATAAATTATTTGTCGAAAACTCATAGTTTTCTGGTTCCGTACACAATGGAAGAAAACTATTCAATTATTTAAAATGCTGTTGTTAGTGCAAAGCTGTCATTCTTTTTGTCACATAAATTCGTCTTAGTAACTGTGAGACTGGGGAAGTTGCAGTTTCACAAATTATCTTTTTCATACAGTATTGTTTGTCTGGAAAGTAGTTTTTATTTAATGAACTACAGCATGTTTTGACAACACGAGGCTGGCGATTAACTATATGTAATATTTTATTATCTACATAATTTTTAGAAATTAATTTACTAGATGAGCTAAAAAAACACAGGGAGAGTCCCCTGTGCTCATCTACGTATATAAATCACATCGTACCTTAGTGATTTTATAAATAAATACTTTGATTTTAAGGACCACACAGTGTATGTTTTAAAAGTAACACACAGAAAATCAAGCCAACGTTCAAACATTTCATTCCCAACCACAGTGATTCTTTTCCAATGAACGTTCTAATGAACATTTTGATGCTAAATTGCTACATATATTTTTTTGACTTGAACTCGCTTTTTTATTAATTCAAAGAATTAAGAATTAAATTATGTTTTTCCCCGTAAAATATTGGGGTTGGCATTCGCAAATCTACTATTTCATATTATATACCTTCGAAACCCAGAGTGCGTGATAGGACTGGCGCGTGACCACTTTATGAAAATGAAAACTCATTTGTATGGGGATTTAACTCAATAATAAAATAATTCACAATCTTTATTTACTGTGTTTTCACTAATTACACAATGTACTTTGAGCTTTTCGCATTCGTAATTCGTAAGAAATACAAAAGTATCTACTTTGTTCTAGTCAGTCGTTTCATTCGGGCTAGCTTTCGGTCAGCCAACTCGTAGAAAAATCGGCCTAGAAATTTAACTGAATGTTTGCGCCGCTTTGTAAACCGCCTAGCCGTTTTACAAACAGGCTGATTCAACGACAAGAGACGGCGGCGGCGGCGACAGATACACCATTTTAAAACAGTATTCAGCCATTAACAATAGTTGTTTTACCTAGTTTATTTTATAAAGTCAAAGTCAAAGTCAAAAACTCTTTATTTCTATAAATACAATAAATTTACACTTAGAAAAGGTAAAATTCTTAATAATTAAACACTGACACGGAAATAAAGTGATATTTTTGATTTCAGTCGCTTCGGTATGTAGACTAAAGTAAAGAAGCGACGAAGAAACCTTTAGCCTGTTAGTCTCCAAATCGAAAAATAACATTTTCGATTTGGAGCAAATCCCGTCCCAAGCTTTTTTATCCTCTAGATAATCTGATATTTTATAATAGGCCTTTTTACATAAATGGCTAAGCAAATCGAGGGCCAGTCGCCGTATCTTACGTTTCATTCGTGACCATTTTCAGTGGCTCGTCTACAACGACCTATCTCTATCGATCTACGCCTAAAGGTAAATTAAAAATTGAGGCTTCGCTTGGCTAGATACCAATATTTTAGGTACAACAAACCAACGGTGCCTAGGTAGTAGATAATTAAAATAACATCTGGTATAACTCACTCATTTTCCATCTCTACATAATTATGGCTTAAAATGAACGTTTCAGGGACGTACAACAATAGCAGAGGAACATTTCAAAGAAAGAGTAAATTATATGGTTATCAAGTTGGTTCCCATAATTATAATCAAATAACTAAGTAGGTTGAACAAAACGTGTAATAGGTTTTTATACTCGACGTATGTTTTAAAAACTTGTGACTTGGGAACGGAGAGCATTTTTGACAGATTTCAAAGAAAACTCGGTTGAAACAGACAACAATTGGCTACGGCTGCCGCTGTTCACCAAGGTTCAATGTTGTCTGGTATAGATCGTTCTTGAGCGATACAACCGCCAATTTTCATTCAGTTTTATACTCGTGTGTGTGAGTGAGTGATTATTCCAATGGAGCTTTTGTTAAACTGTCGACATACGCTCTCGGACATTGGTCTATATTGTATTCTACCAAAGGTCAGCTATGCTGAAGCTGACCACTTGTCAAGTGCCTGAAAATGACTCAATGATGATAGACTTGATCATTACCAAGCGTCCAATCAATACAAAATTTCAAGCCGTTATTTGATGGATGAGATTGTTACTTGTCAAGTTGTCAACACGGCACGTCGCGTGCCTGGCGTCTTCATGTTTAAGAAACTCGTACCCCATTATTAGCTTATTTGACATTTACCACATCAAAATAAGCCTAAGTATGAGTTTTGCATAGTTTATGAAAACTATAAATGTTTACGTTTCCATACATTTAGCTTCTTGCAGCGGATAGGTACTGAGTTTCCTACCGGATACTGAGAGGAACTACTTATCGATAAATGACAGCGATTAATACGAACTCGATAACAGTTTTCGAATGATTTTGAGTTATTTGTTTCATTGTGGCGGTAAATACGAGTGCCAACTTTAACAAACTACTTTTCGTAATATGATTGCGATTCATACTGGATACAGTTTTGGAATGTATTGAGTTTTAACAGTACGAGCGCCAACTTTATCACGTAAACGGGAGTAAACTGTCAGGTTCTCGAAAACGTTTTCCGTTGTAGGATAGAATAGAATATTTTTATTTGCAACTCATACAAAAACATGCTATAAAATAAAAAGTTCGACAGACAAAGGTCTAAATTAACTTTTTATTATGATAGTTTTGTGACTTAATGCAAAAATAAGTCTCATTAGACTTATTTTTGCATTAAGTCACAAAACTATCTCTGTCTCAGCATGGTTGTCTCGTTACAACCAACGCTGCTCTTCCGGCAGAGCCGTAATGGTGTTTTGCTAACTCGTGCTAGACGTAAAGGTTGACACATTTTGTAGTCGCATGTCGTAATTCTTAGGTTGATATGGGACATGTCATGGGCAGACATAAGCCTAAAATTGCGCGGTTTCTTTCCATGGAATGAGGGTAAGGGCCCGTCAGGTAACATCAATTATAAAGCTGCTTTTAGGCTTCTGTCGTTTTTAATTGATATTTAGGGTGCGCGTTCAGGAAGCGTATTTAGGACATTATTATACATATCAAGCTTCGATCAATTATGTAATTGATCGAAGATATCTGAAGTGGCAGTGGGCTGGCCATATCTCGCGAAGAGCCGACAACCGCTGGGGTAAACGTATTCTAAAGTGGAGACCGCGACTTGGCAAACGTAGTGTAGGACGCCCTCCGGCCAGGTAAGATGACTAACTGAGAAAAACTGCATGCAGATGCTGGATGCGGCAAGCTGAAGACAGGGCGCTATGGCACTCATTGGGGAAGGCCTATGTCCAGCCGTGGACTATGATAGGTTGATGATGATGATGATTGTACCTATGCGGCATATAATCAAGACATATTATTATTTTTAAAAAGTTAACCACAGTAATATGAATGGATGTGTAGCCATACTTATATTACAAATTCGAAAGTAACTCTGTCCGTCTGTTACCTTTTAACGCCAAAAAAACGTGCGAAGCCGCAGGCAGCGGCTAGTGAGTAATATGGAATTAAGAATCGACCCCACCATCTTAACCGGTGGATGCCGTAGGAGTCGACTAAGGGAACTCCGACTAACAGAAGCAGATCAGCAGCTTACTTCTGCTTTAACACGACTACTGCGATCACTAATCCGCCTGCCAATCGTGAAGATATAATATTGTATCATATCTATGGCAAAATTGTTGTTTGGGGAAGGCACGTTCAGCTGTGGACATTTGTGAAATTGAGAAGGAGGATTATAATTTATCACCTATTTAATTAGGATCATCTACCTTGTTTACAAAGAAAATTACAATCAAATAATAAGTTGTTGAAATTTTGAAATTCATCATCTACAAAATGACTGAAAAGACTCATTAAGAATTGGTGAGCCAAGGAGTCGAAGTGAACATTTATCTACAACTGTAATGTTGGGGGCCAAACTATCGAATTTTCCAATGATATACTATAAATATATCAACATTGTTTAAGTTAATAAAATAATGTTTTAGTATTAATTCATGCTATGAGCCCCTTTACAACTGAACTAAGAGTAAATCATCCTCCAAGCGCATCTTTAGTGCTCCTTGCGTCGAGCCACTCGCCTAATTAAGCAGGGAAATTCAGTTTTAAGCTTGCAAGGATCCAGGGGTGCCAAACAATCCATTACAATAATTTGTTCCAACAGGCTACAACTACCTAAATACCTACCCTTGAATAGTTAAAATAGGTAGACACCTAGTTAATAGTATTATTTGACGGGTATTTATCGCGTTTATTTACCTATTTTTCTCGACGTTCTTTCGTTTTTGTATTAATAATGTGTTCAGACCGCGTAAATTTAAAAATGTTTAGGTAGACACTTATATCAAAAGGGTAGACAGCCTTTTGACCGTACCGTTCTGACGTATTTCAAACAATATTTATAAGTAACCTTTATTGTGCTGCTGCTGAACAAAGAGTCCTAATTTCTAAATTAAAAAAAAGTTGAACGTAAATGGCGGTTCAATCGATACTTTCGTTTGATCGTCGATACATGGAACACTCAATAAAAAACTTTATCCTATCAACCATTTTTTTTAAATAAGTGAGTAAATTATGCCTATTTTATGTAAATTTATGAAAGCGAGAACCCTAACAAACCCCATTAGTCTACATACTTAGCTGCCTGACTGAGCTTTTGAACATTTAATGCTAGATTTCTTCTAGACAGAACAGTCACAGTGATGTTCTTAACCTTTTGTTTAGAAATCAGGGATCTAAGATTTCAATCGCCAGATATTTTTGTTAGGGCGGGCTGCGCCTCATGCAGAACTGATTTAACACCGGACTGTAATCTCCAAACCGCATGCCCAGCGAGGGGTTGTGGCATAACCCCCTAATGATAAGAGCGAAGAGGTGATTATCAGGGGTGTTTACGTCGAGCAGTGAACTGGTAAATACTGGTTAATGATAATAGTATTTTTTCCATTTAAGAGCTAACAAAGTATAGAAAATACATATGTCATATATATCTATGTTAAGTATATAAGTAGTTATGTAATTATGTCTAAGTATGTTCATTGCTTCCTACTTACCTAAACATTATTTCTGTTTACACGCCACCGTCTATACTTTTTCAGTCGCTTCTTGTCCATCCTAAGGTTGCCTGGAAGAGATCGCTCTTAGCGATAAGGCCGCCCATTGTACATTATCTTTATTTGTTTTGGTGTTCTGCGTTTTTTTATTATTTGGTGTGCAATAAAGAATATTTGTGTTGTATTGTATTGTATTGTACTATGTCATAGCGCCATAATTATTTATCAGGTGAAAGAACAAATTTTTAGCTGAGTTTGTCACGGGTTCCATACTACATCTTGTTTTTGAGCAGTCGAGCTCCTTACACCCTCCAAACCGTGGCAGCTTTGGCGTTAATATTTAATAAGCTAAGTCGAAACTAATTATCAGGTTTATTCTAGCACAGGTTTATGAATAATTATCGAACAGGAAGCCATAATACTCAGGCAACCGTAATATTATACATTTACCATAAACACCTAGTTTTCATTACTTAATTGCTACCTTACAACAGCAGACCGATACTCAAGCATGTTGTCTTGCTTGTTCCAATTTTAAAGTTTCAAATCGTTTATTGTAATTAAGTGATTTACATAGAATAGTATACTCGTAGTTACAGGTATAATCATGGCAACATTGCATCTCAAATATTTTGAACTGACAATTATTATTGTCAATTTTATTGACAAAGAAAATTACAATTCAATAATAAAAACAAATTAGAACTAGTATTTACAATTGAAACAATTAAGCTAACTGCAGACTGTTGTTAATGTTAATTGTATTATTATTTGCCACTTGTGATCTACAGGTTTGCCCTAGAACAAAACTACTACAATAGTGGAACATTGTATTGTATACAGAGTGCCACAGATGTATATCGGTGTACAATGTGTACACTACACAGGACCAAAAGTCAAGTTAACGATGCGACAAGTACTAAACAGATAAACGTTTAATATATGTATAGTTTGTCAAATTATTTAAGAATAGAAAAAGAATCAATAATGTCAAATGACAGAGGTTGTTATTGTGTCTCCTTCCAATAAGGACCGCATGTCACAACATAATTAGAACCAAATCTGATCAGTTATGAAGTGTAAACTTCATAAACAAATCTGAAAAGTTGTCAAAAAGGCAAATTTCAGGCACGAAGACTTAACTTTTGTTTAGTAGTGAGAGCTTTGTTTGTGTGTCATATTATGTATAAGATTTCGTAGGTAAGTACATATACCTACCTGGATCAAATGGTTTTGGAATGGGATGAAACCATTTCGAATCGAAAAACGCGCGATCGGTGATTAATTTCGTCAAGTTTCTATACCATTTTGATGACGCTCGGATTGTACAATAAATGTGAAGTAGGAAGTAAAACATTTACTTCTACGAGGTTCCGTTCAATTCTGATAGCGCGTGGATTGAACCTTGGCCCTTCTGATCAATTCAGATGTATTCGTGACTCGCTCATAACACTTTTTTTGATTTGTTTTTATTCGTAATCAAAATACAGCCAACGATCGACGCAAATAGTACTTAAGTACACCTCACAACACAAATACGAGTAGGTATATCTGATTTTACCAGCTGAAAGCAAAGCTCGACATAAGCTCTAAATATCTTCATCTCCATCACCGGTTCTACTTCTCTAACCAACGTGACATTACCTCTGCTACGTGCCAGCAATATCAAGCAGATACCTACGACAGCTGTTGTTTGCACCGCTAGGCTAGTTGATTAGCGGATAAATTATGCAATACAGCATTCGCGTAACTAACTAATTAAGGAATACGCCCATAAGCCCTTGTTTTGCAAAGCCTGCCTTATGTATGTAATTGAGTTTTCTGAATTTGCTGCAGCTCCGGTCTTAGCATTTGTTTTCAGTGCCCCGGGGATAGCGCAAGTGGAATCCAAAGCACACAAACAAACACAGAAGTATTAACTTATAGTTTATAGTTATGATTTGTTTCAGTAGGTATCGTAAAAGTGTAGTAAAAATGTAGGTACCTAAAATTAATAAAATACCTTTAAATCTTTTAAATCCATCAAGGTTATGACACTAAAGTAATTGACATTGGATATTTACCATGATTTGAGTTTTGAGTTTACCAATATTTCGGCACAGTTTCATGCGCCATGATCACGGAACATCAAAACTCAAATCATGGTAAATATCCCGTTGTGAATAGCTTAGTTATTACTAGAGTTCTATTGAACTCTTGCTTTTTAAATCAACCTCTGTAAAAACGCGTTTTTTTTTTAAATTGTATTTTTTTAATAAAGTACATCACAGAACGTAGAGTAAGGTAAGTATTTAATATAACATAAATAATCATCATCATCAACACCAAAAACAAACTTTAAAACACTTTTTTTTTTGCGGTAATATATTTATTGGCAAAGAATATTACAATTCAATAATAAAAACAAATTAGAACTAGTATTTACAATTGAAACAATTAAGCTAACTGCAGACTGTTGCAAACAATCTACAGGTGCTTAACTGATCCATATTAATACCAGTCGGAAGCGTCCCCAAGACGCTGGCTGCATTGCCCCGCTGTATGGCAATGCTGATGCGCTGCGCCAGATATCCACCAGCTATCGGGTCTCGCGTCGTCGCATAGACCAGACGCTCAGATAACTTTTTAAACACTAGCCATTCCATTCATGAATTTAGAACAAAATCATTGTAGAACAGGCAAATCAAAACAATATTTTTTTACCCTGATTTCTTGACGACAGGGCTAATAGCACATTACAGTGGTTGATAATGCATTAAAACTTTACTGAAAATAGGAAATCCCGTCCTTTTTTGTGTGTTGGATGTGTGATTTTTGCTATTTCGCTAGGCATGCTCCATGTCAGCGCCAAAATGACACTAGTTGAAATGGTAACCCAACATGTCAAGTGGGTTCTCTTTTAATACATACGGTTTCAGGGTGCGCATTGTGAATCTATGGGGACCGGCGGATACCTTGATCGATGTTCTTAATGGATTTTTGCCTGCTACGAGCGATATTTTTTAACGGACTTCAAAAAAAGGAAGGGTTTCAATGTTCTCGGCTGTATATGTTCTCACTTATAACTAAGAAACAATTATTATTATTAGTTTATTTTGCCAACAAAAAAATGTTTGCCTATTTTCAACTCTACCGACTTAATATGTCTGCCGCTATAGAGGCGAACATTCGTGATACGAGAAATTTTACCCTGTCATAGTCAGAGGTCCTAATCCGTCCTTTCGCAGAGTGCCCAGCTTGCAGTGTTCTATGGAGGTACAATCTGACAGGTGATTTTCTTTCTTTCTTAGAGTCAAAGATGGATTTAGCGAAACGTAAATTCGCTTTAAGTGTGCCTCGACCCTTACGCAATATACCTGACGACTTGTGCTAAACGAAAACCATTCTAAGAAGTATTTTATGTTTGAGAAATAGACGAAATCATTATTTATTCTTCAGACTCTCAAGAGAAAGGCCGAACATCAGTTCTAGATGAGAGAAAAGTACTCACTAAATATTCTGAACAGGATTTTCTGGAGGTTTCTAATTAGTGAGAGACAAAAGGCCTCAGTTACAATTAGCTGCGAAAAATAAGGATCATTTACCGAAGCACTTAAAAGGCTTAAAGGTCTCAGCTGTCCAAGCTGACAGAGATATGAATTTATCTTTTTATAATAAATAAGTACCTACTTAATGGGTTTTAGCGACACGAAATAAGTGGGAATAAGTTTATGTTAATAATAATAATATCGAAAATGTTCCTAAATCTAATTATTAATCTTAACTGTAAATTTTAAGTTGAGATTATACATTACATTTTAAAACATTTTTCGATATATTTATTATTAATGATGGTAATGTTTACTTTATTTCAACAAAGACATAAAAACAACAAAACGACAAATTACAACTAGTTTAATAAAATAACTATCTAATAACGAGTATGAAAGACACTTATTCGGTAGGTTGTAGAGTAGGTAGGTACCTACGTAATTAGTAAATTATTCATACGTTTTTGGATGATGGACACAAAAATCATTAGATTGGTTAAAAAAAACGTAAAACCTACTTTGTCTTCCAGTTTTGCGGGAAAAATATTATCCTTCAGGAATAAAATGTATAGAATTCTGTGGGACCATCTTGGGATCACCCTCATAAACAATAGAAAAATAAACCATATCGTAATTAAATTGACAGAGAAATCGGCGCGTCCATACGGCCGAACATAGAACTTCCTACATTTTTCAAAATCTGTTAAAAAAAAGTGGTTATTAATAATAATATATCCTTATGAATACGGATTACAAACACTTACAAAGGTTTTTTTAAAAAAAAATATCTTACCTGTGTGATATATTAAACAACTTCACAAGCTGCTGAAACAATCCAGTTAAAAACAATGTTCACTCACAAAGCAGTTAATATCACCAAATACATTCATAGAAACAACATCCACAAACTTGCCAAACGAAACGTATTTACATTAACGTATTTCAGATTAAAATCAAAAAAGATCCTAAATAAAACAACACAGAATCGCCCGAAAAAACAAAATCAAAGTTCAAATTTGGAAGCTCGTGTTCGTATTTCGTTCAGAAACCCGGAGCGCTGAGGCGTGCGCCTGCTCGCGGCTTTGAATTTGGACTGGCCGGAATATCCGCTGTTTTACTGACCGTTTGTACACCGTTGATCAAGGATGAACTTGATGCATAAATGTTGGAACCGGATGAATTTATGGTTACCCACTGACAAAGCTTTATGTAGAGTCGTGAACAATAATGCATAAATAGAGCTCTGTATAATTCAGATATCTCTCTAATGAAGTACTCTTCATAGATAGTTAAGTAGATAATAAAACTCTTTCTATAAATACCTACCTACCCAAATACATAATTACACTTTATTTAATAAAAAAAATTAAAGACCTACTTTAAATAAAGATTTTTAAAATAAAATTTTATTACTTATATAATATTTTTTTTACCATTGGTACATAACGGGACCATTTTCTATACAATAGCAGAAATAATTATCAAAATCGGTCCGTAATTGACGGAGAAATCGACGAACATACGTAAAAAAACATACATAGGTACAGCCGAACATAAAACCTCCTCCTTTTTTGAAGTTGGTTAAAAATACATTTCAGAAATAATTGCAGAGAATCGCTGAAGTACAAAGGGCGGCCTTATTGCTATGAAAAACCCTTTTATTTACCTTCCAACACAATAAATGTCGCCGATCTTTGGAGATATGGGATGGCATGTCAAAATAAGCACGGTCTATTCAGAGCATCGAGAGGAAATGTCATTTATTTTGTATAGACAACAATTTCGCCAAATCACTGCGGCGAACGCTGCGTTCCGATTGGCCGACTCAAGGTCAAGCATCACACTCGAGACGGGCAAGCAAATATTTTTATCGATATCGATAGTTAATGTTATATGTATGGGTTCCGAGGGGTGCAAATCTCAAAAAGTCGGAATGTCCCCTAGGTCACCCCGACCCCTGCGCTACACGATTCCGTAAAAATAACAAACAGGCCGAACAATTATGTCAATCAGTGAGTCAGTCAGTGGTAATCGAGCTCTATACAGGGTTAATTTTAAAAGACCAGCAACCTTTGGTGGCTAGTTTCTTAGCATCATCATCAGCAACAACGTTTGTTCTACGACTTTTGAAATAACTCAATAGGTTTTATTGAACTGTGCTGACTTTTGTAGGCCTATGTTGCATCAAGGACGACGCACGCTTGCGCGCGCATGCGCTGGCGATAATGATAACTAACCCTACCTAATGTACTAATTCGACAATCCCTTCATACTTGACCAGGCTTAGGACTGGCTACTTTAAACAATTAAAAACAAATAAGTGGTATGTAGATAGGAGGTACCTATGTAGATCTGGTAGGTAGGTATTATGTTCAACATCCTGCGCTGGAACTGTCCGTAATCTCGTAGTCGCTGTGTGGCGGCTAACATCATCTCGGTGTCCATAAATTTGGAAATCTTGTTCCAAATTGGCGGCAGGCTTCCAACACATTGTCATCACAGACTGGTCTGGGGGGATCAGAATTATGTGGGACTCGAGGTCCTGATAAGGCCGTAATACCCACTAAAACCTCTCAGGTGACCCCTCTCGCCATTTAAAACGAAACAGAAGGAAACACGCCCATTATTTCTGTTGTATATTGCTTCCCATAAAATGAAATCAGTTGTATTGTATGCCTTTTACTCCCTAACTAAGCGTGATGTTAAATAGCAACAGAATAATATTTGCTTAGTTTTGATAACGCTATCGAATCATGAAATAAAATTTTTTATTTACGCTGTAACTCAAAAGACGACTAAACCCCAAGGTGTGTTTTAGAAGGAAAGTTGCGGCACAGTGCCAAGAACATGCTATAATAGACTCCAGAACGAAACAGGACGAAACACGCCCCCTACTTCTGCTTGTATGTTGCTTTCCATACACACAACAATGACAAACACTGAAACATGACAAATCACTGATCAGTTTCGGAATTCGTAAGACCATATTTCCCCTACGTGCTCGATGATTCAGGGTCTATACGCTACTATATTTTGATTTTTGGATTATTAGATAGATAGATAAGAATTTTTATTAAGTTCACACACAAACTGCACAGGAAAACATAACAAATTTACAAAAACAGTATTTAGGTAGGTATAATAAGGAGGCAGGGTACACAATTATAAATAACAGACTAATAGAAAAAAAATATTTAAGCAAAAGCAAAACAACCAAAATTGTAAAAAAACCTAAATAGACATTATTTTTATTCATTATTTTTAATACCTAAATTACAGACACCTATCTAATAACAGTGCACAAGCCCTAATTACGATTATTATAGAATGTGCATAACGAAATCGCCTGATTCTACATCTTGAGTGGGTAGAATAAAAACATCCTTTGACGAGCAATCCAAGCGAGTGAAACATAACCATCGTGACCATCTTCTATGTATGTACCTACATATGTAAAGGTTATCGGGTAGATGATGCTATATTTTCAGCTCAACCTAAATACTGGTATGAAGATCTATAAAAAGAGTATGCAAATATGCAGGTCTCAACAGAGCCTAAACATTTGCACCCCTTGGAGTCGAGACCCTAGGTCCGTGGGGTACCGAGACTCTCCGGTTTATATGAAAATTATCTGAGCGTCTGCTCCAAGCGACGACGCGTGACCCGAGAGCTGGTGAGTGTCTGGCGTAGCGCATCAGCATTGCTTTACAGTGGGGAATGTAGCCAGCGTCTTGGGGACGCTTCCGACTGGTATTGTTAGGGATCAGTTGATTTGTTTCTATTATTTAATTGTAATTTTCTTTTTTATAATGAGGTTTTAGAAGAGTACCTAAAAGGTAGAGCATCAAATTAATGAGATCTCAAAAGAGATCTCATTAGAAACCATTTTCAATATTAAAAGATGCTTGAAAGGTCCTCGAGAATCGATATTGTTTAGACACCTAAATTCTATCTAGATTTCACCTAAATCTGCATAGGTACACATGGATGGTGTACTGGCAAAGCATTCGAGAGAGCTAAAAATAAAATGGAGCAGGATTGAAATTGATAATGGAAATGTTTTCAAGATGACCATTCATGTTAAGACTATGACGACAGAGAAGAACAATACGGAGAGAATTATGTAAACCCAGCATAACATAAAATAATAAACAAAGAGGGTACTAAAACGTTAACCAGATAGGTGACTATTGTAGCCGGCCCGGTAATATTAGGTATAAAAAAGCTTCGCCGACTCACCTGTCGACTGTTTGCTCAACAAACGAAAACCTGGTGATTTCAAAAGATAAATCCAGAGAAAAGGTGGAATTTTCTGTTCAAACAAAAAACAATCTTATATTGACTAGACGAATACGGATCCAGGGCGTGAAAATGGATGAATGGCAAAATCAGGTGGGCGAACGTAATAAATTATTTTGACAGGTTGACACAGCAATCGATATTCTTGAGTTTTGATTTTAAATTACTTTTTTAGCTACGATTGGCATTTCGTGCCTGCCTACCTACATATTGAGTGATATAATGATTTGCATATGTCTTGATCGATAACTTCAAAAAACCTATAGGTATTTTTTCGATGTATTAAGTATTCTTAATAATATAAAATGCCTGTTTAAGTCGCGACTTTCTTATCCTCCACGTCACGTCAAATTAATCACAAAATTATTGAAGGGCGTTATATGTACCTACTACCTATCAAACGGTGAGAAAAGGAAAGCTTTTTAAGTCATTTATCCTGGCTTACAATTTTATTAAAATCTACTAATAGATTTTACTTAGTTTGGTTACACAATGAAATTATAAATTAGTCAAAGTTTTCTTTACTACGTACAGTCACTTAGTTTCACTTTGCATGTTCACTAATAGAAAACATTAAAAATGGTAAACAAACAGTCACTTGTCATAGTAAACTAATCAAGAATGTCGGTCAACGCAGTCATGTCCGTCATAAATTGTATTGAGTGGCGAACAGACAATCTATCGGATTAGATGTCGAGGCACGACATCCCGCTGGTCCAATATCTTCGACATTTTCATATAATAAAACAGCGGGCGGTATTATTTGACAATATCTGACGATTGTCTTCGTGACTTGTTTCTTAAATTAGTAGTTTTTATAACAATAATTTCCTTTTTAGGGTTCCGTACCCGAAGGGTGAAAACGGGCTCTATCTCATGACCAGTTGAAATTTTCAGAGAATGCGTATTTCTCTTGCTGCTATAACAGCAAATAATAAAAATAAAATAAGTATCCAAATTAAAGGGGCCATCAAAACAAAAAACCTAATTTTTTTGGCTATTTTTGCTCTTCGTTTGTCAAGGCCTCTTGAACCACAATAGACACATGAAACTTTCCATAAATAAGTATTACATTTCAACTGTTAATAACAAAATACACTAAAAATATAATAAATATGAAAGGGTCCTCGAACAAGTAAAAATTTTATGTTATTTGAAAAAATTGCCTGATTTTCCGGTACCGTTCGTGTGTGAGTCGACTCGCACTTGGCGGTTAATATTATTTATAATATTATTATAATTTAAAGTTAATTAAAATCAATTAGAAGGCAAAGTAGATGAACAAATTATAATCATTTATCATCAGTCAATCGATGAATAATAATTCTGAGGATCCTTTCTAATTAATAAATTAAATGTGGTAAAAGCATAAACCGTAAAATACCGAAGTTACATAAAGGTACATTGACTTATAAGAGGAAAATTATAAATTGAAATGTAAATTCGTTATATTTCTTGTGGAAAAATGACAGTGCTGCCGGTGAAATGCCGTCGCAGCATTAGGCGCCATTATCGTTTCGATCGGAAAATGGATTAGTCCTCAGTTGTCTTTATCCTACTCATATCCCATATCTCATCCTTCTTATATCTCATCCTTCTTAGTTCCAGTTCTGGAATCGACAGTTCAATTTATTATTTGAATACATGGCAAATAAATAACTTCGTATAAGTTATAAACTTGGTACACATTTCACACAGAGAGTCCTAGGCAAGTTAAACAAAGACTTTGTAGAGGGAAGTATGAATGGAAACAGAACTAAGTTCTGTTGGCTGCTGGACTTTTCGCAAATTCTATGATTTTGTAAAAATGCGAGGATCGGTATTAAAACGTTTTATAGTCGCAACGGGAAGGGCATTATTATAAGAAAGTTTATGGCCGTTGTATTGTTAACTATAGGCCCACGAACTTACCTTTTACATCAATAATTTCAGTTGTTAGTTACAGGCAAATATTGCTGAGCTGGCGAAAATTTGGTTTTCAGGTTCAGAAAGTACAGTGATTTTCATATGTTTTTTCACCTACTGGTAGTAGGTACTATGTAATGTAATTCATTGTTAGATACGGCTATGTGCTCGATGGAAACGGCCAATTCAGTTCACCAGATAAGCTCTTAGGACGAAATTTGAAATAGAAATGTACATATTATGTAGAGTCTAATCTTTAGGTTCTTGCAGGAAAAAACGTGGCTCTATCTCCATTCACATGCTGAAAAAGAAAAATTCAAATTCAAATAATTTTATTGATAGCTGATGATTTTTATTATTTATTGTTTAGCCTCCGATTTTTACACGTTCCATGCGCAATTAGCCACTTCTTGTTCACCATTAGGTACATCGACCATGTCGATGGCAATAAGACAAAAGATGGTGTTAGCCTGTAATGAATGAAGTGCCTATGGAATGTTCGTTTAGGGAATACCCGATGGCCCAAGCAGGGACGGACAATTCGAGGGAAAATTAGCCAACTTCACGGAAAAGCCGGAAAAGTCTTTGAACATGAGCAAAATATGATTGAGTTAGAAAAATAATGAGTACCTAAGCATACCAGATAAGCAGTCACGATCGACTGCTTCAAGCTGCGAGCGACTGCATAGTGAACTATGCAACTGCTCGAGCGGCTCCGTTATGTAAATAGAGGACTGTAGTTCACTATGCAGTCGCCAGCCTGAATCAGTCGATCCTGACGGCTTCAAGCTGCCCGTATATCTAAGCCCTTACATTAATCGATAGATACCTAGGTCTGGTATTACATACCGAAGCTGTTTTTTTTTCTGAAAGCTGCTGTTATCTTCTTGGTGTTTTAGTGTCACTGGGTTGGGTCAACCCGCAGCAGTATGGCATGCACCTTAGATACCTTTTATTTTCGGCCTAGAACCGCCTCTGTCATACTCATACTATACAAGTACATATTTCGAGTCCTTGTGCTTTTCTTCTTTCAAACTGTTGCCTCTACATTTCAAAAATCCGGCTTTAGTACAACTCTTAACCATATTGGGAGTCACGATTGGGGAAGATAAACTGACGAAATGGGACCACGACTGCTTTACGAGGTACTTCCAGCAATTTATATCCACTACCCACTCCTGTGGACTTTTTGTCACAGCTTTAAGCCTGTTTGAACAGTAAATTACTTGGCTTAGTTACACTATTGCAATCCTCTTCATCTTCTTCTTCTTGTTGTCAGATGGCTTCTGCGACTAGGTTGTCGCAATTTCGCCAATGTCCGTCTCATGACAGCACAAGCTTTATGGATTGCGCATTATTAAACATAATATGTACATATTAGTATTTACTGCAAAGAAAAACGTAAAAATGTGGAACGCTTCACGATTTTGCGTGTCATCCTTGCGCAGGGGCCATGCTAATCTTCTCTGTATCGTTCCAATTTTAGTATATGTACTGCCGAAGCAAGTACTATTGCAATCAGTTCATGAAAAAAACCTTCAAACGTGACATTGTATGTAGTCGATTCTACGTCATCATGGAACTGACAGCAATCGGATCCATACAGAGTAGAAACAAAGACGCTAAATGATGGTCCTTCATTTTAATAGCAACACCACGTGTCTAGAAAAATTACATTTTATATGTAACTACCTACTTTTATGGGTTAGAATACTTTTTCCAGCATCGCCAACGCTACCCCGCCAATACCTCAGACCACCTTTTTGGATTGGATTGTACCCACATTATATTCCAAGGAGGTCGTATCATTATCGTTACGAATAGGATAAAATTTCAGTAAGTATTGTCCCTGCGTTACCCTCGTGAGACTGGGAACATCTGCCATGAAAAGCGTGATAGGGAGCATTTTGAAATAAGAATAAGGTACCAGCTTTCCATAACAAAGAGTTTGAGTATTGTTTTTTAGGTTAAGCTCTTGGCTTAAGTGAAAAGCTGGCCATTGACAAATGGAAACATTTTGAAATACGAATGAGGGACTTTTCAAAGTATGATCTTCCGAAAATTGCTAATATACCCCGAATGGTGGGCTCCCTTTCGCAAGGTAGTAACTAATGGACAAGTTTGACAAATTGTAGTCTATCCTCTTTTCAGAACACCACGTTATGTACCTTCCTCTTTTTAGAACACGCATTATCGAATAAACCCGATCCGTCAAGAGCGAGTGTGACTCGCGCGCCGAGGGTTTCGAAAGTTTGTCAAGTACATCAATATTATGTTCTATAGGTACCGAATAGAGACTTTGCTATTTAATGAATATCTAAAAATTAAGGTACATTACAGATGTATCGGTTTGCAAACTTCGGAGTATAGAGGGTATTAGTAAAAATTTCGAGTTTTTTTTACATTTCGAAAAGTATGTATCCTACAGGAATTACAAAAGCTGTTTTGAGATGTACGTACAAACCGATACATTTAATTTAATACCCCACTAGGTGAGGTAGCCTTTCGTTTTGAAAAAAAACCCTCCCTATTTTAACCATTTTCCAATAAGGGTTCTACTTACAGGCTTCTCTATATTTTTCCTGTCTATTATATGTCCATATCTCGTAATGTAATCCATATACATATATGTATATGTGTCATTTGTATGACACATACATTTCAGATGGATCGCTCTTCAAACTTCTGAGATAGGGAGCGGCATTCCGCTCCCTAATGTAATGTGTGTGTAATTTTTACAGTTTTTTCAAAATCTTTGAAAAAATATGAAATCTACAAAAATATAAAAACTATTTTGAAATGTACAAACTGATACCTTTCATTTGATAACTCACTTGACATTGTATGTCTCTTTTACAATTTCGACATCACAATTTGTACCGAAAATTCTTATTTTAATTTTTATCTTATTGTATTTTGTACAAGCGCGCGAAATGAAATATTATTTTAAATTTATGCTGTAGTTGCTGAGATATTAAAGATAGAAAAAAAGACAGAAAAAGCAAGACCATAAGGGTTTCGAAACCCTAAAAAAAGCTTTTATATTTATAACAAAATGATTTATTCCTTTTTGATTTTTTATTTAAAAAAATGCTTTATATTAAAAAAAAATCGACTCTGCAAACATAGTGTAGGACGCCCTCCGGCCAGGTGGGATGAAGATCTGCGAAAGACTGCAGGCAGATGCTGGATGCGGCAAGCTGAAGACAGGGCGCTATGACGCTCATTGGGGGAGGCGTATGTCCAGCAGTGTAGTGCAGTGCAGTGCAGTATGGCGCTCATTATGGAAGGCCTATGTCTAGCAGTGGACTAAGTTAGGTTGATGATGATGATGAAAAAATTATTCCTTTTTTCCCGTAAAAACCCACAGTAGATTAATTTATTAAAGAAAACATGGGAATTAAGTGATAGGTACCTACTTAATTCCATACCTACACTTCGTGTAAAGTTAAACGAATACCATTCAGGAGGAATGTCACGTCGTCGTCGTAGCTTAGAAGTAAATCTAGTTTCGAGTTCAACGTCCAATTCCCGTGTCATTGAATTACGAAATTTTTATAATTAAACATAATTTCAGCTAAGAAATGTATTTTGCTGGACTTACTGGTCTTTGGGTTCATTTTGATCTAAGGGGAATAATATGATCTCTTCTCGTTAACCGCGAAAAGTGAATGCAAATCTGCCACTGTGACCTTTCTTATCATAAATAAAGGGTGTCTCAGCCCAGATTTTAAACTTTAAACACGAATTTCTCAGAAGTTTGCGGGGCTAGCGGGAGGGGAGTGGTAGCGTTCGGTTGGTAACAAGTGCGGATTTGTTAGTCGCCATGTCGCAGTGGTCTGGCGCGCATCGCGCGTACGCAGTAGAGGCTTACTTTTGCAATGAGTTTTCGTTGAGTGAAGCACAGCGCAAGTTTTGTAATCGCTTTGAAATCCGCCGTATAAGTGACGCCCCGAGTATTCAATTAATTAAGTCGTGGGTAGAAAAGTTTAGAGCAACGGGATGTTTGCTTAACCATTCAATTCGCCCTCGAGATAGACCTGTGCGATCGATTGAAAACATCGACCGCGTCGCCGCTGCGATCGCGGAGCATCCACGACGATCAGTCAGGAAACATGCTGCCTCTTTGAGCCTTCACCGATCAAGTCTTCAACGAATTTTGGCTTTAGACTTAAAATTACATCCATACAAAATCCAAATAGTTCAAAAAATCAAACCGGAAGACTACAACAAGCGAAAATTTTACTGTCAGAAGATGTTAGAATTTTTTTCAGAGGAAAATGTGATCGACAATGTTTACTTTAGTGATGAGTCACATTTTCACCTCGAAGGCTACGTAAATCGTCAAAATTGCCGTTACTGGTCATCAAGCAACCCAAAAGAAAAACATCAGAAAGCATTACACAGCCCGAAAGTTACTGTATGGTGTGCAATATCGGCGACGAAAATCATCGGCCCATTTTTCTTTGAGAATGACCGAGGTGTAGCGGTTACAGTGACGAGCGAGCGGTATATTAACATGATCAATAATTTTTTTGTACCTCAGCTGCAAGATGGGGCTATTAACAAGTCAAATGTGTGGTTTCAGCAAGATGGGGCCACAGCCCACACTGCTAGGGTCTCCATGGACACACTAAAAGCTTTTTTTCCTGGTAAAATCATTAGCCGCTTTGGAGACGTATTGTGGCCACCTAGATCTCCTGACTTAACCCCAGCTGACTTTTTTTTATGGGGTTATCTCAAAGGAAGAGTATATGATACCCCTCTTACGAGTTTGGAGCAGTTAAAGGCCAAAATAACTACAGAAGTGCGAGCCATATCAGTTGACGTTTTACGGCGTGTCTCTGCGAATTCGCTTGTCCGCTTTGAAGAGTGCATTCGCCGTGAGGGAAGACATCTTGACGGTGTAATATTTCGTACATAAAATCCGCAACATTACACTATAATTTACAACAATTATAACATTTCTAATACAATTTGTTTTTTTTTTATAAATATTTAAAGTTTAAAATCGGCGCTGAGACACCCTTTAACCCTTCGCTGTGATGAGGTGGGCAGTAATAAAGTAATACATGCACGACAGCAACAAAGTACGGGACGCGATGGCTTCCTACGCGTATTGCCTTACAAGCAGATACCTTTCAGCTGTCAAGTGTCTAGTCTACCCCTACCTCTAGGTATATCTCTGTATGCACGGCCGATGTGGTGCGGCGGGCAGAGGTCGTGGGTTCGATTCCCGCCTTGGGACAAATGTTTGTACGATCTGCAAATATTTGTACCGGGTGTTCTGGGTATTTTCTAAGTATAATAAAATATATCTATCTATGTAATGTATTGTAGTATATTGTTAAAGTATATTAGTCATCTAGTACCCATAACCACAGACCAGTTTATATCAAGCTTGTGTTATGGCACACACCAGGATATAAACTGGTCTGTGCCATAACACAAGCTCTGCTTAGCTTGGGGCTGGATGAAGTTGTGTGGATTGTTCAGCCTTGTTGGATTGCTGATAAAAGCAGAGTTAGTACACCTAGATAATTTGTCCGAACTGAGAAGAGTCGTTTAGTTTTCCAAAAAACAAAAATCTCTATTTTCCAGAAGCATAAAACTTTATTGAGGGCGCTGTAGCTGAACCATGTCTTTACGCAAAGAAGCTTTAAAATAGTACCTAAGTATTCGTGTGTAGGTAAATAAAAATTATGTACCTACCTGTTTCCTTTTATGCCTACCTAAAATACTGCTTGTTCTTTATTTTTTTGTGTTTTTCCTGAGCTTTGTGTGTGAACTCAATAAAAAGTATAATCTATCTATAAATAAGTTTAAAAATAACGAAAAAAACAGTAAACGTATCATTCTGCGACATTGTTATACATACCTACGTCTTTTATAAAGTTTTTTTTATTAATTATTATACTCTACTAGGTAGACGTTTTATCCTTTTGGCATTGGGAATGTGTCTGATGTATTGAATTATGGAAGGGCCTGATGTATTGAATTATTTAACATTCTATCTAAATTCAGGACAAGTTGAATTGCTCCTATTTGTTCTAATCTATTTTATTCAATTTGTTATCGATTATTAGAAACTTTAGAAAGATACGGATGGGCAAATTCAGGGCAGGCCTTTTGGCAGGTAGGTACCTACGAAATAGGACCTGGTGCCTCTTCCAAAGATCGGAGAGGGATTTTCCATGATCATCACACTCAACAAGAGATTTGGTCACTGCAATTATTATTAATGGTGTTAGGTAAGTAGATACCTAGGTACTCAGGTGGATGCTGCTGCCCATCCCCGTGTAGATAATCCCTTAGTTGCCTGTTAGGGAACGTACCCATGCTGAGTCTTCGGAGGTCTTCAAAAAAACACGCTTGGTTCTCTAGGGAAATCTATTGGATAAAAAATATATGTGAATAAAAGAAAAAAAAGACTTGTTTTTTGTAAATTAACTTCCTGTTACAATATGGTTTTACATAAGGTTTTTCTTCTTGTTAATATTTTTTCTACTTCTAACTATATGTATGCACTCGTGGCGTCACGTGGCAAGCGCTGCAATTATTAAGATTATGTTCTTTTTGTAAACAATGATTGAAATATATATACGTTATATATGAATAACTACGTGAAAAATAGAGGGGGAGGAGTTGGGGGCTCTTGGCATATACTACAGATGGTCACCAACAAGGGGCTCCCCACGTAGGTAAAACAAAAAATAAAAAATGGGTCACGTACATAGTATGAGTACCTACGTAAGACAATGATTTATGTAGATAAGAACGTTTTTATTAAAACGGTGCCAGTTCCCAAAGAATTTCACGTTCAAGCTGAAAGAAAAGTGGTACCTAAATTCACTTGTTTCTTGCAAATTCTTGTCACGTTTGCTTCGTCTCATACTGTTTCATACGGAGTATTTTTATGGTGATATTTCCGACCATCCGTGACGTTTTCTTATATATTTCAGGTTTTAGCGTATGCAAAATAATGTTTAACATTTCCATAGCAGTTCTGGTGAAATTTCCAAGTGACTGGTAATAAATATACAGGGTATGGTATTTTTGCCGAATATAAGGAACCTAGTTTTTATTTTTCACGTGCCATTTGCGATTTTTATATTCCGTCCACGTATTCTAGAACTGACTGACTATACCTGCCTATATAAGCCGGCATTATGTGTAAGTACCTACTCGGTATTTTAATTATTGAGGCTCAAACCCGAGTTTAATATAAAACTTATACCGGTTGGATCAAATCTGGTAACTTATACATATATATATATATATATATAATAATATATATATAACTTACCATAAATATCGTCAACCACCGCAAGATCTACACCACCCTGCGCCGTCACGTTCCAGCATTCTCTTGTTTATTTTACTCAACCCCTCAACCCCTATCATAGGGTTCACAGTAGGGCAAGCACAGGGTTTGTTGTCTTGGGTAGAATAGAGAAAAATTACGTAATTTTGTCATCGAATGCGTAAATTATTTGAAATTCATTCCTTCAACTTCAATAATGTACGCAATGTTTAATAGTTTTATTAAATTTATTTTATTTTAAGGCACCTTTTCATTACCCCGTGGGTTATGTTTTTCGAGTGATCTGTGTGGTTGGCGGACACTCTTTATTAACTCTGAAGCATCAAAACGGCGTGATTTTGAAAAATGAAGAATCAAAATACTTGTCTCCTTTAAGATTTTTAGCTACATTTCGTAGGCCCTCACACTTGGCGAAAAAGTAAAAAACGAGGACACAGTCGGGCTTTTTAAAAGTTTTCAATTAATCATTTGTTGACTGAAATTGGACACAAAGCTCCTGTTTACTTCACGCTTGAGTGGTCGAGGGGGAAGTTTGAGACGTGGGTTCATTTGTGCGACAACACAAATATAAAGAAATAAATAATTATACAGTATGGACCAATGCTGTCTTAACTTTTGAAAAGCTTGTTACTTCCGCGCGGGTGTGGGTACCTATCGGTGCGGAAAGGGTATCAAACGCGAGATCGGCGGATAGTAAATAAAAGCTAGTACCTACCAAATAAATAATAATGCAGGTCAATTCCAAACACCATCATCTAGCCCCAAGCTAAGCATAGCTTGTGTTATGAATACTAGATGACTTATATACTTAATACAATAACATTACATAGATAGATATGTTTTATTATATTAGAAAATACCCAAGGCCAAGACGGGAATCGAACCCGCAACCTCCTACGTCGCAGGCGGACCTTCGCCCGCCGCGCCACATCGGTCGTCAAATACTTAGAGGGTAGTAGGTTAGAGGATAGATCTAACTCAACCCAAGCTAAAAACATCCCACCCCACGACAAAAATTATCACTTTATCACAAAGCTCCTCCAATACTTGTGCGAACAATAAAACTGCCGGGTATAAAACCGTTGTTGAAGTTGTTTTATGAGACAAGACTTGGTTTTTATTTATCCGTTTATTATTAGAACAGGCTAAATTGTAGAGCCGAGAATTTCGTTTATACGAAAAAAGTTTTGGGATATTATTTGATTTCATATATACGAATTTCATTGTAAAAAAACAATGTTGAGACGATTTGCCGGGTGTTTTCTATGTATTTTAAAACATTAAGTATTGAGACGCGCGGTAGAGCGTCCAGCCAAGTTTTGAAAGAAACTTGCGACGCAATAGCAGTGAGTATCTTATCGAACCATTGAGCACGCTTTCGGTCTCGTCTATATCTCAGACATTATCAAACCTACAGGCTTGCAATTATACATAATTAGTGAGATTCATGACTAGAGTAGGAATACCAAATTTTATAAATAAATGATATAATATTAAGTTCTTGAGTTATTAAGGTCCGAAAAGTGTCATTTTCAACAACTGACTCATCATTAATTTCAATCACTTCTAGATAACCTAGGAAGTTGAAATTTGGTATGAAGGTAGATGATCAAACTTTATCGGAGGAAAAAATAACTACATATTATATTGCTCTTTGAATGATGAACTGCTATGAAAAATTCATTCATTTTAATTTGTGTCTTGGCAAGTTCAACATTAAAACAAATGCGGTGGGTATAAACTTTCCAAGACCATAATTAAATAATGAGAGAACGTTACAAATTAAGATTATGAACTGCTATGAACTTGGCACCTATCTATATAATCTCAGCTCTTTTATCGGTGAAGCCACTTGAACGAACTTGGCTAGTGTTCACATTTATGTTTTTGATTTGATTTTTGTTTACATATTTATCATATTTTTGTTGAAAGTAGGCGTTTCTGATTCTAACAGTTTACCCATATTAACATAAGCTTTACAACTAGTATTGATATGGATCAGTTGAGCTACCTGTAGATTGTTTGCAACAGTCTGCAGTTAGATTAATAGTTTCAATTATATATACTAGTTCTAATTTGTTTTTATTGTTGAATTGTAATTTTCTTTGCCAATAAAGAAAAATACCAATTAAAAAAAAAAAAAAACTAGTACTAAGTATAAATAATTATTTTGTGCCTATACTTATTTTGGGGCTAGATGATGTTGTGTGGATAGTGCAGCATTATTCAAATTTAAATCGTAGGAGTACCTATATGTTAATATAGGTACTTGGTATTGGTACCTTGGTTGCCTGAAAGAGAGCGCTCGTAGTTATACGAGCGTTCTCTTTCAGGCAACCAAGGAAAACCTTAGTTTCTAAGAATCGACCTCAAAGACATAGGTAGGTACCTACTTAGATCTTTTTAGGTCAACAGCGCTAGGAAAAGCGTTAAAATTAACATTCACGCCCGGCCAGTTACACAGCTACGTAAACGTGATCATCATTATAGCAATAAAATCGAAACTTCGATTTGGTAATTTACAACGTAATGGACGGTCAAGAGCTTGGCGGCCGCGCCTCCCTCACTGCGCTCGGGAGAATAACAGCGTATTTAGTGCGATGGTTTATTTGTCCCTAGTAAAACAATTTACTGTTAAAAAATAATCGATTTAGACAAAACCTTTATCAAAAATAATAAAAAATTATATGTTTCGACAATTCCCGCCTTGGGACAAATGTTTGTACGATCTGCAAATATTTGTTCCGGGTGTCCTGGGTATTTTCTATATACCTACCTCTATAATAAAAAATATCTATCTATGTTATATATTGTATTAAGTTTATCAGTCATCTAGTACCCATAACACAAGCTCTGCTTACTTTGGGGCTAGATGATGCTGTGTGGATTGTCCAGCATTATTTATTTTATTTATTTATTTTATTTAATACCTGGGGGCCTACTCGGAAAACAAAAAACGAAGTTTCTGATTCGTTGTCAAGCAAAAACTATTCTTATGTCATCTACATAAGATAGCGTATACGCAAAACCTAATCAGAAACTCCCATTTTCGTTTTTACGAGTAGGCCCTTTGTCTAAAGTGGATGAGGCTAGGGTCTAATGCTGCTAACCTATACTATTGACAATGTTATCGTCGTAGAATCGTCACGTACACAGAAATCTGAATAATAAGAGCCTTATTATTTAGATTTCTGTGGTCACGTGGAATCCTTAGATGAAAGAAACTATTCTAGATAGTGCACGCGGTGATTTTTGCACGGAGTGATTGATACTCGTAGTATGGTTTCACCTTGACAAAATTAGTCATTGTGTGACGATACTATCTCATAGTGAAGAGATTAGTTTAACAGAATAGAGCCCCGTCTGAATTAAAATAGAACAATTTGTAAGTCGGGTTTTTATGGATAAAACATGATTTATTAAAATAAATACCAAAGGCAAAATTTTACAGCTAGACAATAGCAATGTGTTCATGTAAATGGACTGATTTAAATTCGCCTTTTTCAGCACGAATAATTTTTGATCAAAGGTTTAAAAGGCAGCTAGTTTAGCAAACAAAATTTAATTTCAAATTTCTTTAGTTATGACAAAAAACAATTGTACAATGCAGACTTATGTAAAGTGCTTATTCTATGTGTTTTTAAATGGACAACCAATCACATTATCCACAGATTACTAGAGAAGTTTTACTACTTACCTTTAAACAACAACCAACTGCGAGTATGTAAAAAAATTGGTTGCTGTTTAAAGGTAGCATAATGGTTACAATATTGTAGGTTTATTTTTATTTTAATATATTTTAGAGCGTTAATTTGAAGAGTAGTTAATTTTTTACACTTTGTTATGAAAGAGATAGAAAAAGGAAAAGGGTTGAGATTTAATTATTATTAATTTGTAATAGTTGTAGAATATTTTTCTTGAAACTAAGTTCAAATAGTAGAAACAGGTCAATATCAATGTATTTCTTGTTGTAAATATCAACGATGCGGTGCAGAGGCAAACGCAGGCAAGGTACGACTGGTAGGCAAGTGTAAGAGGTATTGCCTGCGCGCCGCACTTCAGCGAGGAACTACATAAATCAATTTATTTTTCGAGCTGCGGGCAATTAATTTACCATGATATTGACCATGCAGGAGCATGACCTGAAGAAGAACACGTCTGGATTTAAGAGTTAACATTTTATATAGTTTGCCAGTATAAACCTTAATAAACACTTCTACGACACTTTATAATGTCAACGTTATTAAAGGTAGAAGTTTAATTAAGGTAAAGGATAAAATTAATTTATTATAAGGCATGTGGTCTTCGTAATGATAATCGGACAAATTTTGACGCAAGTTTTCATACATTAAACGTCAAAGTTAACCGACGAGGCTGCTAAATGTCCGATTATATTTTTGTGAACACCAGCCTGAGTTGACCAAGAGAAGGTTAAAGGCTGATGTAACAGTCAAAGGAGAAACGTTAGAAATTGTTAATAGTACCATATTCTTAGGAATAACCTTAGATAGTAAACTTCAATGGGGCCCACACATAGACAAGCTATCGAAGAGACTTAGTTCTGCAGCGTATGCAGTCAAAAAAATCCGTCACCTTACAGACGTTGATACTTCTAGACTAGTTTATTTCAGCTACTTCCATAGTGTTTTGTCTTATGGCATACTGCTGTGGGGAACGCTGCAGATATTAACACCGTATTTGTGCTGCAGAAGAAGGTTGTTTGTGCAATCTATAATATGGGTCCCAGAGAAAGCCTACGTGAAAAATTCAACGAAATAAACATAATGACAGTACCATGTCAATATTTATGAAAACCTATTGTACACTCATAGAAATATCAATCGCTTCCCTAAAAATAGCGATGTACATAATTTGAATACAAGAAATAAACATAAACTCGCTGTGCCCACAACTAGACTACACAAAATCAATGTATCTTTTAAAGGGCAATGTATACGCTTCTACAACAAAACTCCTAGTGAGTTGCAAAAATTATCAGTAAATAAATTCAAAGAAATTGTCAAAACCTTCTTGTGTAAAAAGGCCTACTATAAAATATCAGATTATCTAGAGGCTAAAAAAGCTTGGGATGGGATTTGCTCCAACTCGAAAATAACAACTAACAGGCTAAAGGTTTCTTCGTCGCTTCTTTACTTTAGTCAACATACCGAAGCGACTGAAATAAAAAATATCCCTTTATTTCCGTGTCAGTGTTTAATTATTAAGAATTTGACCTTTTCTAAGTGTACATATTGTATTTATGGAAATAAAGAGTTTTTGACTTTGGCTTTGAAATTTTAAACAGTTGTTTTGACGTTTTTGACACAAGTTTTCATACAATAAACGTTAAAGCTAACCGACGAAGCTGCCCTATTGTACTTATTGTATCTTTTGTTTTGAACACAGACCTAAGAGCTTTCAGGCCGAGTACCTACCTATCCTACATCAGACGAAGAGAAATAGAGAATTATATTATTACGATGCTAATTCTAATTCTATGAGGGGAACTGAGATCTGCACTGACATCTCGCATGTATGTATCGCTAGCATGGAGTGTATTGTGCATTGTCCCCCTGCCTAACCAGGCCTTAACCAGCCCAGCTTCTTGAAGTACCGGAGCAGGACCTTTAGTGATTAATAGCTTCGTTTTAGCTTTTCTGTGGGTTTGGATGGGGTTAATGCCTCAATGAGACTCTTCAGCCCCGTCTTGTGAACCTCCTCTGTGACCGTGCTGGTGTTCCACAGTCTCTTCTTCTTGGATATTTATTACGATGCTAATTTAGTTTTAATTTTGGTAGCAAAAGCGTAGTTATTTATATTATAACGAAATTACAAACTGTTTCCTACAAAAATATTATACCACTTTTAATAAGATAAACAAATTTCGAAATCTATCCAGACGTAATGGTTTGTGGTTCACGACCATTGCATGTCTTCTAAAACCTTGGTGCGCACCTACTACTTTTCCGTGTCATTTGAACCTCGAATAACAAAGAAACAACTAGGGTTTTCGCTATGATAGGTGTAATCCGCACGCCATCAAAATGGGACGGAACTATGTAAATGTTATTTTATGTCACAGTTTTAATACAATCCGGGTGTGTTGTCAAAATAAAATGAAAGCTTGTCAAAGTTATATTATGAAGATTTCCGATCTTTTGAAAACGGGCTGCTTTTGTTCGCAAACAACCTTAACGCACCGAAAACCGTTTCCCATCAATCACTCAACAGCTTGATACCCCTTAACGTAACATTAATACCATCTACCGTTAAATGGCCTGTAACCGCGACACCAGACCCTTTCTCTCAAACGGCCCTCGTCAGTATTTATTTGCTGTTGAAAATATGGAATTTGAAAACGACATTAACGAATTAATGAAATGTAAAGTCGAGTTCAAAGAAACCCAGTGAGTGAGCACTTGGAGGTACTTATTATTTTGTTTTATTACTGGAGGGTTTGTCCTGACTTGGGAATCCTCGATTCGACTGAGATGAAACATTTTTTTTAATCATATGCCTGTATTATTTATTTAGCAACTAACACGACTATATACCAATTACATTAGTTACTTATGATTAAAAATTATACAAAATAAAATGAAATTATTGTAAAAATTATCAAATAAATTAAATTAGTTAATAAGGTAACACTATTTTAAAATAATGTAATCAAAACAGGCATGCTTTCATTCATCACTTTCGCAAAACCTCAGGCACACCAATATTATATTATATTATATTATATTATATTATATTATATTATATTATATTATATTATATTATATTATATTATATTATATTATATTATATTATATTATATTATATTATATTCTATATATTCTATTAATATTATATTCTTCTATCCATATGTCTCAGTCATCGATCTATACATTTATCAATACTTGAGTAACGCTTTTTTATGACATAAACGCTCATAAACGTCACTCATGACATGACTGAGCAAGCTTTTATAATATGGGCCATAGAGTTTAAAACGTAGAGTTACTGCAAGTAGTATGTTTTTCCGTAGATTACAGTGCTACGAGTACAATGCTTTGTGTTTCACAAAAAATATGGGGTAGGTACCTCCGACAAATAATCTTACGTAAATTCTAAAAGTATAAGTTTAGCTTTATTTTAGAAAGTGAATGAATAAGGAAATGAAAATTAAGAATAGCTTTAAATCGACCTGGTACGTACTTAGTGAATTAATAATTTTTCACACTCTATGCTCGTAAAACGCATTCTAGACGCCATGTACGTACCTATCTCTAACCAAGCAAGCAAGCAAGTGATTATAGCCTAGTTGGCTGAAAAAAGTGAAGGTTCAAATAAATAGAATGATTTGTTTGAATTGGAACATGAAAATTTGTGTGATTTTTTTTTTACCAAGTAGATCAATACAATGAAAATTTCTTTGAAATTCAAACTAACCTCTGTTCAGAAGCCGGAATAAAAACTAATGCCGCGGAACATGTTACCAAAATTTTACTTATTACTCGCAGAAAGTGTGAGGAGTATTTAGTTCATAGTTCATTTATTTATAAAGCACCTCGTGTATAAAGCTGTCTTCGTCTTGGGCGTGATTTAATCCCTCTCACACTCAGGATTCTAGCAACTTCCTCGCTTCGCTCGTGAGTTATTCTAGAATCCTGAGTTGCGCTTGAGATTCAATGACGCCCGCACTGCTTTACGCACTAGGTGCACAATCTTCTTTAAATAATTACCTACATTTATCTTAGTGCAGCTGATCGCACTATCATAAACTCATATCCCTAGGCATTGTGGATTCAAATGTACCTAGAGCTTTTTCAAAAATGACTTTCTAGAAAAGAGTTCTATCGAAAGGATTACGACGAAACTCGACTCGTTCGAGGGATCTAGCTAGTTTATCAAAGAATATTATACCTCGAATAGAGCTTTAACAGAAACCCAATGGGCAGAGAGCTTTTAACAAAAAAAAAATGAACAATACACACAACATCATCTAGTCCAAAGCTAAGCAGAGCATGTGTTATGTATGATATATGACTGATATACATAATACAATACATTACATAGGTAGATTTTTTTTATTTTTTTATTTTTACAACATTTGTTCCAAGGCGGGAATCGATCCTGAGCGGTCCTGAATCAGTTTTCATGTAGGTAAGCCTTTGTTAACATGAGACAAAGTAAAGATAGAAAATTACAAGCGACTCGTCTTGTTGAAATGTGGTCAAAATAAGTAATTGGACGTGTTAAACGACAAAATGGCATTACCTATTGAATAAATAACTTAGAAAAAACGTATCGTTGATTCCTCATGGATCAGCTCTATAAAATGGGATCCAACCAGGCAGACCAATTATTTCGAATACTTTTAAAAAAAATATGAATTAATAATATTCATATTTTATTATCATCAGAAAAAATACAGTAGAATTTCAAAATCGGTAAAAAAGAATGATAGATAGATAATATTTTTATTCATCACCTTATAAAACACATACATAGTACTTAATTAAACATATTATAGGGAACCGCAAAAAGCGATTTCTTCCAGGCAACTAAAACGTTTGTGAGAAAAATAAAGGATGGCAGTGCTTTATAACATAAATTCAAACTATTTATACTAATAGGTACACGTAATATCTACTTATTAAAATATTACACTAATACACACAACACAATAATTATACTCAGTAACTCTAAGGGACATGCTAAATAATCTAGTGTGACATGCATGGACCATGGGAGTTAGTAGACACATTTAAATAGTAATTATAGACTTTCCTTTGCGCGATGCGTGTTGCTTAAGCGTGCTGTGGTTGTTATGAATGTGTTAAGTTCATTTCTTAATTGTTTCAATTGTAAATACTATGTAGTTCTAATTTGTTTTTATTATTTGATTGTAATTTTCTTTGTCAATAAAGGCCATTGCCGTTAAAAAAAAAGTTAAGTTCAGTATGCACCTTATTAGAACTTTATAATACACAGAGTGCGATGTAATAGGTGTACTAATCGGAAAGGACATGATTCTGGACCCTGGACTTTTGTCTTATTGTTAAAAAATTCGAAATAACAAAAATACTATACAACATAAAAAAAAAAATGTTTTGTGAATAAAAATAAAAATAATAAAACACACCTATCGTAATCATTCTAAAAATCGTAGAACAAAAGTTGATCCCCCTGATCCAGGATCACTTTCGACTTATTACACCCATTTTGAGGCACCATGTATAAGCTCTCCTTGCTTTTGGAAACATGACAAACATCTTGACTTTGACGACCGATGTGGCGCGGCGGGCGAAGGTCCGCCTGCGACGCAGAAGGTTAAGGGTTCGATTCCCGCCTTGGGACAAATGTTTGTACGATCTGCAAATATTTTTTCCGGGTGTTCTGGGTATTTTCTATATATAATAAAAAATATCTATCTATGTTATATATTGTATTAAGTTTATCAGTCATCTAGTACCCATAACACAAGCTCTGCTTACTTTGGGGCTAGATGATGCTGTGTGGATTGTCCAGCATTATTATTATTATCTCTAAAATGATAACCATAAATAATAGGCCCAGTCTAAACTACCTCGAAACCAGTCGACCAACGGAAGTCTAGGGAAAGCCCATATTTTATTAGCTTTTTTTAATGTCCACTTGACCACCTTCGGTGATTAAAGAACTTTATTAGTTTTTTGTTACCTGTTCAAAGCAAGCCGCTGATTCTTTGTTTTGGAAATAAGAAGAAAAAAGGTAGACAATAGATAAACAATATTGAGCTAAGCTACACGCTTAAAGTCTGGCTAGTCCCGTATATTTTCATACGTTTGTTTTCTCTTGGCGCAAGGCGGCGGAGTGTCGCTAATAGAGTCACCAAAGTCAACGACGCAGCCCGGTGGTGGGTTGGAGCAACATGTCAGTGAATGAATTTCATTGCAGGCAGCTGACAGTGTTTTCGTTAACTTGTCGGCCCGCCCGCACGCTCCGCCCCGCCCCGCCGCGCCGAACCCCGCCGCGCCGCCGCCGCCGCTAACTTTGTTGTGTAGACTCTATAACCTACGCGTTAACCTAGGCACTAGCAGTGTGGCCGTGGTCTTATTGATAGAAGGAATAATTCTCAGAAGACTCAGAACATTTCATTTTTTCCCTATCACCCCTCCCCCTTTCTTCCTCCCTAGCTCTCCTTTACAGACACAAAAGCATGAGTCACAAGAAACAAGTCCCTTGGTTTGGTAGATCTAAAGCACTGGAAGTTTGCCTTAACGTTTCAGCTCAATTGAAACTAACGCAATATCACATAGCTAAGCTCGCTAAGTAAAATCTCAATGATATAGTAAACTTTAGAGATGATTGTTCCAAAGTGCCGGATAAACGGAATTAACTTTTTTACCTGCCAAAGTTTATGCTGATTTTGTATAATTTAATTATGCAGAAGTTGCGTTTTTGTTCTTTTATGCTGATTTTAAAATTTGTTGAAGTGTAATAAAGAAAGGTAGGATCTAAAAATAATATTAATATCTATTTTTTTATTTCCCAAAAGCCTGAGGTGTCCCGGTGCACAGTTTTTCGGGAACATAATTTGTACTACCTTTTTAGAGGAAACAGCGTGACAGGCTAGTTTCACCCGCTGCAAACGAAAACACTATTATTACCTAGGTCACTATTACCTACCTAGGTTTTACTATCTTATCCTGTGAACCTAACTTGTTAATCATCAAAATCAAATAAAGTATGTACCTAGCCAATAATAGAGGTTCATTGTGTGTGATTGTGTGAAAATTACACCAATGAGTTACCTACTAGGCCTTCAAGCATAATATCGGAATTTGATTGATTACCCGAGTATCATAATTGTCCGCAATAAACTTTGAATAACTTATGTAAATTGAGTGATAACCATGGAATTACTTGAACTCGTCGTTCGATAGGATTTCTCAACAATTTGTGAATATATTTAGTAATAATAATAATCATTTATTTCAGACATCACAAGAAAAGTATAACAAGGTAACTTAACTAGGGCCCATATGATAAATACCTTAGAGACTATACATAATTATAAATTATCAATAATAAAAACAAATTAGAACTAGTATTTACAATTGAAACAATTAAGCTAACTGCAGAATGTTGCAAACAATATACAGTAGCTCAACTGATCCATATTAATAAAAGTCGGAAGCGTCTCCAAGACGCTGGCTGGTCGCAGGCATCCCTGCCTGTCAAATTGGGAGGATTTAGGTATACGCAAAATTTCAAGTGTAGCCCCTCCAGGTGTTTTTGTCTTCCGCCTACAGCACTATTTCTCTAGTTGAAAAATTTTTAAAGTCATCTTGTTTGGTTCCACCTTTGAATTCCATTCAAAATTTCATTTTTAGACGAAGCTCGAACGGCTTGGCTTAGTGCTTGCCCCAATGCTGCTCCCCCAAAACCTCTTTTATCCCAAAGGCAATGGGACGGGCCTCTGTGTGAGCTGACACGGAATTGTTTGTTACAAACGTGCTCCAGCTCTGCGGATCGTGCCCGTCTCCTGGCCGTTTCTAAATGGGAGTCAGGACATTGGTTGCAAGCATTTCCTTCATTTAACACTGGCACTTTATTGGATCCCGTAACTTTCCGTATCGCAACATGTCAAAGTTTGGGTGCAAGGTGTTGCGCGCCTCATCAATGCCAGTGCGGTACTGCTGTCGAACAGCTTGGTCATCACGGATTATCACATCATCATCACACATCCGGCGGGCCTTTGTCACCGTTAACGTACCAGCTATCGAATTGTGCGAACCGAATGGTCTGTTGCGTGACGATGGTAAGAGGCCCGACGGTATGACACTAGTCCCATGGGAGTTGGGGAGGCCCATTGTGTGGGACGCTACATGCGTCGACACACTTGCGCCTTCCCATCTTCCGAGGACATCCGTGAGGGCTGGTGCGGCGGCAGATTTGGCCGAGGATCTCAAGAGAAGCTAATATGCAGGTCTCGACAGAGCCTACACATTTGCTCCCTTTGGGGTCGAGACAATAGGTCCGTGGGGTACCGAGGCTCTCCAGGTTTTTAACAAGTTATCTGAGCGTCTGGTCGACGCGACGCGTGACCCGAGAGCTGGTGGATATCTGGCGCAGCGCATCAGCATTGCCATACAGCGGGGCAATGCAGCCAGCGTCTTGGGGACGCTTCCGACTGGTATTGGTATGGATCAGTTGAGCTACCTGTAGATTGTTTGCAACAGTCTGCATTTAGCTTAATTGTTTCAATTGTAAATACTAGTTCTAATTTGTTTTTATTAACGAATTGTAATTTTCTTTGTCAATAAATTATAATTATAAATACACATCCATATTATATTTTTGAATTAACACGTAGGTGATACAAAGTGCCACAGTATATGTGCACTGCGCATAGGGGATAACTTTAGACCCCGTCGCTGGGCTTTAGTAAATTTTTTGAAACGTATGTCGCCTGGTAACAGTCATTGTCCTAAGCTAATTTTCTCACTCTCACCAATTGCATACAAAAGCACATCCGCGCCCGCGCGGGCCATACTTGCGTTTATAACCACCAAGTAGAACTTTCGCTCAAAATGTTGAACGTATTTTATTTGTGTCATAGAAGACTAATCTCACCAAGTTTTTGGTTCTTCTCGTGTCTTACAAATAATTTAGAAACTATGATAAAAACAAAATCCGTCAAGTGCGAGTGTGACTCGCGCGCTGAGGGTTTCGAACGTTTGTCAAGTACCCCAACCACGGTTAGAGACTTTGCTATTTAATGAATACATAAAAATTGAAGTTTGACATTGATATGGATCGGTTTGCATTGCAAACTTCGGAGTAAAGAAATACTTTTTTAGGACCTACAAGAACTACAAAAAATGTTTTGAGATGTACAAACTGATACCTTTTATTTGATATGCCAGTCAGTGTGCCTTTTGAAAATGATTCCCTTTTTGACCTTCATTCAATAAGTGTTCTACTTACAGACTTCTCTAGGTATATTTTTCCTGTAAAATATAGATCCATATCAACAAACGCTATATACATTTCAGATAGATCCCTCTGGTAGGTAGTTTTAGATTTTTTTGCTAGGTAATTTTTAGATTTTTTTCAAAATATAGGTATCAAAAAGTATGAAAACTACAAGAATTTCAAAAAAAAAGATTTTAAATTTACAAATTGATAGTTTCATTTGATACCCCATTTGACAGTGTAGGTCTCTTTTAAAATTTCGACATCAGTATTTGTACAGAAAATTTTCATTTTAATTTTTCATATTTTAACCACAAGGGTTTCGAAATCGATCTCCGATCTTCAAAACCCTAAAAAACTATGTCGGATTGAGCCAGGTATGTCTATGCTATTAGGTAGATAACACATAATAAATTGACATGTTGCTCTCCTGACCTTCGATCACCAATAGATACAACGCAATCGATCGATAATCGATACGATCGAAGATGCATGATCGAGAGGCTGCATACCAACACGGAATATAGTAATTTTTTAAAAGAAAGATATCCGGCAGCTATCTAGATGTCACAAGGAATAATTGATTATTATTGTCTTCATAGGCATTTTAATTTGGTCGCAGTGTGGGATCTTTAACTTCTATGGAAAGTAACTTTAACTTAACTATTGGTAACATGAAATATTTATGCAAATAGGTCGAGGAAAAAGTATAACTTCTTAGTCTCCAGTTCAATGTAAAAAAAGTTTAACGAAGTAAAAAAGAAGACGCCAAAAAAGTGAAGGAAAATGGTTCCCACAATGTAGTACACCTTGCACCTTGCTTGTATGCACTTATTAAAAAGCTGGAAATATCTTGAGCCGTATTGTTAACACTTATCAATTTTTCAACAGCGAGCTTAAACAAGAAGCAAAGTATGAAGCAGGCTGTGGCACGCTCATTAAAATTAATATCACGTCGGGATTCAGTGCACTGATGGTGCTGGCCCTCTAATTTGTTGACAGAACTCGAGTGCTATTTTTAAGTTGTCTATCATGCATGATGTATTCTTTTGGACCGTAGCTAGTGGCACTTAAGGGGGACTTTAAGGTAGGTAAGGCAATGAATGAATGAATAAGGTAGCTTTCAAAAGTGGGTAATAATATAAATATTGAGTTTGAGATTTCGCAGTAACTTTCGGTTCTATTGATTAATATTCTAGAGACCAAAAACAACAAAATAATTGCTGGTCATTACTTATTTTAGTACCTATTAATTATTTTATTAACAAAGAAAACTACAATTAAAGAATAAATACAAATTAGAACTAGTATTTACAATTGAAACAGTTGATCAAACTGCAGACAGTTGCATACAAGTAAAGTCATATTAATTAACAGTATTAATTAATCAATACCCACCCATCTACCAGGAAAGTCATAAAAATTATCTAAATTAGGTATTAACGCCTTTAGGATTGGCTCTTTTGCTATAGTATTTTTAAAATCGAAATAAATTCTTTATTAGGCTTTCAAACAAAGGAGAAGCGAACCGTCAATAAAATCAAGAGGCGGAGAACACTGGAAGAAAGCGTCTAAAATAATTAAAAGAATCATTTTAATTATTAATTATTTTGTATGGTATCAGCCACAATAGATACTCGTACCAAACAAATACTAAGTACGTATCTAATAATCTTTGAAATGTTTATTGGAACACCCGGTGTTTCCTCCTTTGTCGGAGCCAGTAAACATCGTGCATCGATAATTAAAAACGATCACACGATCTATCAATCTGTCCATTGAGGTTAGAAGTATTATCTGGGCTATTTAATTTAATAACCTAATAATTTATTAGTTACATTAAAGCTCAACGTCCATATCACGCGCGCGGTCCATACTTACAATGTGGTTAATTGAATAATTCAATGATTTACTTAGGTAAAAGTAAGTCATTTTAAGCTGTTACCATCCTACGCGTACATAGTACCCTGTTTCACTTAGTTGACAAAGTAGTGTTTGCAACTGTGCGTTGATAATTAATTAGGCTTCTTATATATAACAGAACGATGTGAAAAGTATCTGGATTACACCCCCCAAATAAGCAAATGCGATAACAAATTAAATATCATTTTCCTGTGCCAATTTCCATGCCGAAATAAAATGCCAATACCACCTCACAACAACTTAATTGCCTAGCTGCCTTTTCACGCCTAAACAGCTGAACGGATCTCGGTGAAATTTGGTAGGGAGGTAGATAGTATTTTGGGGACGGGCATAAACTACTTTTCTATCCTGGAAAAAAGCGTGCGAAGCCGCGGGCAGCAGCTAGAAACGAAAAAATTATTAAACATTAGATTGTTAAGCGAAAGCTGATGTGTCTATCAGTGGCAGTGGACGTTGAGCATTAGACAGTACCGCTATGTTTATCGATGTTTTCGATCGCATCGTATTCAACTTCTGACAATTGAAGCTTGCTTTGATGAGTTTACTTTTTTTTAATGAATCTAATGAACTGTGTGTATTACCACAGTTTTGTTTTAAAACTCTAAAACGAAAAACTCAAAGAGATTTATTACCATTAGACTTTACGGTTACGGTACTCTTAGACTCTTAGACGAGAGAGATGTTAGAAATTTCAGTTTAATAAGTGGTAAAAAGTTTACTTATCTACTTACTTTATTTATTCAAAACTGTTAGTTAAAAGTAGTTAAAAAAATACGACTAGATCGTAATAATCATAAAACATAAAGTAGTATAATTATTTAACTACATAATTATACTACTGAGTGTCAATTATATTATAAGGTGTAGGACCTACATTTGTGCTTCCGAATTAAAATTAAAGAGTTAGTAAAAGATTTAAGACTCAGAATTATAACATCGTTGATCCCCAAACTAAGAGAAACCTGTATCTTGGTGACCACTTTCCTTGAGTTCCTTACTTAAAACATAGCAAGCTAACCCTAAATTATATTTAAGTAAAAACTAGGTAGGTATCTCTAATTTCCGCATAACTTCCGAAAATATATTACTCGTATAATAATACGTTACATCGGACTCATAAAATCATTGTTCATTAAAAATACTTCTGTGAACACCGTTTCCATAACAAAATTTATTAAATTTGAATTATGTTCTTCGATGCAATCGTATCGAGAATCGAGATGCTTGAAACGGTACTACCGATTTTAGGGAATCTGTTTGCGGTCGCATCGTAATTTGGTACCTACTCTACCCAGGCTTGATGGGCCGGCCTACCGAATTCGAGTAAAATTGTTTTCCACTGGATACCTGGATAGCTCATGAATAATCTCGAATAAAACTCCATCTAGTTTCGAGTGGTTGCGAGTTTCCGCTGTAGTTTCTCCAATTTGCCTCTGATGGGTTGAATTCTCTACGACTACGTGATTATTCCATTATGAGCTCAACGGTAAAACATAATAAAATAAACATTTTGTGTAGGTACTTCATAGGTAGGACCAGAAAAATGTACTTATTAAAACTTTATTAACAAGTTTTTAGATAATATGTATTTTATCTATTGTAAATTAATTAAGTATAGTTAGGACCTTTATAAGTGCGAGTAAGACTCGCGCGCCGAGGGTTTCGAACGTTTTTCACAATATTTACTATAGAGGTACTGGTTAGAGACTGCTATTTAATGAATACCTAAAAGTTGCAGGTACATTTCAGTTGGATCGCTCTGCAAACTTCGGAGATAGGGGGAGGAGTGAGTAATTTTTAGATTTTTTTCAAAATATTTCAAAAAGTATGAAACCTACAGAAATTTCGAAAAACTGTTTTGAAATGTACAAATTGATACCTTGTATTTGATAACCCACTTGACCATGTACATCTTCTTAAATTTCGTAATCACAATTTGTACTGAAAATATTAATTTTAATTTTTTTTTTTTCTTTAAATCTGTACCTAGAGGCGCACAAAATGTATTAATATTTTAAATTTGCGTTGTCCCTTTCATCTTTTTTTGTTCAACAAGAGACCCACCAAGACTAAAAGGTAAAATATTTGAGTTATGCTCTACGAAACGTAAACAAACAAGCCTTAATAGTATTCATTATTTTTTAATCCATTATCACAAATAAAGGAGACAACCGATCTCACCGGCACGCCTCCTTTCCAGTGGTCCACGATTATTTTTTAATTACAATAAGCGATGACAAGTGTTGATTATTCTTCATTTAATTACAAGGGCCTTACAGTATTATAATTACGGCGGTATTAAAGGAAGCTTTCGTGTTTTATTCAGGGAGGTAGCCAGGGAAAAGATAGAGCACATTTTATTATGGCAGAACCGTGGCAGAGGAACCATCTTCTCCACTCTGGAGGTACTTTGTGGGGAGGGTGATCGCAATGAAGGAAAATATTACCTGCATTGATTATCCTCAGATCACCTGTCTGTATGTGTTATAATTATTGTTTTCTATTTCTATTGTTGCGTGTACTTTAATATGTGTCTTTTGATTGTATTATATCGTAAACCTATGGACTAATTATTGACTGAAACAAAACCTTTTAATTTTATTTATTATTAAGCTTCCAAATTAAAATGAATGAGTTAGTAAAAGCTGAAGCATTTTAAAAGATACCGATAAAATTAGTTGGACGTAGTCTAAGACGTAGTCACTTCGGTCGTGACCGTAAATGTTTTATAACGATCTATCATAATAATAACTCATTACGGATGTAAGCGGGTCAACTACGAACCTTATTTCCCTCCTTATTTACCTTCGCGTCGCGAACCGCACTCACCCTGAAGAAGCCCTTAGTTAAGGGATGAAACGCGGCGTTGCCGTTGGCGTTCTTCCAACACAAAAAAAAGTTCGTAGTTAACCCGCTTACATCCGTAATGAATTCGTCAAACTACGATAGTTTTTATTGTAAAATATACCTAATAATAACGTTTATTGAAAAAGATTTCAGACTTAAAGTTATTACATCGTTGCTCCCCAAAATAGGATACACCCGTATCTTGGGGACCACCTTCCATGGGTTCTTTACATAAAACGGGATGACGAACACGGGAAGAGTCATGCTGTGACCACGACAGTGTGTAAACCTGTTGAAACGTCGGGAAAAATAGGTAAAGAAACGCGATAAGTACTCGTAAAATAATACTAATATATATTGTGTTCAGAGTGCCAAGTGCCAGTTTTTTACGTGTTCGACCGCGAGCAAGTAAACGTGAATTTGTTTGAAGAAATAGTGATTATTTAACTCGCCGCTAGGGGGACTGTCATTTTCTTCATACATATTCGCGTTTACTTGCTCGCAGTCGAACCCGTCAAAACTCGCACTTGGCACTCTGATCGCACAAGTTTAAAAATATTATTAATTGTAACTCACACATCTTTTCTGCACTAAAGCTTTTATTTATTAAAGATATTCTCCTCAGACTAAATAATGTCCATTATTTTAAATAAAATTTCTGCCGCTTGGCCTAAGTCCGTCCCACACAAATGAATCTCGTCATCGACCATAATGTGTAGGTAGATATTTAACTATTAATATCCGCAGGATCATTTCATTTAACGAAAGTAATCATTATTTCATTGTAGGACGTTTTTGGATAACCTTTACGATAAGAAGTAATCTTATTTTTAATTTAAAGCAACATCATTAAGTATCCGAAAACAAAATCATTTGGAGAGCTAATAGTCTGTATACCGAGACTTTGAAATATAAACGTTAGGCGATGAAAACATGAAATTGAATGAGTAATCTTAAGGCAGGTATTGAAAAGAAAATAAGAGCTATATCGCCGCCACCGTTGCGCCGCCGCCGCCGTGCTGCCCGCACCACAGAGGCTGGGCAGTGAATGCGTTAAGTAGATACGAGTATGTAGGTACCTCTAAACTTAGCTCACAGATCGTTACAAGTAAGGCGGCCATTATTCCATTGGGCTCTGGTTCTTTAATGAATAATTAATATAAATTCCGTTTAGTTTACTAATCCAATTAATCAAATGGCTCTACGACACTGACACCTGTGAATTACTAATGATTATACCGTCTGGCGCAATTCAACCGATAACAACGTCGCGTCGGTTTGACATAAAATAAAACCTTATATGGCTAAACTATAAATGACAAGTCAGTCAGATTAACTAGCCACTTAATCTGGTTCCACCGTGTTCCTTACCTTACTCATTACCCGTGGTCCACCTGTTTAATTCACTTGGTGGACCACACCTCCTCCTCCACTTCCCTGTTAAGCGTGTTGTTGGCTTTTATCTCACGTGGGATAATGCCCATAATCCCCACGCTGGGCATGCGGGTTGGGGATCGCAGTTCGGTGGTAGAATTGTAGCAGGGGCGCTGCTGCCCACCCCCGGTGGATATGCCTTAGTCGCCTCTTACGACACCCACGCGGCCGTGGGAAGAGTTGGGGTGGTGCAAATTCTAAGCCGGCACCACACAGCAGAGCCGGCGGCACCACACAGCAGCATGAAAAATTTTCATTTCTGTGCAATAACATTGGGTTGGCTTTTTAGCATAATTATGGTGTGTTAGAGTACCCCGCTCTTCCTTATAATTTTCTTTCTTTACAGAAATGATTTAAAAGATAATAAATTTAAGTCTGATTAAAAACCGTGCGTTCAGTTTGGTAGTTCCGAGTACAGCGGCCTCATTAGAATCCGGGAAACAGGAGCTACCAAACAAAAGTGACACTAAACGAAATTTGGCCGTATTACAGCGACATCTAAAATCTACATAAAAAACTACGTCATCTCCAAAGACCCGTTTCTTACCTTTACATACCTTTGAATATTTTGAATGCATTATGTTTTTTTTTTCATTTATAGTTTGTAGATATACCTACACATACGACGGATGAGCCGTTTAGTTCTATTTTAACCAAAAAGAACGCGATAAATTAATATCACTAAAATGACAAATAATAATAAAAATTAAAAACAAAATATTTTATTTGATTTTCCTTTACGTTTTATGTAGGTTTCTAAAACAAAATTTCCAAAAATTTGATCCGTCTCTGTTATACGACTGACGAAATGATTTCTTATTTATGTGAAACACTGAGCTTTATTATAAATGTACGCTTGCGCTGGAGGGAATATTCTATACGCAAGGACAGTTGTATATTGTGCCCGTCCGTCCGTATGGGAAACGTTTTTTTGCGATTTCTGACTTATTGTAGTCCAACCTCAGTTGGTCCGTTAGAAGTTTATGATCAATAAAAGAAACAGGACCGATTGGCCTAAAAAAAAGTTTTCGTGTAAATCGCCCATTTTTTTGTTATCTGTATTTTTTTTATATATCTGAGAATAAAGATGAAAATTTCTCTAAAAATTATGGATAGTGTCCTAAGACCATTTTCTTGTAGGTACACCCGTTAAGGTACCTGCCCTTACTGCCCCGTCGAAAAAATCCACTCAGTATTGTTAGGTAGAGCTCGCTAAAAGTTTGTTTGTTTGTGTGTGCGCAATAAATAGAGCCGGAGTTTTCATGCAAATTTTCGCATTTTCCTTTAACTTGACTGGGAAAGAATGAGGGTTCAAGAGTATATATGCATTTTATTAATGCCTAAATATAACCATGGCTAAGTATTTGGCCACAAAAGTGTTTATTTTGCAAGAACGAGTTCGTTGGAGAAATCTAGAGTTCATAAGTAGATCCAAATTTTTATTTTACTGTTTACCAATGGCAGAGGCAATAATTATTTAAATTTAAGTTGTCTTGCAGTCTGTTGAGGTTTTTTGTTAAATATCTCTCACTTTCCTATGGAGTAATCTACATACTTACCTAGAAAATATAAAAATATCACTGATAGAACAGATAGACCGGCGCCCACAAAGCGATAAGATACAAATAATAACAAATTCATGATACAAAAATTTACTTTCTCCTAGTGCAGGAGCTAACGTTAAAATATTGTCCAACACTGTTTTTATTCCTCATCCTCAACATCATATTTTGGTCCATTGCTGGACAAAGGCTTCACTGATAAGTGTCTTATTGGCTTTTATCTCATGGGGGTCATGGGGGGATTTCACAATCCCCACACTGGGCATGCGGGTTGGGGATCGCAGTTCGGTAGTAGAATTGTTCTGCAGGGGGCGCCATTGGTGGATATCCCTTAGTCGCCTATTACGACACTCGTGAGTAGAGTTGTGGTGGTGCAAATTATAAGCCGGCACCACACAGCATCTTTTTTAATAAACGTAGTCTATTCTATATTTAATTAATCTATACACAGTCATTACAGGCTGATTCAAGGATGTACATAGGCAAGCTTATATCCCATACTAGAGCTTTCCTCAAAAAAACCTTTAGAGTTTAAAGGAAGAGATGATTGAACAGGTGGAGAAGGCTTTTATGATTCAGTAAAGATACCAAGAGTTTAAACCTTTCACTGGACAGGTACTAAGTACATAAAGTTAATGGGTATTTAACCCTTGCAGTGTCACTCGCAGAAATTGCTGCACCAGCTATTCAATTATTTATTGAAATTATTTGCCTCTCCCGTACAGTTCACATATTAGCAATTTAGCTTTTACGTCTTTCCAATAACGATATAATTATTAAAAAATACCTAAGTACATAAGCATGAAATCACTATTTACAAAAGCTTGAAACTAAATCAAAATACACTTCCGAGCCTTAAACTGGGATCGCTTTATAGCGGGTTGTTCAAGGCAAATTTTTACAATTTCTATGCGGTGAACTATAAACAGTGGTAGACAAACAGATACAACGACATTCTTCTAGGCCATGTGCTCCCATACAAAGGTTTATTGGCGAAGATTTCCTGCTAATGCACGATAATGCTGCTGCCACACCGCTGCAGTGACTAGTCAGTACCTGGAAGATGTCGGCATTCCCACACTAGACTGGCCAGCCCTCAGTTCTGACTTGAATCCGATCGAGCATATGTGAGACGAGCTAAAACGACGGGTATTAGGAAGATGTCCATCTCCGGCATCGATAGAAGACTGAAACTGCTTTAGTCGAAGAGTGGCAGGAAATCCCACAGGATTCCATCAGGAAACTTATTTGGTAAATGAAAAACTGTTTACAAGCGGTTATTAGGACCAGGGGGATAACATAAAATATTGAGCGGGTTTGACATAAAACATTGTTAATAAAAATTGATTTTTTTCATATTACTGCCTATTCATATATACAGACACGACTTCGACCTATTGCAATAATTCCCTAAATTTAGGAAGGAAATTTTATTATTTTAGATCTTCTTGATATCAGTTGAAAGCTAACAAAATTACCTTTCTCATGATATAATATCACAAGCTCTAGTTAATTGTACAGAAATTGTAAAAATTTGTCTAATCAACTCGCGATGAGGCGATTCCAGTGTAAAGCTCGCGTGTGTAGTATATTATATTATAATAATATAAGTTTGAAGTGGCTAGCTCCTTTAAAAACTAATTATTTTAAAACATTTTCTCGCAATGATCATAACGAAACCATAAAAGAGATATCTCGGTGTAACCAATGGATAGCAATAGAAGCAATATGTGCCTCACGTTTACAAAAGATAATAAAATACACAATAACTGTAACGAAATAACCGTTATTTTTATTTAACGGTTATGTAATATCGTATTTAGAACCATCGGGATAGCAGAAGTGGAATGAAATTATATGTTTTGTGCATCAGTTTATAATGACTAAATTATTAGTAGATTATTACTATCCTAAATTTATAATTAAAAAAAACATTTCTTATCCAACTCGTAACTATGTTAAAAGTTGTACAGGTGGCATATATGTATAAATGGTTATGATTATGAGTTACTATGTAAGTTTAAATAAATAAATAAATAATGCTGAACAATTCACACAGCGTCTAGCCCCAAACAACGCAGAGCTTGTGTTATGGGTACTACGAGTAGATGAGTGATATACATAGTTACTTAATAAAATACATAGATAGATAGATAGATATAACATAGAAAAAAAAATCCAGAACACAACAAATGTCTGCAGATAGTACAAACATTTGTCTTAAGGCGGGAATTGAACCTCCTGCGACCTTCGCCCGCAGCGCCACAGAGGTTGTCAAGTCGTCAGTTTATTTATAAAACTGCTGATTGGCATTTGCAACGGCAACGGGACGTAATGTAACGTATTTCGCAGAGAGCTCGTGCAGTCAGTAAGAAGAAAGAAGGCGCTCGCAACGAGCAACGAGACGGATTTTAGCACACGGGCGGCGTAACGTATCATACTCGCTGCGAATGGGACAGCTTTGAAAGATTCACTGGTGATTTAATGTTTTCCAACGCGGGCAGCGTTGGAAAACATTAAATCACTAGTAAGTAGTAGTTGTAGTAGAAGCTTTCCGTTTAAAATACCAAAATTTTCTGTAGTTTTTAGTGTTTTTGTTTTACTTTTTGTAATCTAGCGTATTTTTGAGCGTTTAAGTGCTATTTATTATATCTGGCAGCTCTGTACAGTATATAGTGCAGACATAATGTAGGTAGGTACATTTCCCCTATTGTGAACTGGCAGCATGCGGTTGGGGATCGCAGTTCGGTGGTAGAATTGTTCTGTGGGCGGCGCTGCTGCCCGCTCCCAGTGGATATCCGTTAATCGCCTCTTGCGACACCCGCGGAAAGTGTTGGGGTGGTGCAAACTCTAAGCCGGCACCACACAACATTTTCTTATCTCATCTTAAGTAAAATACGGGCAGGTAGTACAGAGAACTGACTAAGTATATCTTACCGGTTGAAAAGTTTCCACCAAGTTTCGACATCTAACCCGTTCCAGGCAAAATTAGCCAAGAATTCCTGTTTTACGAGTATTACTTTGATGTTACTCACACACTTTGTGCCAGCCAATCGGACCACACAAGAATCCTTAATAAGTTGGCCCTGTTCTAGAATCCAAGATATTTTAACTTAACTAAAACTGGTAGCAATAACAGAAAACAACTAGAGCAATGTAGCCACTCAAAACCGAATAAAAACTTCTACAACGCATAATTGCACACGCCCAACGAAAAAATGCATTTTCGAGTTGCAAAACGGACAAGAGACGAATGAAAATGATAAATGAAAACAGTTTTCATCTCTTCAAAAAACAAAAACTCTGTCTGTTCTGTCAAAGCGAAAAATTGTTTCGAACTTCTGCGAATTGCTCCGACGATACCAAAACGTCATGTTATTTTCAACCTCTTTGTTTACTAAAATTTTCTAGGATTCTAGAACCGAGTATATGTAATACCTAGACTAGTTAAAGTAACTTAGTATTATCTAGGTCGTCGTCGAGCCAAGATAATTTTTAAGTCTAGCACTTATGCTCTCGACGTTATGGTTGAAAATCGAATAAGGGATGATCGATTAGATAAGTCTGAAGCAGAGGTCTAGACATTGGATTAAAATAACCATCAGTTTCTTTTTAAAGCTTTATTTTTATCTGCTAAATGCATCGAAATAGGATTCTATCTCGATGGCTAAATGTCACTTTTGTGGTCACGTCTATCTAAGTACAGTCAAGATAAAAATTATTTTTCCTAGAACTGTTCAAACAATTTTTATAAATCAACGCAAATTTACCATTATTAATTTTTAATTTATTCATTATGAGTACAGTTTCAAAGGTTTCATTGAGAACTGACAAATTTGTATTCATCATCTAGGACCAACGGCTTACCGTGCTTTCGAGGCCCAGCGGTGTAACACCGCCAGCTTCCTGAGCTACAGCTGCTACAGTGAATTGCCCACCCGTAGAATAGTAAAATATTAAGGCAGTTGTTCATGAGTGTACTTTGTAATGTGTAGGTACCTACTGAGTAATATGTTTTTTGTAATGTGTAGGTACCTACTGAGTAATATGTTTTTTTTAATTGTCTGTTCGTTGTACTTGTACCTAAAAACAGTTACCTATTGCATTCTTGCCTCTATCTACCTACTTGTAAGGGTTCCGTACCCGAAGGGTGAAAACGGAACCCTATTACGAAGCCTCCGCGGTCCGTCCATGCGTCCGTCCGTCTGTCACAGGGCTCTATCTCATGAACCGTAAGAGGTAGGCAGTTGAAATTTTCACAGAATATGTATATTTCTTTTGCCGCTGGAACAACAAATAATAAAAATAAAATAAATATAAAATTAAAGGGGGCTCCCATACAAAAAAACGTGTTTTTTTTTGCTGTTTATTTGTCAAGGCTTATCTCTTGAACAACAATAGGTAGACAAGTGAATTTCTATAAATAAGCAACACTTCAACTGTAATGACAACAAATACTAAAAATAAAATATCTTTGAAAATTTAAAGGAACAAGTGAAAAACGAATCTTCTTTGAAAAAGTTACCTGGTTTTTACGGTACGGAACCCTTCGTGTGCGAGTCTCGCACTTGCGGTTTATTTTACTCTTGGGGATCTTATACAGAATCTTAGTAATTTAAAAAATTGCATTAGGTACCATATATAGTTTACTAATTGTGCTGTGCAGTGTTATATTATATTAACCGACTTCGAAAAATGAGGAGGTTCTATGTTCGGCTGTATGTATGTTCGTCGATTTCGGCTTATTTGTCTACATATGTTTGATTTTGTTATGTGCTGTCTATGTTTGTGAACTAAATAAATCATCTATCTATCAGTTGTGCGTTCTATCGCTTTTCTCGAAAATCGCCGTGTGTCCATATTATTAAGTTATTATTTGTCTCGATAGGTTATTATTACCAGCACGTCACGCGCGCTCTACTATATATATTTATTTTTGAGTAGACTAGCCTCTGCCCGCGGTTTCGCACGAATTTAAACGTTATTTCTATCCCATAGGAACAGTTTTATTGGATTAAATTATAGCCTCTGTATTATTCCAGGCCTGGGACTAACTGTATGCAAAATTGCAGCTCGATCTGTTCAGTAGTTTTGACATGAAGAGGTAAAGGCAGACGTCCACCTATCTTTAAACATTCGTATTCATAATAACTACTATACTCTGGCCAAACTGAATACCTAAAAATCACTTTTTTGTTGTCGATTTTGGGACAGAATTTGCACAATTTGTCAATTTGAGCGCTTTCCCACAATGCATAACCTGGCAATAATAAAAAAAAAAAACACTACTGCTGGAGCGTAGTGTGACTAGTATGATTTGTCTCGATAGGAGAATTTTACCTACACGTCACGCGCGCTCCACACCATAATTTATCGAGTATTGACCTTATTATTTCGTGCAGTTTGATTGGCACTCAATATTTCTGCGTAGCTCAATGTTCACAATTATCAATTACGCCTCTGATCCCTGCTGTTTACGATGTAATTGGCTTCAACAGTGAGGCGTCTGTTTATGGCATAATGACCACTTGTGTTGCCGGGGCTAGGTGGCGTCTTGTCTTGTTAGACGGTAAGATCTGTCTGCTACTTATAATTATCTAGTTGTTAAGTTCTGATTGCTTGTGTGATTGTTTGTGCCGTGTTATATACCTACTTACATTTTTAACCACCTTCACAAAAGGGGTTCTCAATTCAGCTGTACTTTTGTTTTTATATTTCGTGAAAGTTTTATCTTGTTAGTGCCCTTACTCAAGCACACTTCAGGTGTTCAGGTTCATAATTATATGTATTTTTTTCTCAAGATGTTTTAAGGTTCCGTAGCCGAATCGTCAAAATGGAACCCTATTACTAAGCCTCCGCTGTCCGTCCGTCCGTCTGTCACAGGGCTCTATCTCATGAACTGTAAGAGGTAGACAATTTAAATATTCAGAGAATGTGTATTTCTCTTGCCGCTATATCAACAAATAATAAAAATAAAATAAATATTTAAAAATTATATGGCTCCCATACAACAAACGCGATTATTTTGGCTTAATTTGTCAAGGCTTGTCTTGAACTACAATAGTTAGACACATGAAACTTTCTGTAAACAAGTAACACTTCAATTGTGATAACTAAAAATATAATAAAGTAGAAAATTTAAATGGGTCTCAGAACAAGTGAACATTTGATGTTCTTTGCAAAAGATGCCTAATTTTTACGATACGGAACCCTTCGTGTGCGAGTCGACTCGCACTTGGCGGTTTATTTTATATATAACCGCTCTAGATATTATTAAATTTAAGTTTTTTTTCTTTGTCCACTCTCGTCTGTCACCCGTAATATTTAAGCACTTTTTCCTTCCACTTAGTCCATTTTATACTGCTAGTTGTGATCAGCTACTTTGTATCATTCTTTATGATAGGGACATTATGCGCTGCACGTTTTTACCACATCGTGACCAGACAAAATATCTTTAAATTAAGTATGTGCTTATTAAAAGCTTTACTCTCTGGTGTAGGTTACATATAAACGTAAATGAAGAAGAAAAACAAGTTATTCCAAAAAGTAGTAGGTATCAACAGAACGTCAGAGATTATATTACCTAATTAATTGTATAAGAATAAGATGTACGAGTAAGTAAGTATTTTTTTACAAAGGTAACTCCTCCCCAGGCAAGCGACCGAGTGTTGGCTGTAAGTGATATTTTTAGGTTTAGTTACTTTTATTTATGAGAGCTGTGGTTTTTGTAACCACAGCTCTCATAAATAAAATTAACTAACAGGCTAAAGGTTTCTTCGTCGCTTCTTTACTTTAGTCTAAATACCGAAGCGACTGAAATCAAAAATTTCACTTTATTTCCGTGTCAGTGTTTAATTATTAAGAATTTGACCTTTTCTAAGTGTACATTTATTGGAGGTATTTATGGAAATAAAGATTTTTTGACTTTGACTTTGTGAAATCAATAAAATAAAATAAAATGTACCTACCTACCTAAATATAAGTTTTTTTTAGAGATATTTTATATTTTTACATACACACATCAACATCGTCTAGGGATATTTCATATTTTCTCAATTTACTCAAAATTTGTTACAAATAACATGCAACATGTATATATTTTTGAAAAGCCCGTTTAGTAGACTAGACCTTCGAATACAATAGAAATATTTTTATTGTGTATATAAAATTTTATTCAATAAAAAACAAAATATGAAAAAATTTTACATTTAGGACTTTGTGTTTTTTAAAAAAATATGCAAAATTATGCGAAATTTCCTGTTTTTTGCAATTATACGAAAAATCAGTAGTCAGTAAAACCACGCATGACGTTACAAACGGTCCTGCAACAGGTTTTCATGCTTTGAATCAAGTTATCAAAGTCTTGCTGCGGGATATTGTCCCAGGTCCTGCTAAGATGCAAAAAAAGTTGCTCTTCAGTCGCGATGTTTGCAGGAAAATGGTTCATAGCCCTTCTTTGGAGCATGTCCCATGCATGCTCTATGGGGTTTAGGTCTGGCGATTGCGCAGGCCAGTTTAAGACCGACACGTCGTGCTCCTGCAGCCAGCTGGTCACCACTCGCGCTGTGTGCGGACGGGCATTGTCGTGCATGAGCGTGAATTCTTGGCCCATTTGTAGTCGATGGGGGTAGACTATTGGTACTAGCACCTGGTTACGGTATTTTTCAGCGGTCATGGTGTTTCTGATCCAAACGAGATCTGTTCTTCCACCAATACGTATTCCCGCCCAAACCATAACTGTCCCACCGCGGTATGGATGGACTTCCTGAGGGTGTTGCAGACGGCTCTCACGACCAGGAACTCGCCATACACGTACTCTTCTTGAATCGGGATGGAAACCGAATCGGGACTCATCGGTAAACAGCACCGCAGACCACTGGTTCTCTTCCCAGAGCAAATGTTCACGAGCCCACTCTAATCTTCGTCCACGATTTCCTCGGCGTAGTGCTGGAGTACGAAGCGGTCTGCGAGCATGAAGGTTGGCTTCATGCAGTCTTCTCCTCACAGTTTGGTCACTCTCCAGCAACTGGTGCTCTGACTGGAGCCTTTGAACCAACTGCATTGCCGTAACATTTGGTTGTCTTCTAGCGGAAACTTGCAAAAATCGGTCTTGTCGCTGGGTGGTTATGCGCTTCCCGCCTGGGTGTCTTTCAGCCACTTCACCGGTAGCACGATAACGTGACCATAACCTTGAGATCACGTTTTGTTTTGTTCCAATCTCCTCAGCAACACTCAGCTGAGTAGCCCCAGCTTGGAGCATACCTACTGCCCTTAACATTTTATCTCTAGTTAAATGGCGCCGCCGCATGATGCATTTAGTGGTATAAAATCTAAATTAATTGATAACGTGTTTTAAAACTTCAATTTGACACAAAAAATTACCATAAACTATGGAAGATAAATTGTAACTTTCGACCTTCGCTATAGCAATGCCGCGCAAATCTTTTGTTTTTTATTCATTTGTTCAAATTCAAATTTGGGATCATTCAAAAAGGCCTAAAAAATAAGGTTTCTTCAAAAGATTTTAAAACCGGCCAGTATTTTTAGAGTTCAAGAACTTTATACAAAATATCCCTAGACGATGTTGATGTGTGTATATTCAGAAATAAGTTTTCAATTTTCATTTCTATCTCCTGAAAATATATATCATTTTATGTAAGTACTATCTAAGAGATAGGCGTAGGCAGGTATCCTTTTACATCTCATCACATCACATCACACTAATAATTATTATAAATGCGAAAGTTTGGATGTCCTAATAGTACAAGTGGCCCGGCGGCTGTTTGGATGTATGGACGGTTGTTACCTCATCACGCCAAAACTGCTAAACGGATCGGATTTTGTATACAGGTAATTCTAGGCCTGAAACCAAACATGGGCGTTTCATCCCATCAATCATTTCCCATCGGGATAGAAATAACCTCTAAACGTTTTCATAGAAACAAAGCGTGCGAAGCTGCGGGCAGAAATTCGTTTTACATATTGATGTCAGTCTAGAATCAAGAAATCAAAATACAGTTCTGGTATTTACCATCCGCTATGCGAGCTAGTTGCTCACGACAGAATGGAAATATTATTTCCCTGTGAGACCGACCGGCTTTATATTCAGTCCCACCAACTGCGGCAATGAACCACTTGTCGTCACGTGAATATGGCTCATTTCACTTTTAAAGTGCAAAGTATTAACTAAGGCCGATGGTACACAATAAACTACTTTCTTCTTTACGTTAAAATGTAAGACAATGAACCACTTTTCCCTGCTCGAAATTTCCCATTACACTTTTCAATTTAAGATTTACAATAATCAAACTAAGTTTAACTATCTTTTAAGAACCAACTTAACAGTTCTTTAAAGATTTCACAGATTTTAGGCCTTCTTATACGGAGTCTACAAGGTGCCACGGGTGTACTTGCCAAGCCGAAAGGAGGTGATTTGATTATGGACCCGAGGAAAGTAAACTTCATGTTCTACGACCTTTTTTTTAGTTCAAGACAATACATGCTTGCATCTGCACTTCTGCCGCGGAGTGGGTGCCTAGTGACCTTTTTTTACAAACCTAACGCAGGCACGAGTCTCGCGCAATGTTGATTTTATAGTTATACTTACTATTCTAGTTTTTAATGTAAGCTCATGGTGTGAAGAGAACAATAAATGATTTATTTACGCTTGATCCGAAGATGCATGGTTCTAACTAAACAATGACTGGTTTGGTTTATTTGTATCTAATGTCGATGCAGTCTCTAAAAATAAAACATATTACTTGTAGGTACCAGTATACTCTTACATTTACAACCTTTCCTTTCCTCAACCCACCTGTCAGGTCAGGTGGGGTGAAGAAAGACAGTCTATAATTATTTATAACAACTTAGCATAGATGACGTCCATGCTATTAGTAAGTTGCTGGTTACCTGAAGGATACAGTTTGTCACACGGAGTAAATACAAAGAGGAGATGTTCTATTTAGATTTCCTTAGGAAACAACGCGTGACACTTTACGGGGTGAGGGGGTGCTAGATCCCGCCCACTTCTCTATTTTCCATCTACCGGTCAATAGCAAAACTATTCGCTCGTTCTGTCGATTTTGTTTTGTAGTTACGTAACTATCTCACACTAGATGTCACTAAGTGCAGGATGCAACAGGGTCGTACTCAGAATTTTCGTACCGGGGAGTACTGTTTTATTACTTTAATTTTGCGAACCATCTTGATGCGTATTTTTTTAATTTAAATTGTGATTTTATTAAGAAAAAAAAAAGGTTTCTGATGAATGACGAATGAAGATTATTAGATTTTCTCTTATACAACATTATTTTTTGTTTACACTAAACCCGAAAAGGGGTCATTGTACTCATCATTTTGAACAACTTTTTCTATGGGACCAACCTTGAAATCGCGAAAAAAAATCCAGACAGCCGCAGCCGGGGACATTCAGTAAAATAATTGATTTCTAATTACGGCCCTGTCTTTTTGTTGTTTATGTTTAGTGTTCATAGTTGACGATAGATGGCGGCCTGTTTACAAAATGGTATGAAAACCACAAAAATAACATTTTGGCCATTAAAGGGTCTTTAGGAATGAATGTTGAACAAATTTCAGTATTAATATTATTAAAATATGTTAGTTCTGGGTATGTAGAGACATACCTAAATATTTTTAGTTTCCATGACACCAAGTGTCGCCATCTAGTGTCGGGTAGGATTATGTTTGGAAACGCCGACGCTAGGAGATTTTTCTAGAACTATTTTAATAAATTACGCATAAAATTACTTACGAATGAAATGTGATGCCATCCATAGCATCAGAATGTCTATCTGAGTAATTTTTACAAGAAAAAACACAACACTTCATTCTTTTTTTCGTCTAGCACGAACAATGCTGTAAAATGGGAACGTTCACAAAGTTGTGCACAGGACGAACGCCAACAATACACTGACTAAGGCCACGCCCACATGATGACGTCAGGACCTAGTTGAGAATCACAGTGCACAGTTGCTTAGGCCATCTCCACTCTGTATTTACTCCGTGGTTTGTCATATTCATTGTGTGTTTTATCTTTTCTTTCTGTGATATTAAAAGCATTCAGTCGTTGTTTCTTTGTTTTGAACTTCAAGGGTTAAGCTTGTGGCACACCTAGAAAGCACCGCTGCAGCACAGCACAAAAATGTGCATTCAAATTTATATGGGCTATAACTCGTATCATTTAGATGAATTTAAATTGACGGCATCAGATGACACTTGACTCGCGGAACACTGACAACTCGTTTGAAGCTTGTGGGAAGCCATTTTGACACTGTAAAATATGTCAAAAGATAACGATATTAAGCCCAAACTTGAATGCACGTTTTTTTGCTGTGTAGTAGCGGTATTGGATTCATGAGCGCAGAGCTTTTGGGTTCAAGACTATCTGAAAGACCAACAACCGAATTATACAATAATTTGATTGTTTTTAAAACATTGTACCTCAAATTTTTTTCGCAGTAGTGCCTAACTATCTTACTTCAATATACTATGAGAAAACGATCTGATATTATCATTATTTAGGTATTAAGTACCACCTTACTCCACAAAGACCCGCCCCGCCGCTAAGCTTCGATTAAAAGCTCTTAGCCAATTGGGTTTTAAATGTGGAAAGCTATGCGCAATAAATTTAAAAGTTCTTTAAAGTCATTTACCTGTTGAAAATTACTTGATTCTGCCAATAAAAACTCACTCACCATGCCTTCAGTTAATTCGTGATCATGGCGCATGAAACTGTGCCAAATATTGGAAAGTTCAATACTCAAATCATGGTAAATATCCCGTTGTAAATGACTTTAGTGTTAATAAAATCAAAAATAAAGTTTGAGTTCAACCTTAAAAACCTTATACAGTCTTCGATGTTTGGATTTCTTGGTATTTTTTTAAAATTAATATTTAGTAAAAATGATAATACTTCGAACGAATGAGGTTTTTTTAATTACAACTCCATATGAATTACAAAAATAAAAAAGTGTTTAAATAAGTAACATGTCAGTTTTAACAGCAAAAAAATATAAAATATTAATGTTTTCCTTCGAAATTAAATTCGAATTTGTAGACCAGTATATTTTAAACAATATACCTAAGGTACGGGGAGGCTATTGCAACTAAAAATAAAAATACGACAAGTTGCAACTGGTGTAACATCATCTGTAGGAACAATAGTGTTAAAATGATTATTGTATTAAGTTACACATACATCAATGAATTCTCTTGACATACTAAACAAATCAAGCGTACATTTAATTCAGCGTCAATTAATTATTTTTCCAATAATACCCAAAATAGTTGCAATAACCCCTTGTCGGGGTAAATGTAGCTAATAGTTGTGGATATGATTTACATTCGAATTTAACACTTCAAATGGTGTAAGCTTGGCATTTCAAATAACTATTTTCTTATTATGGACCTTACATCATTAGAAGACGGTTTAATTTACCGTGAAAATTCCTCAAAAACTTTGAGGGGCTAATGCAACTTTTTTCATAGACAATAGTGATGGGACATGACAAGATGGAGGTTTATCGATAAACTTCACAATGTTTCCCTTTTGTATAGAGTTTCTTAAACTTTGGCAGCTAGTGCTCTCCGATACGAAAAACTATCGATTTAATTATAAATAAATAAATAAATATTGGCGGACATTTTCACACAGTGCCATCTAGCCCCAAACTAAGTAGAACTTGTACTAAGGGAACCAGATGGTTGATATACTACTTCAATAATGAAAAGGTAGTGTCTGATAATGCAACTGATTCAATAAATTAACCTGCTTCAATGTCCTTGTCTGTAGCTTAGCTCTAAATAAAATGATGAAGGTATGTGCACACCAAAGTAAAGACAACATTTCTGAGTTACATTTTATTATGGCACGAGAACTTTGCTAAATTGACAGAAAAAGTTAATATTAATGAAACTATAATTATGATAGGTATAATACGCATGCCTTGCTTCAAAGTAAAAGGTACCTTAATAAAATATCGACAAAAGGTCTTCACTAGCGTTTATTAGTTTCATACTTATTGGACGGGGTTATTGCAACTAACCTAAAAGTCACAAAAGCCCCTCAACAAGATTTCGAGGGGCTAATGTATCTGTAGCTATATTACTTGATAAATGCACGATTTTCATAATACAAATTATAAAAAAAGAACTTACCTTGACTATTAGCTGCTCTCTGATAGAATAGAAGTCGTAAACAAGGTACTTATGTAATATTTTTTACGCAAAATTATATCACCGGTCTTCTTGTCACACCAACGAAAAAATGGCGGATACTAAATGTCACAGTTAGTTCAGCAGTTCAAGCGACAGTGGCTCTATCTGTTATTTCCAACACAAAGTATTTGTTCCTCTATAGTTTCATTGATAACACTATTATAAGAAAGCTACAGTCAAAAAGTTATTTTAGTTAGTTGCTTTTACCCGGTAGTTACAATAGCCTCCCCGTACCTTACATAAATTAGAAAAATTAGACTCACAAATTTTTCTACACAAATTTTACACAAAATCTGCATTATCTCGAAATAATCATCGTGTGGCTTGGTTCCATAATGCAGAAGTAGGCCCAATTAAAGAGCGTTGATAAACTGTACGGTCAAGTGTACAGTAATTTACAAAGAACGTAAAACTACAAACAACTCCATACAAGGCTTGAGTTAAACAGTGTGTAGTAAATTTCTGTTACCTTTGTAACTCGTTACTAATGACATTTTAATGGTTCTATTCGTCTGGAATGAGCTGTGTTCTACATGGTATGGTGCAACCATAGTGTGGGGTGGTGTTCTCGATGAACATGCAAAAAGCCGGATAGTTTTGTTTTATTTCATTTGTAGTTATATAAATATAATTTTACCAATCTATATATATAAAAGAAAGTCGTATTAGTTACACTATTTATAACTCAAGAACGGCTGAACGGATCTCGGTGAAATTTGGCAGCGAGATAGATGGTATCCCGGGGCCGGACATAGGCTACCTTTTATTCCGGAAAAAATCGTGCGAAGCCGCGGGCAGCAGCTAGTTAGAAATAATAATAAATTAACTACATAGAGAGAGCAACAAATATAATAAGTAGATAAGGTTCTTGTGGTATCTATAGGACTGGAAAAAAGGTAGGTAATCTTTTTTTTAACAAATACAGACGTAGATATTCTAAATTAATAAATTATGTTCCAAATCCTCTCTTCAGAGAGGATTTGTGAAAAGAGAATAGTGAAGATGTTGTAAGCTGCCAGAAACGCTGAAAATGTGACTACAACTATAACAAAATAGATCTCCAATGGACGCCGGATCAAATTAATTCAACCGGACAATAACCCGACACTCTAACACACCACTAAAACCTTTGTGTTCCAAGAAGATTAAACGTAAAAGATTCTTAAATCAATCAAAATAATTTTATGTTATACCAAAATAATTTTATGTTTTTATTTTATGTTATATATAAAGACGCACACGGTGTGCGTCTTTTTTCAACAAATTGACTTGAACTATAGACATTGTTAAATAAAGAACAGCAGCAGTTTTGATAGTGTGGGAGAAATTTTGACATGTAATTTAGATGATTTATTTATGCCGCGTCGGCAGTTTTTTCAGTCATGCCGTAATTGGAAAAGTTTTCCTGCAAATATTCCTTTATCTTAGCATACTAAGTTGTTCTTGTTGAAGTAGTTAGTATAATGTAGTTATGTGAGTTGCATTTACGTATGCGCTTTTCACCAAATAAGTAGGTAATTTGTACCTAGATACTTTTATAGGTAGGTGCGGTACTTTGCGGTCAATAGTAGTCTAAAGTAATTTACGGGATATTTACCATGATTTGAGTTTTGAGTTTTCCTGTTAATTGGTTAATTGTTGGCCGCTAAGTACCGTCCAATCTAAATCCAAATTATAGTGGTATTTATTAATTATAATAGTGGGAGCTCACTAATAGAAACTACAAGTCAACGAACTAACTGCTTATTGCCCTACCTTTAAATACACAACAGGTACCAGCACACGTCCCCCATAGAAAAAAAGAAATAACATGGAAAATCTTATATACCCACTTACTTAAAACCATTAATAGGTACATAGGTAGGTAAGTGACCTAAAATTTATAATTCTTTTCTTTATATGTACAGGCGCGCTTAAGACGTTCTTTTACCAACGGGGTTTGAGCTGGTTCTGGTTAAATTTCGCTTATTGGGACCGTGGGTGCGTCAGAGGTGTCTTTAGGACTTGGAGACTTACAAATTTCAATCTCAACTGTAATCGCGTCATCAAACTCATCATCATCGTCAACGGTCACATTACGATCTGGACTAACGGGTACGATGGTGGAACGTCGCACATGCGGTTTAAATTATATTTTTATGAGTGATGAAGTTTTTCTTCATGAAGTTATCGAACTCTGAAGACCCGAAAGGAGGGCCGCCGTCGCTTACGATTTGCGAGGAAATACCGAACTGTGCGAATAATTGCCTATATTTATTAATAGTGCTTGACATATTCTGTACCTCGATCCACTAGCTGTGCGCATCCACAGACACCAGATAGTGTTTACCCATAAAATCGCCGAAGTCGATGTGCACTCGCTGCCAGGGCGCGCGGGGAACTCCTAGGGGTGCAGCCTGAAACGCGGGTGCGCGTCGCGCTGCTGCCGGCACGCGCTGCATTCCTTCGCGATACCTTCAAGTTCCCCGTCCAAAGTAGGCCAGTACACGTAGCTACGAGCTAAATTTTTCATTTTAACTACGCCTAAATGACCCTCGTGCAGCTCAGCTAAAACCTATTTCCTTAAGTAATCTGGCACAATATCGCGAAAATTCTATAAAATGCACCCATTATCCATTACTAAGGTTTCTTTCCTATGAAAATAGGATTTTTCCAGCTCAGACGTAATTTTAGTTGGCATACATTAGATACCCTTTTATTTTATTTAACACCTGATCTTTCTGCGTCCATGTAGACAGCGCTGATAGGAAAAAAATTCTCGACGTAATTGACATAGGAAACCGAAACCAGTTCATTACATTGTTTGCGTTTGTTTGGCAACGGCAGTCGAGATAACGCATCAGCGTTACCTACTGTTATCACTAGATTTGACAAATTCAATCTCGAAATCATAAGCAGCCAATTTGGAACCAAAACTTTGCTGCTTAAAATCACACTTTTTATTAAAGCCTAAATAGGTAATACTATTTTGCATACAACTACATTTCTCCATTTTTATTCTCAAACTGACCTTACGTAAACGAGAAAAGACGGCTTTTAAATTTTCAATATGTTTCACTCTAGTTGAACCTGTGACCGCTATGTCATCTAAAAACACAGCCGTTCCATTTTAACCCTCGATGCGTCTCTTCTATAAACTTTTGGAATTTCTTTGGAATGTATGACAAACCAAACGGGGTGCGATTGTAAATGTGTGTCGTGATGGCGCTGTAAGCTCGAAAATCTTCATCTAAAAATAATGGCTGATATGCGTTTGTAAGGTCGATTTTAGAATACTGTTCACCACCACTCAACATGGCAAACGAATTCGATTCGTGGCATGGGGTACGGGTCGCATATCAATTTAGGGTTACTTTGTAATCACCACATATACGAATTTCTTAATAACTGGTACAATCGGTGTACCAAAATCCGAATATTCTACTTTGGTAATTGTACCCGTGCCCAGCTGATGCACGGCCTCGCCCGCCCCGCCCCGTCGCGACCGCCGCCGCCGCCGTGCTACCCAGTCCGGTACCGCTACTGATCTGCACGTGCCGGTCTGCCGCCTCGAGCGCCAAGGCTAACTCGACTGCTTTCCTGTACGTCAGGCCCCGTTCGGCACCCGTGCCCAGCTGATGCACGGCCTCGCCCGCCGCCCCGTCGCGACCGCCGCCGCCGCCGTGCTACCCAGTCCGGTACCGCTACTGATCTGCACGTGCCGGTCAGCCGCCTCGAGCGCCAAGGCTAACTCGACTGCTTTCCTGTACGTCAGGCCCCGTTCGGCGAAAAGCCGTGATCTCATGTCGTCACTCAGCAGCCCCGACACAAATTGGTCCCTTAGATTCTCTTCGAGATTCGTTTTGTACCTAAGTGTTTGAGAACTTGTAAATAATCGCCGAGACTTTTGCCGCCATTTTGACGCCTCGGACGAAAAATATGACGTTCGGCTATTTCCGAGCGCTTTGGTTCGAGATGGTCGCCGACTATTTTCACTAATTCCGTGAATGTTTTGGACTCCGGATTTTCTGGTGCACATAAATCACATTAGATCATAGGTAGCCTCGCCTACTAGCGTCACTAGCGTAGCTACACGCGTCAATTGTACGCCGACCACTTTTGGCTCGAAATATCAAACTGTTCGATTTTTCCGATCGGCATTTTGATAGTAATTATAATATTGGGAGCTCACTAATAGAAACTACAAGTCAACGAACCAACTATTTTGTGCCCTACCTTCAAATACATATTTAAATCCACAATTATACATACCCTACCTTCAAATACATATAGGGGTACACTTTCGTTTAAGGATTTTTAACTTTGGATTTTGTGTATTGTTTATTGTTTTCTTCATATTCGTGTTATTTAACATTGTACAAACTCTTAACTGCAGGATTAACTTAGCTTAAATTTTAACCACGTTAAAAAACATTGGCGGTGGTAACCGCGGCAGCCTAATCGCTAGTGCGTGCGTAATAGCTGCGTTTTTTTATTAAGTATTCATTAATTTCAGTATAAATTAAAAATTGTAAAAAGACGTTTCAGTAGCCGCTCTCGCTGTCTACCGCAATCGTAGGCTTATTGTTGATTCATCTCATCTACCATCTACATGCAGCCTATATAATGGTCCACTGCTAGACGCAGGCCTCCTCCTGATAAGCGCCTTATTAGCTTTTATCATATGGGGGTGAGGTGAATTCCATAATCCCCACGCTGGGTATGCAGGTTGGGGATCTCAGTTCGGTTTTTAAATTATTGTTGATTGATGATGATGACTTAATAAAATCATTCTGTTGAAACAAGTGTTAAATAGGTAGTTTCAAGTGACCAGACAAATCCACACGGTGCGGTGGTAGGGAATAAACCAGTTCAATGACCTTCGATGACCCTCAACCGTATACACAGGAGAACAATAGCTAGAGTTAAAATAACAACACAAACACATTAATCCAATCGTTTGTTCCAATATTGATTTATGCGGTTTATGTGGGAAGAACAGCTCTCACTCTTGGATTGGATGTACCTACCTAAGTACTTATGGAGCTAGCAGGTCAAGCAATCTGTAGAAGAGCCTTTTGAAAAACCGATTTTTTTGGTACAGCTGACAAAAAAATGTTACATGGATAATGAATGAGACAAAGCAAGAAAACTACCTTACGTTCGTACCGGTAGGTATTTAGGTAGGTGTCAAATCTTATTGATTTGCAAGTTTTTAAAGTAGCTTTACCACTCATTGGCTAATAAATAATGACTTGTTTCATCAAACAGTAACCAATGTGACACTGAGTTGTGATGCTACTTTTGAATTGGTATTTAGTGGATGCACTAAACACCAATAAATTTATTTTAGGCACCTCGCTGTGTTAGGCAATCATTCAGGTTTTAATTTGTTCCATAAATACAATGTCTTTTTGAGACTTGAATTTATTTAATGACAAAACTAATGGAAGAAAAAATGTCAAGATCAAAGTGCCTCAATACAAAAGTAGGTTAATCTACCTACTTTACTGTATTTGTATTTTTACCTTGTCAATTTTATCGATTTTTTTCTGATGCGTGTGTCTGTCAAGGCGTGATCGACAGACGTCGACGTCTCGATCACGTCTCGACTGTTGGTAATCCGGTAGCTATCGTGAACGTGTCGAGTAGCTGTCGAGCAGGGATGTAAAAATGGTTCTTAATTCTTATCTGGAACGCAGCTCATTTACGAACTATTGATATTCGCAACCAGACTACTCAAAGGCAAGATAATTATTTTTATTTGCATATTATTTAGTAAAACAAAATTATTTGCTCATAAATTCTTCGTTAGTTTATTGTATTCCTACATGTTAAAATAACAAAATAAATAAGTATGTAGCGTTTGTAGATATGGAACTATATTTTACAGGAAAATATAGAGGTAGAGAAGTCTGTAAGTAGACAACTTTTAAAAAAATGGTTTAAAAGAGGGTGGATAATTTTCAAAAGGGGGGGGCTACCTCACCGAGTGGGATATCAAATGAAAGATATCGGTTTGTACATCTCAAAACAGTTTTTGAAATTTCTGTAGGTTTTATACTTTTTAAAATATTTTGAAAAGAGACGAAAATTTTACTATTACCTACCCCGAACCTACTCCGAAGTTTGCAAATCGACAAATCTGAAATCTGAAAACCTTTAATTTTTGACTTTGGTATTCATCAAATAACAAAGTCTCTAACCAGTACCTAGTACATATTGGTATACTTGACAACCGTTCGAATCCCTCGGCGTGCGAGTCACACTCGCTTTTGTCGGATCTTGTTTCTCATTCTATCTTTAAAGTTATTGTCCAAATATAGTCCGTGTTTGTACGTACATACTAATGTTAACTCTCTGAAGGTGAAGGCTGTATAATCTAAGTTAAACCTTGGAGCCCAGGAGTTATTTACCTACATAAACTTATATGAGAAATAAAGTTCTTAAAAGCTAAAAAAAAGAGGAATAGGCATTTTTATCTGTGAATATCACAGTAACCTGGCGCTTTAGGACATTATGTCATGGAATTTTTTTTGTTTGTGTAAGTGTCCTCTATCCAAATATAAAACAACCATGGTGCGCAGCGATATTGAAAAAAAAAATAAGTGTGTAAGCCGATGTTACCCTCCATACTAAAATCCTCAAACTTCTTTCCAAACTTTTGCTAGGTACCTACAACAAAATTTAGTGTGACTGCTCAGGCAAAGTTGACTGTGTCTATAAGTTTAGTAAAACTTAAGAGGGCGCATTGCGCGCCATTTTTTGATAAGGATAGGCATAGGATTTCGTGTTCATATCAGCGGGACAGAGCATACGTTTTTAGAACGGCGTAAACGCAAAATCAAGTTTTTGCTTATTTACAAGAAAACTACAAAACCTATGAAGAAACAGGTTCAAGTAACCAAATAATTAGTAACCTACGAATCAAAACATAAATCATTTCAATAGACCGCAGGGTTCCTGAGATCTCGACCAAATTATGTGCGAAACAGTGCACTTTCATGTTTTTTTTATCGTAATTTTTTTCGCAATCGTTATTGCACATACAAGCAATTTTTTTTTAAATTTTATTAAATTCGAGTTTTTTACCACGGGGATCCCCCGTAGGTTAGATACGCCCCTTAAGTGCCTACTTAATTAAAGATAAGCCCTGCTTATAATTGCATGGATGATTGTCACGCCAATTCCGCAAATGCTTGTTCGTAACGATGCCGATAGCATCAAGTCCTAGAACAGAGTGATTAGGGCCGCAGTAACTACGCGATGATTCCGCTGTAATCTACTTCAATTTATGTCACTTTCAATCTAATGTTTAGCTATTAGTAGAATTTCCTTTGTCTGAAATTGAATACGATTGGATTGGTATGCCCCCGTCCATTCACGGGCTGTGGCACATAGGGAGTCTCTGAGGGGATGGGCTGCAATGTCATATCAATTATTATGGCTTTGAGAATTTTGTGTCGTTTCGTTCTCAATTTTGCCGTGGTGTCGACTTAGAACTACCCCAACTCTTCCCGCGGGTGTCGTAAGAGGCGACTAAGGGATATCCACCGGGGGTGGGCGGCAGCGCCCCCAGTAGATCAATTCTACCACCGAACTGCGATCCCAACCCGCATGCCCAGCGTGGGGATTATGGGCATTACCCCCCGTGAGATACAAGCCAATAAGGCGCTTATCAGGGGGAGGCCTGGGTCCAGCAGAGAACCAATATAGGCTGTGGAGGTGGAGATGGAGGTACTCAATTCAGAATCCTAGATACCTTTTTGTAAACAAAGGGTTTACAAGTATCAGTGGATTTTTTTTACGAGTCTGACATCATTGGTGCACATTTCGCGGGTGTGCAATAATAATTAAGCATTGTTAAAGTTTGTATTTTCGTTAGTTTTCTGTTATTTTTATTAGCTTTTGTTAAGTTTTCATTCATTAATTTTTGTTGACATAAATTATCTTTAATTCTAGAACCGAGTATTGTAGAATTAATAGATAGTTCTCGTTGACAAACATAACTAAAATCAGAATCGATAGCTAAAGTAGGCACCATGCAGTAGGCCAGTTTTCAATAAAGTCGTTTTCAATAAGTTCTCACTCCCCACAAAAAAGTTGCTCAGCTACTTAAACCCCAAAAGATATCATACCTCTACAAATGCCAGGCGTTTACAAGAATGACTGAAGATTGCAGCTGTGGCCGCTTATACAAAGGGCAAACTAAAAGAACGATTGCCGAACGGGTGAAAGAGCACATAGCAGTGGTCAAAAATAAGCAAATAAACATGTCGGCGATAGCAGAACCCCTGCTAGACTCAGGAAGCAACCACTGGATTGAGCTACATGACCCTAAAGTTCTATGCCGTAAATGGCACTATTACAAAAGGATGGTTCGAGAGGCGATTGAGATCAGGAAACACCAGAATTTTAATCGTGAGGATGGTTTTCGTCTCTCTTCGTGCGCGCGTCGTGGTCCAACTGTACTGAAGTCAGACACGGTCAGTGTAGTTTGTCGTAATGTGAACGTGGACATTCCTGATTCTGAAGACGAATTGAGGGTAGTCGTGGATACTGCCGTCAATACTTAACTCCGAGAACATCCAGTCGCCCCGTGACCACGATCGCTGCAACGCGATGGAAATGTAGGGGATAAAAAACAAAAGGTACGCGATAAATACCCGATAAATAATATTTAATAGTTAACAGATCGCGAAAGTTTATAAAGTAATATTATAAATTTGAAAGTAACTATATGTCTGTTATATAATTAATGACTGAAAAATACGTTCATTCTGATACAACAGTACACAGTATGAATCCAGGTACCTAGCTTAGATATAATACAGATAAATAAGAGAAATCAAAAACACGAGGACAGCTTAAAAGCGATCATGCTTTTGTTAAATATAAATAATGGAAATGTGTTTTGATCGGTGCCAAGTGTACTGCGCTATCAGAAGAGGACCATGCTCAGCTGAACGTTGCGCAGAAAATAGCCCACAACGCTGATTGTCAGCATTGTTACTATTTCACGCCTAAACGACTGTATGGATCTCAATGAAATTTGGCAGGCCGGTAAATGGTATCCCGGGGACGGACAGGCTATTTAAAAAGCGCGTGTGAAGGCGCGGGCAGCAGCTAGTTGGTATATAAAATGCCACCCACAAAACTGCGCGAAATAGCTGTCACCGACTGTCTGAGGTTATAATAATAATAATATTTTTTTTTATTCAGACTTAGTAGATCCCTGGCTTACATAAAATAAAATGCATAATAAATAAAATAATACACAAAATATACATAATAATCAAATAGTCACATTATTCTACAGAAAACATTTATAAAATTCATCAAATTGAACACAACAACACAATAATCAAAACAAAGAAAAATAATACTTTATACTTAGCTGCTAAGCTCTAAGTGAAGTATTAATTGTATTAATTTCTTCAGAAGTGGCAAAAAATTTAAGTACCTACATATTGTTATTTTGTAAGCATCATTGACTACAAGAAAAAACCGTTTAGTTAGATGCACTCGCGTTACAAAATATAAAAAAAGTTTGTGTTTATGAAACTAAATAAAATGTTGGTAAAATGTCGTGTTGAAAGTTTCATCGTTGAAACTATCTTCAACACACGCTAATGATGTAAAATTAATGATGATAAATATAATTAATTATTATAAGTTTTATAAATTAATTTTGTTTATCATTAATTGTTTGCAAGCAATTTGTTAGCTCAATTGTTTCAATAGTAAATACTTTATTTTTTATTTGATTGTAATTTTGTTTGCTATTAAAATAATATATTTTTAAGGAACAGCATGTTTGCTGTTGTATTATGTTCTAAATTTAAATCCAAAGGCCTATGTTTTTGTTTATAACGTACCTGTATATATATATTTTTTGTATTTTCATTTTTTTTATATAACATGTGTGTGGCTATAAATAAATTCTTTATTCTTTATTCTTATTCTATTTGCATGTTATGAATTCTATTTATCATCATCCATCATGCTCAGCCCATATCAACTGTACTGGACATACTTAGTGTATTATTAGAAACTGCGTGTCAACTCCTCAAATCGATTGCGGTATAATATCATCAACCTATCTTAGTCCACTGCTGGACATAGGCCTCCCCTTATGAGCGCCATAGCACCCTGTCTTCAGCTTGCCGCATCCAGCATCTGCCTGCAGTCTTTCGCAGATCGTCTACCCACCAGGCCGGAGGGCATCCTACACTACAAATGTAGTGTAGGATGCCCTCCGGCCTGGTGGGCAAACCCGCAACTCGGCAAATGCCGAGTTGCGGTCTCCACTTGAAGAGGGAACACGTTTACCCCAGCCCTTATGGCCGACCCAGTGCCACTTCAGCTTGCTAATTCTTTGAGCTATGTCGATAAGTTTGGTTCTTCAGCTTGCTAATTCTTTGAGCTGTGCTGATAGTGATAACTCTGGTTCTGTCGGATGTATTCGTTAAGAATCCTATCCTTCAGAGAAACTTCTCTTTTCATAGCTCGTTGAGCGACTTTGAACTGGTGTATTGCGATATAACAGGAACCAAACGACAGCGGGATAATTTATGAGAGAAAAAGTAGCCATGCTTTTTACCAGAAATCAAAAAACCCGTTCAGTAGTTTTGGCGTGACGAGGTAACAAACATCCATTCAAACTTTGACATATTTTATAATGCTAGTGATCACACCGATAACAAAACTAAGTTATACTCTCTACCAAACAACTGATTGTTAAGCAAGTTATGACGCCGCCATTATTCCGTACTATAGCAGAACGAGAACGGGGAAACTCGCGAGCAACGTTCAATTCAAAACTTTGCTGCAGAAAAACATAAAGTTTTATCTCGAATATTTTCGCTAGCTTTTCGTATTTCGCTTGATAATAAAGTTGAAAGTTCTCTGGCAGAGGTTTTTCATCACATCTTGGAACGTTATGTTATGATTGACGATTGTATTCAAATGATCTCTCAATTGTTGTAATAGGGATTGTGATGCAAGCAGTTTCTCAAGATTAATTGGTTCTAGTTCAATTCGTCATGGATGTGTCACGGCTGACAAGCTGCATCTGCGGTCGTGGTAATGATCAACTGATAGTGTACAGATTAATGGATGGTTATGAGAGTTTGTAAATCAATTCATAAACTGTGGCTACCACTGCGTTCTTGTTACCAGAATGGATTAATAATGTACAGCCTAACATCTGTTCCTATCTGGATGAGGAAAGTCAGGTGTACTTCAATGAATAGTTTTGTATTACGATTTTATAAAATGTTTATTGCTCTTCGATATCTGCATTACATTGCAAAATTTGTAAGTAAGTGAACGAACGAAGTTAGAACGAGTGAAAATATGAATGGAAGAATGAATGGATACACAGGTAACTAATAAAATCGAATTTTTAATCTAGCCTATTGAAGTCATGGTATTTGGTACCACCGTAGTCTGTTAGATGGCGCTGTACGTGACTTCTGAACATACCGGCCGCCTTGGAAGCTCCAGGACGTAAGCTTCCAACCTGGACTGCTCTTCACTGGCTCGTTAATTCCGGTAGTAGCGGTACGATTTTCGAGAAGGCTCGCCGAATGATGCCGGTCGCCGTCCGAATCTCCACCACGCGTGTAACGCCGTCGCTGCCGGGGAACAAACGTGTTACCCGACCCATCTTCCACTTCAGGGGAGGTACATGGTCTTCCTTGATGAGGACTAGGATGTCCTTGTCGATGTCTTGGCTATCGACCTTCCATTTCGTGCGCTGTTGCAGCTCCGACACGTACTCCTTTGACCAGCGCTGCCAGAAATGCTGTCGAAGCTGCTCTATAAGGTGATAGCGGGTAAGGCGGGTAGGCGCGACGCTCGTCAGGTCTTCACAGGCTGGCGCTGTCAACGGCCGGCCAATAAGGAAGTGAGCCGGAGTAAGGGGAAGGAAGTCGTGGACATCTGAGGAAAGAGGAGATAAAGGCCGGGAATTCAGGACGGCTTCAATCTGCGTTAATACCGTACTAAACTCCTCGTGCGTTAACCTTGCATTGCCCAATACTCGCCTTAAGTGATATTTACACGATTTGATTCCAGCCTCCCAAAGTCCGCCGAAATGAGGACTGTAGGGTGGGATAAACGTTAAACGAATTTTATTATTACTCATGAAATTCGAAACATCATCAGAATGTTCGAAGAACTGATTTATTTCCTTAAGGGCCCCAACAAAGTTTTTCCCATTATCAGAGAAAATTTCTAATGGCTTACCACGTCTTGCTATGAAACGTTTTAATGCTAGTAGATAGTCCTGTGTCGATAAGCTGCCTACTAGCTCAAGATGTACGGCGCGAGTTGTGAAACAAATAAATAAACATATGTATGCCTTGATTAAAATAGCGCCCCTGCCTTTACGATTTAAAATGAAGACAGGTCCGGCGAAATCTGTTCCGCAACGCATGAAGCAAAAACTCCCGAATTCCAATCTTACCTGGGGTAAATTTCCCATTTTTGGGGTAAAAGTTTTCCCTTTCAGGCGCGTGCACGTAACGCAGTTATGTACCACTTGCCGAGCTAAGTTGCGAGCTCCTAGCACCCACCACTGTTCACGCATGGAATATACTAGAAGCTGAGGCCCAGCGTGTAGTAATTTCTTATGTTCGTATTCACACAGCAATCTTGAATATCGATGTTTACCACTCAAAAGCACGGGATGTTTTTTATCGTAATTAAAATCAGTCGAGTTACATATCCTGCCGCCTACACGAATTAGACCGCTGTTGTCTAGAAATATGCTCAAACCCGCGATTTTATATCCGGTTCTACCATTCTCTTTGAACGGTAAATTATTTACAAGCCTATGATACTCATTAGGAAACGATTCTTTTTGCACTGCGCGTGTCAACGTGATAAGCGATCGTTCTATCTCGGCTGCAGTTAGCAAACCGGTTATGTGACTAGGGGTGCACGGCGACGACCGCGCGTTATCAATGAAGCGGAGTAGGTATGCACAAGCGCGCTGTAAGCGAATGAACAAGGAAAAGCGTTCATAATTAAATAACGGACTCGTTTGTGTACAAATTAAATTTATTGTGTTAGATTTAAGTTCCGGTAAATCATCGCTACTCGGTACCTCCCTATTGCTGATCCAGGTGCTGCTGGGTTCACCTAAAAACCTAGGTCCACACCACCAATGATTACTAGTGTCGTATTTTAATAAATCTAAATTCGCACCGCGCGTGATAAGGTCGGCAGGGTTTTCCGTGCCCTTAACGTGCCGCCAAATCGTATCATCGGTTAGTTCATTAATTTGCACTACCCTATTTTGTACAAACGTTTTGAGAAGATGCGGAGACATACGTAACCATCCCTGCACTATTGTAGAATCCGTCCAAAAAAAGACTTTATCGAAAGTTATACGAAGGGATTGTTTTATTTTTACGAATAATTTCGCTCCTAATAACGCGCCACATAATTCTGCTTTTGGAATCGATACCGATTTGATTGGACATAATTTGCTTTTAGCACATAATAGCTTAATTGAGATAGAAGGAGCCTGATCACAGTCGTTGCGACAGGACCGAACGTAGGCACAAGCACCGTAGGCCTTTTGTGACGCGTCTGTAAATACATGTAACTCGGTGTAATGAGAATCTACAGAGGTTACGTAACGAGGAATACGAATTTCCTGTAAACATTGCAGATTAGAGATGAATTCGCGCCATGTACTTGCGATGCTTTCTGGTACCTGTTCGTCCCAGTCTAACTTTTGTAACCACAAACCTTGCAAAAGACATTTTGCTATGATGATCGCCGGAGATAACAAACCTAACGGGTCATAGATCTGTGAAATTACAGATAGCATTTTACGCTTGGTTAGGAGTGAGTCATCTTGTGACAACTTCGTGGTGAAATGCAATTCATCACTCTCCGGGGACCAACCTAGACCTAAAGTTTTGGACAAATGATGTTCGCCTATGTTTAGGTCTTTACTACTCTCTGGACAAACTTCGTGATTGAATGTCCATTTATGTAACGGAAAACAACCCGATTTCAATACCTTAGCCGTTTTAGTGCATAATTCTAACAAGGTGTCTGCGTTATTATGTGAGATAATGACATCGTCAACGTAAAAGTCAGAATTTATGATTTCTGCTACACGTTCATCGTCACATTCTTTCGCTAATTGTTTTAGGCACCGTATACTTAAGTAGGGCGAAGACGCATAACCGTATGTGACCGTATTCAAAGAATATATCTGTAACGGTAAGTCCTTATTTTCCCGCCATATTACCAATTGTAAGTCACGCAAGTCCGGCTGTACTAAGATCTGCCTGTACATCTTTTCCACGTCTGCACAAGCTACGTACTTGTGTTGCCTAAAACGGAGAAGAATAGAGAATATGCTATTCTGAAGAGGCGGGCCTATGTGTTGGATGTCATTTAACGATTTGTTAGTGGTTGTTTTGGCACTCGCGTCAAAAACAACTCGTAATTTAGTGGTTTGACTAGATTCGCGGTACACGCCGTGATGCGGCAAGATGTAGTACGGTTTCTTCGGGTCCGTGACATTACCTGGCACCGGGGACATATGCCCTAACGCCTCGTACTCACGCATGAAATCACAATATAATTGTTTATATTGCAATGACGAATCTAGCTTCCTTTCTAGCGATAAAAAACGTTTTTTCGCCATGGTAAAAGAATCTCCTAAAACGTCAGCAGATTCCTTAAACGGAATGCGCACAGAAAACCTACCCTTTTCATCGCGCTGTGTAGTTTCTGTAAATAACGATTCGCAATACCTATCCTCCTTCGTCAACGCAGAAGGTAAGTCAGTCAGTTCCTCTAACTCCCAAAATTTGCGTAATTGAGAATCAATTTGAACAAAATTACAGTGAATATTGTTCATGAGATACGACTGAACATTGTGAATAGGCCCAGAGATGATCCATCCTAACTTCGAGTCGTATAGGTATGGACCAGCATTAAGTTTTATTCTGTTTTCCTTGAGTAGGTCCCAGAATACGTCCGCGCCTAAGAGTATATCTACCTCGGACGGGATACTAAACGTAGGATCGGCGAGCGAGATGTAGCTAGGTATACCTATAGAATCGCAGTTGACGTTTATCGAAGGTAGCTTCGATGTTATGCTAGGTAGAACCAAGCATTGGATTTCTTTGATGAAATCACTGTTTTTAGAACGAATATTTAATTTACAAGCGTGATTACTCTGTGATACGGTTTGACCTACGCCTGTAATCTGAACAGTGGACTGTATGATTGGTAACTGTAAACGAGTTACTAACGATTTGGTAACGAAACAGTTCTGTGACCCGTTATCCAAAAGAACCCTAATAGTGTGATACTGATTATCCGAATCAGGTACATCTACTAGCGCAGTTGACAACAAGACTGGCTGTATAAAAGATTGACAGGACAGTGCTGTGCGTTCACCGCGGTCTTTCGGCGCATCAGCTGACTTTTGTGAGTCATCATGAGACAGGGACATTAAACTGGCGGCGACTGTACTTATGGTTTCACCGAGAACGTGAAGTAGCGTATTATGCTTCGCACTGCATAACTTGCAAGGGCCGTAGGTACAGTCATTAACGGAATGCTTGTCTGAACGCAGACAGTTAGAACAAAGTTTTTTAGCAGTGACTAGATTTTGCCTATCTAACACGGACATGTTTAAAAACTTCGCACACGAATAAAGATAGTGATCGTTGCTACAATGACAACATACACGCTTCTGTGTTGTCTTGTCAGCGCTCGGTTTATTGGCTGACACGAATGCATGCGCTTGAGGTTGCGGGTGCGATTTATTTTGTTTTTTATTTTGCTGATAAGAATTTGCCCTGCTACCTTCATTATTTTTAGATTTAGACGAAGTGAAACCTTTTGTGCTGTTAGAGTTCACCATTTCTAGCATGTCGGCCCGGTTTCTAAGAAAAACAAGTAAATCATCTAGCTTGATCTTAGGCTCGGTACCTACCTCATTCCGTTTCGAAACTATGACACCCTTTTGGGATTCCCACTCACGCTCTGTGACCGTATCTAGTTTTGACACAATTAAATAAACGATTAATGTGTCCCAAGAATCCGTGGGTTCACCAAGGGATTTAAGGGCTCGTAGATCCCTTAACGTGGAATCTATAAGGGTTCTAATTTGTGCAGGCGACTCCGAGTGCAAGGCTTGAGTGGCAAACATTGACTTCACATGATTTTGTATGAGTAATCTGTGGTTTTGGAACCTTTGTTCAATCAAATCCCACGCATGAGCATAGTTGGATTCTGTGAACTCCAACGCACTTATGACTTGAGCAGCAGTAGCAGTTAACGATGATTTTAAGTAATGGAACTTCTGGATCGCGCCTAAATCAGTTCTGTTGTGAATCATGGTAACATACGAGTTTCTAAATTCTATCCATTTATCATACGAACCGTCGAAGGCGGGTAAAGTTATTTGTGGCAACTTTATTGACACAGAACTATCTATACCTATCGAACCATCTGGTATTTGTAAGTAATTGTTTAATATGCCTTTCGCAGTAGCCATTAGAGAAAAGTATTGTGACTCAAAGGCTTCCCTAGATTGCATTTGAGTCATAAGATCAGATTCTTCATCTATTAACTGTTCTATTTCACTTTGGATCTCATTAAAACTTTGGAAAATGGCAGCATTTGACTGTACACGTAGATCGAATTCTATCCTTTGACTAGCCGTTTGGTTTGGATTGAGATCCTGTTCTAGCTGAATATTAGCGATATGTTTTCCAAACAGAGTTAACCTACATTTAAGATTAGCTCGTTGCTTTTTTAGGGATGTAAGGCGGGTTGATAAAACATTAGGGACCTGCAAACGTGGGGACTTTGGCCTATCAACATTAGTGGGATCAACCTGATCTTGATTCATTATAAATGTAAAAACTTACGGTTTTTCTGCGGTATAGGCGATGCAAGGCACAAGGTAACGCACACACGAAACGCACAAAGAGCTGAAAAACGAAACGAATATTAACGCAGACTGCAGAGAAGTGGGATAGGAAGGATGGGTGCGATAGACCGACCGTTGTAGGCGCTCGCCGCTACTCCAGACCTCCTCCAGGACTCCAGCAGCTTCCAGATCTCGAACCGGAAAAAGTATCCGCGTGGCCTCTCGACTCGGCAAGGGCTAGTTCTTCGTTATTTGGGTCGAAGGATCAATTTTATGTACAGCCTAACATCTGTTCCTATCTGGATGAGGAAAGTCAGGTGTACTTCAATGAATAGTTTTTTATTACGATTTTATAAAATGTTTATTGCTCTTCGATATCTGCATTACATTGCAAAATTTGTAAGTAAGTGAACGAACGAAGTTAGAACGAGTGAAAATATGAATGGAAGAATGAATGGATACACAGGTAACTAATAAAATCGAATTTTTAATCTAGCCTATTGAAGTCATGGTATTTGGTACCACCGTAGTCTGTTAGATGGCGCTGTACGTGACTTCTGAACAGGCATATTTGCTATAATTATAATAATAATTACGTTATTTCAGACAAAGTCCATAGCTTAAATACAAAAAATAAAATAGAATTGGTACATAAACAATCAAAGAGTCACATCACAGAAAACATTTATAGTATATAATAGCATTAATCAAATTAAAGACAACAACACAATAATCAAAACAAAGAAAAAGAGTATTTAAAGTAATTATTTGGCAATGTTGTGTTTTATATTATTATTATATTTTATTTTATTTTAAAATTTTAGGAAAACTTACAGCTAGAAAATTACAAAGTAAGGAACATTTATCTAAATACATGAGATATACATATACTTATGCTGAGGGCTATTTATAAAGTTTCTACTGATATAAATATATGTATAGTATATATAATATATAGTCATCCATTAGTAGTATTCGCCACATTTTTTTTCTAAAGTAGATGAAAAAAATAATTATGTAGGTAGCATTGATTAGTTTTGGACAGCCGCTATGCATGAAACCTGGGGCCTAATTCTGCTAACCAATCGCTTTACTATGACAATGGTATCGTCGCAGAATCACCCACAGATTAAAGAAACATTAGATAGGCGAAGCGATTCATTTAGTGGAATTCGTCCCCTGGATATGTTCAAAAGATACATTTTGATCTTTTGAATTTCTTGAAATACTTGTTAATAGTATCTACAGGCGACAAAAAAAACTGGTATTAAATTAGGTAGATGGGTGGCATACTCATCGAAACGAAGGGCCATTTATAAAAACCTATATCATTAACTTTATTGGATTGCTTTTGGTAATTGGTAATTTATTCAAATATCAGGAGTCATTCGAAAGCTTAAATAACGACCCCATAACGTCCTTTCATAATAAGAATTATTATATTTTAAAACAACCAGAAATTATTTTAATTAAATGACGATTAACGAGTGCCCAGCGGCGATTGCGTCGCATTTTACCTGATTTTGAATAAATATAATAGAAATTAGTTTTTTGGTGTTATTCTAATAGCCTATCCAAGCCATCTTTTCATTAGGTTGGTTGGTATTTCGGTATTTTATTACCTAGATATTTTGTTTTCACAATAAACTAATTTATGAACAAAGTACTTACCATAGGTATTAGTATCAGTAAGTGTATTCACAGATATATGCAAAGCGATTTATGATCAGTTGCAGTGAAGTAAACATCGGTTTACTAAACGATAAAGTAACTTAACTTAAAAAATTAGATTAACTATACCTACTTAACAACTAAAAAAGGCGGTAATTAGGTACGTTCATCGTATCGTTACACTATTATTAAAATCGCTCCAGAAAATAAGCACAGGAAGTTATTAAATAGGTTGCGAATAAGCACTTGAACATCGTCATCAGAACACCTAATTTATAGTTTGAAAAGCAGATTCTGCATCAAACGATCTTAGAGATATAAATAGCCATCGGAGTAATTTGTGGCCATTTGTATAAGGATTCCAACGTAGGGATGTGCAAAACAAATAGGTTTTATTTAGTGCAAAAATTATCTGAGTTTGTCGAGATTTGATCTAGTATAGATAAAAAGTTAATGGCAGTCATTTCATCTTAACTAATAATAAGCCATCATGTTTAAATAAGTCTTTTAGTCTTTATTAACAAAGAAAATTACAATAAAATAATAAAAACAAATTAAAACTACCTAGTATTTACAATTGAAACAATTGTTGAAAACAAGGTAGCTCAACTGACTTTAAATAATAACTCCAGTGTGTAGCATAATTATTACGTAAATTAAGGCCTCATAAAGGCCTTAATTTTTATAACTTTGCATAACAAATATGGAAAACGTTTTGGTGTGTGCAAATCAAATACAACCCTTTTATTTTTTGAATTTTTTATCCCAACCTTTTTATGCAGGTACCTAATGAAAACAGGCATTTACCTACAAGCGTACGTACACAGCCAATGATTGCTTGACAGTGTTATTTTTCAAAACGCGTCATGTACAATCAGCAAAAGATCTTTTCGTGATGCACCTACCACCGTATTCTGAAGCCGAAGTAAGAATAGGGTTTAATTTAGCCGTCTTAGTCCACGGTTTATTTGGGCCTCTGTTATTAATGTTATGTACCGGATTTGGTGTAAAACAGAATTTGATTACCTTCCTAAGCTACTTGAGCCTACCTTGCAACTAAATAGTATAACATGTAATCCTCCCTACGGATTACTTTATTACAGGCGATGCGTATGCGCACAGCTGTAGACCATCGCATGTCTAGATCGGCATAGGTCGGCACAATAATTACGGACAGGGAGTAAAAGATAGTGCATAATTGGAGTTATACGCTCGCTCGTTGCCAATGATAATAAAATGAAATTACTATTTGCTTTAAGTGCGTTTTTACCACGGTTTGCTCGTGTAGATATGCGAGTCTATAAATAAATGTACCTATTCTAGAGGTAATGCTCCATTGTACCTATTCTATATTATTTATATATATATGGCGCGGTGGGAGAAAGTCCTTTTACGACGCAGGAGGTTGCAGTTTCAATTCCGGCCTTGGGGCAAATGTTTGTATGATCGGCAAATATTTGTCAGGATGTTCTGGGTATTTTCTATATATAATAAAACAAATCATTATTATTATATATATTTTTTTATTTATGAAGATTTCTTTATTCTGTTATTGTAAACAGAATAAAACAATTACAACTAGTATATACACTTATATCTATTTCTTAAAAATCTAAGCCGTCACCAGAAGGCAGTGTGCCCAGAATGCTGGCAGCATTGCCACGTTGAATGGCAATGCTAATTCGTTGACCGAAATAGAAGCCAGCATTCCGATCACCTGTAGACTCTAAACATATCTATCTATGTAATGTATAGGTATTAATATGGATCAGTTGAGCTACCTTGTTTGCAACAGTCTGCAGTTACCTCAATTGTTTCAATTGTAAATACTAGTTCTAATTTGTTTCTAATTGTAATCTGTAATCTTTATTTTTTTTTATATCGGTCACCTATACCTATAACACAAGCTCGGCTTAGGTTGCGGCTAGATGATGCTGTGTGAATTGTGCAGCATTATTTATTTTTTTATAAAAAAAAAAATAACGTGTAGCCTGGAATCATCCTCCGCTTTTGGCCTCCTTTCGCTTCCTTTCGCATCCAAGAATGCCGTGCGATGATTACACACACAACACACATAATGTACAAGTACATACGTTTACAGCACAGCCAGATATGATTGAAGATGTCGCAAATAATAAAATAATAATGAAATTTATTTATTGCACAAAAAACATAGACAAACAATTCCAAAAACAATATTTTTTAAAATTACTGATATACTTAACACAATAACAAACATATAAAAATATTTTTTATTAAACATAGAAAGCCCAGAACACCCGGGCTAAATATTTGCAGATCGTACATATGTACGATCTGCAAATCGCAGGCGTAATTTCCTCCGCCGCACCACGTCGGTCGCGGGTCATGAGTAGGTACCAGATGGATGACTGATATACTAAATACAATACATAACAGCGGGGCAATGCAGCATTGCAGCCAGCGTCTTGGGGACGCTTCCGACTGGTATTGATATGGATCAGTTGAGCTACCTGTAGATTGTTTGCAACAGTCTGGAGTTAGCCTAATTGTTTCAATTGTAAATACTAGTTCTAATTTGTTTTTATTATTGAATTGTAATTTTCTTTGTCAATAAAGTACAAATAAAAAAAAATACATAACATAGATATGGTTAGCTATGGTCCGGGGTAGTGGGCAAGATCCTTTAACTGCCAAGACCGAAGATTTCAGTTATCATAAATGTACTACACTACGTTTGCCGAATCGCGGTCTCCCTATTTTACCTATTTTTAGAAGCATACAAGCTTATGCATACAAGCTTATTAATCTGTCTGAAGTTTTGTTGAAATTTTGAATTTTATCATCTACAAAGGACTGAAAAGACTCATCAAGAATTGGTGAACCAAGGAGGCGAAGTGAACATTTATCAACAACTGTTATGTTGGGGGCCAAACTATTACGCAATAAAAAGCTCGCATTTTGAAATAGAAATCGAAATCTTAGAAATAGATCAATGTACGTTCAATTTTGGTCACTTTACTTTGGATGAGAAACTCTGCTACAATAATATTGTCGTCTTGGCAGTTTTAGTTTATTTATCTGACTTTACAAAGCCCCGTTTATCATGTGCCCGCGAGTTGACGACAAGAAAAATAGGTAAAATCGGAAGGTGCCAACTCGCGGGCTTCACGCCCGCGAGTTGACGAATAAGTCGCATTCTGCGATATTGAGGATATGTAGAGCCAAGAGTAGTTACAAACTACAGTAACGTCATTAATCCACAATCTAATAATAATTAGTATTTATTTGTCTCTCACAATAGGTACTTAGAAATAGATAAATTAATACAGGGGGACTGAAATATATTCAAAGTCGAAGTCAAAAACTCTTTACTTCCATAAATACAATAAATGTACACTTAGAAAAGCTCAAATTCTATTATAATTATATTGCAATGTATAAGAATAGAAACATAACCCAGCTTACATATATCTTCCTTAAACTATGACCTGTTTTGTGAGAGACTGGTGCCTGTGACAGGTTTTAGAAAAAAACCCGTGGTACCAGGTCACCAGTCAATAGTAATCTAGTTTTACATATATTGAAGAAACTTATTAAAAACTTATGAAAAGTAATGTAAAGAAAATCTTAAAACGAAAAATAGAATATCGTAAATAAACCGCCAAGTGCAAGTCGACTCGCGCTCGAAGGGCTCCGTACCGTTAAAATCAGGAAACTTTTCACTTGTTTAGAGACCCCTTTCAATTTTCAACTTTATGTTATTATTAGTATTTGTTGTTATTACATTTGAAATGCTACTTATTTATGGAAAGTTTCATGTATCTACCTATTGTGGTTTAAGAGATACAGCCTTGACAAGCCAAAAGTAAAAAAAGCCAAAAAAAATGTGTTTTTTTTATGGCCCCCTTTTATTTGAATATTTATTTTATAATTATTATTTGCTGTTCTAGCGGCAAGAGAAATACACATTCTCTGAAAATTTCAAGTGTCTACCATAGGTCATGAGATGAGTTTTGAGCCCTGTGACAGACGGACGGACGGACAGCGGAGACTTAGTAATAGGTTTAGAGTTCCATTTTCACCCTTCGGGTACGGAACCCTAATAAAGATATAATGCTTATAGTCTACACTTTAATGTATTTTTGTGTAATTGTATCAAATAAAATGAAATAAGCTATTATTAGTCCAACATTTCTATTTTATAAAGTTTTTTACACGTCTCCTCTAAACTTTTATCAATATGACATAGGTAGGTAGTTTTTCCAAAACACCCTCCAATTATAGATTGAAGTGAAAAGAATCAACGCCACAGAGACAACCTCAGCCAACATTAACAGAAGGAACAATATCGATGATGCTTCAAAATAAACGAATGATAAAAATATTATACTATTCAATAAAAAATTGAGTAGTCTTGTTGGGCAGAATTTATTAAAATTTAGTCCATTTTGTAGATAACTACGATCTCGTGATCTTAATAATGCATTGGGCGTTTGAATTAAGTAGGTAGATCAGGAATCAGACGAAGATAGAAATGGAACCGTATCTTCTTCGTTCTTCACAATATAGCCGACGGAATACCACTTAATTGAATCTAGAGCGGAAGCGTAGAGTTTTCGATCGGATCACTTACCAGCAGGGCTAAGATGCGCGCCACGAGAAGCGTGTTTCTTCTCGATAACTCGAGAAAAATGGCGGTATCTCGATTTATCAACCGATGCTAGCATGCAGCACCAAATGTCATCACGTCTCGTCACGTGAACGGTTTTAGTGAATGTATATCTTATCTGTGGTAACCTTTCTCGTCAAACGCTAAGATGCGCACCAAATTTTCTCAACTTTTGACAGTTTAGCGCGGGATAACTATCGTTTTTCAATTTGAGCACGAGAATTCTCGAGAACTTTTTCTTGAATATTTTCTTCGAATTTTCTTGGTTTTAGTGGTCCCGTATCAAAATTATTTATTGGCGGTGTATAACGCCAATAAGTAATACATGAAAGATTTTTGTAGAAGTATCTATTTTAATTACCAGTAGGTACCTACCAAGTATTTAGATACCTACTTATTGTAGGTACTTACTCAAGGTGAAGCTTGGGAACGGTGCCTGTATAATGATAACTAAAGGGTTACGTATTATTGTAAAATATCTCCAAGAGCTATGTAGTATGAGCTATGTGTATGTTCTACTATAAGCGCTAAGGGTGAAACACATCATGGACTTGCTCACATTTTTGTTGACCTTGTTATAAGATAGGTCATGGGTCAGGCACGTGCATAATAGAAAAGATACATAATACATAGTGTAGCTACTAAACTGAAGCGGAGATTTTCGCCCACCTATGTTGAAATAGCTTCTCCTTCTTTTTTTTTTGTTTGGTTGTGTTTCGACTGTTTACCACCATTCTACCAGTGAAAATGTTCAAACTACCAATAACAAGGTGAAAACAAAGAAGGTTAGTTTATTCCTTCCGTGCAGTTTACAAAAACCATAGACAATTAAATGAACTAAACGGGTGTTCGTCTGGGTGGCTGTCTCTACGCGAGAAAGACTATTCGACAACGAGTATTATGTCTTTCGTGGTGCGCATGTTAGAGTAAACGAGAAAACCACTGACGACGACAAAAATAGATGTCACGCGTGCGACGTCTTTCGTGGCGCGCAAATTAGCCCCCCAGGAAGATAATTCTCACTCGATATTTTTATTATCAAAAGAACTGTCAAATTTTACAGTTCTTTTGATATTTATCGCGTGATATGTTGGCGAGAATTGCCTTCCTGACTCTGACACAGAATAGGTAGGAGTGTTCTTCTTAAACCTACAAGTAGAAAAAGATACACTAAGCCTCGTAATACCTAATCTGGCAAAATTACTGAGACTTCATCGTTCCAAAAATTACGAATTCTGTACAAAAATGCCAACTTCATTTTATGAGATTCTACTCGGCAGCGTGATTTTGCGTTACATTCCTTCGTAAGACAAGCGAGTTTTTGCTGAATGAGCTTGTATATTTTTATTCGCATAATACTATTGTCGTAATAAGTACATAATAATATTGAAAAACTGATAAACAATAGAGGAAGCCGTAAACTCTATCGTAGTGTAGTCCTTCTGCATCGAGCTCTATGGGCGAGAAACGATCGATAAGTCAACTCCTCTTACAGCTCTCATAAATTATCTTTATCTAGATTGGTAAGACGTCGGGTGCATAGCGAGCTATTAGTCTATTTTCTAAAGATTTTTCATCACAGATTATTATAGTAGATTATGTAGAGAATGCGACTGTTTTGGTTAATGCTTAGTCAGTCGGTATTCGACTGATTAAGCTTCAGAGGGCTAACCCTTCTACAAAATATCCCGAATACCGAATGAAAAAAAAACCAAAGAACTCCATGAACTAATTCTTTGATTGTATCATGCTGGCTGTCGTGCCATCATTAGTATATCAGTTATCTAGTACCCATAACACAAGCTCTGTTTAGCTTGGGGTTAGATGATGTTGTGTGAATTGTCCAGCGTTCTTCCTAACATCATATGATTATAACAACCTTCATACCTGTGTTACTAACATTCATAATGGTTTGCCTGAAAAAATTGGAAACAGAGACCCGAGTCCCATCTGACGATAGTAACGACTACCGAAACGTGATCGTGACGTCTCTTTTTTCAATACTGTTTGGTACAGCGCGCCTCTATCGTGTGGACATGGAACTACGCTCTCGACCGCTTTACGGTACGAACGGAGATGTAAAAATCCCAATGAAAATGACAGATTTTGACTTGAATTGCGAGTCCGAATGGTGATTACGTTACTAACCTAAAAATGTACCTACCTACATATTTATAGTTAAAATTAATAAAACTGTTTCATCATCATCATCAACCTATCTTAGTCCACTGCTGGACGTAGGCCTCCCCCAATGAGCGCCATAGCGCCCTGTCTTGCTCCAGCTTGTCGCATCCAGCATCTGCCTGCAGTCTTTCGCAGATCGTCATCTCACCTGGCCGGAGGGCGTCCAAAAAACAAACTGAAAAGTAAAACTGTATAAAGGTACATAATGTTTGAAAATGCTTATATTTTAGTTGGTACTAACAAGAAATATTTGTTCTTTATTGGAAGGCACAAAATAATATTTTGTGCTGTGTAATGTCTTCCTTAAAAAATATAAAATAAATGGTAACACTTGATTTGAAATGAAGAATTGAGATAATCTATTAACTTTATTATTTTTGAAAATATGACGCTGCTAGTTTTCTATGAATTACCTTATCTACCTAAATTACGGTAGACTGTGTTATTGCTTGGATTTGGCTTTTGGTAAAGAAAACAGAAGCAGAAAATTAGTCTTTAAGAATTCTTACCCTATTACATTGGTACCTAAAGAAATATCCACACTACCTACCTGTGACCAATGTTTAGTGATAAATAGATTTGTAGTTGTTACCTCAGTTTTTTAGGAGTGTTATAAAGTGATAAATAATACGTAGGCAACTAAAATAAGGCGTAGATAATATTTCTGCAGAAGCGCAACTCTAACGCCATCTCTTAGTAATGCAGCTACAACTACCCACTGGTTCATAGACCGTGAAGTTCTTTTTATTATTATTACCAAAACATGGTGCAAAGATCGCTTATTTATTTTGTTATTTTAAAATGTTTAAATAGTAATACAATAAAATAACGAGGAATTTATGAGCAACTCATTTTGTTTAACTAAATAAAATGCAAATAAAATAAATAATCTTGGTTTTGAATCTTGAAATCTTGGTTATGAAAATCAATGGTTCGTACATGAGCTGCGTTCCAGATAAAAACCATTTATACGTCCCTGCTCGACAGCTACTCGACACGTTCACGATAGCTAACGGACTACCAACAGTCGAGACGTGATCGAGACGTCGACGTCTCGATCACGCCTCTGATTTTGATAATTATTTTGTCTTTATGTACTAACCCCAGTTTATTTTTATAATCTATGACTGAGAAAATTGCAAAGAGAAGTTGTAAAACAAGAATTTTAACGTTCATTGTCTTGCTGGTTTAGCGGCTTTAAGAATGGTATGGTTTAGCGGTTTCTGCTTCTTTGTGTGCCCAAGGAGCCCAACTGCCCATTATGGGTACTTATTTTACAATTTAAAAAGAAACTGCAAAAAGGTTAGTATGTTTTAATTTTTAGTTGAACCTCTACAATTTTCGGTCGAACGCATGCTTAAACTAACTAATGCAGCTATATGCTAATGAAAGCTTAACGTGGGAACGATGGATATCATTCCAGCTTCAGGGCCCCGACTCTGCGGCAAACTACTAATCCAAATCTCTACCTGGTACATGGTAGAGTTAATTCAATAATTTAAACAAATCTCTATCTCTGCCAAAGGAAGAGTTAAGGCTGCAGGACGCAAAGTCTCAATGCATTTGTAATCAATATTACAAATGCATTGAAACTTTGAGAGTGTTGCCTCGTAGTCCTGGACTTATTCTCGTGGTGGTAGAAGCTCACAAATTAAAAGCCTATTTCCTGCCAGTGCCGAACTTAATTTACTACCAGGAAAAGTGGTAATAACACTCAACACGACATGTTTCAAAACCTGTTACGCACTTAAAGGTATAAAAATTAACGTTCATTTAATTTGAGGCAAGCCCTCGATTTATCAATTTATCACTCACGGAAATTAGACAGTTATTGCTATTATCTACTGATCTGGGACGGATTCTCGAGGTATCGTATGGGGTCATTATCACTTATGTGGTAATGACTTGGGTTTGAATGATGGTTTGTTGGCTGTTGCATGCCTATAATTATTTTTATTAAGATCAATAGGTACACAGGTCCGGTGCCTAGCCCAGTTTGTGCCCAGAGCGTCTTATCTTGGTATAGTGCAAATGTCTTAAGCAAACAACTAGTTATGTACGTGCCTACCTAACCTTAAAAGCAGAACATAGAACATACCTACTAAAATGTTAATATTGCAACAAAACCTAAGAAAGTTATTACAAATACAAAGGAAACATTATATTAATGTTAATATTATTTATTTATTATAATTAAAAAGCCTAAGACAATGCTAAAAATTAATATCCCACCCAAAAATTACTTAATGACAAAATTAAACGTTTTGCTAAAAATAACAGACGATGTAAAAAACTGAATTTTGAAATCGAATGCTAACAACTATATAATTAAGTAGGTACCTGCCTACGTAACCTTATGAGTAGAACATACCAAAATATTAAGATTGCAACAAAAGCTACGAAAATTATTACAAAATAGACGGCAAAATTACTAAGTTTAACTTATAATTTTTAATTAGATTTAAAGAGAGAGCTGGCGGGTATATTAACATTTTAGTATGTTCTATGTTCTGCTTTTAAGGTTAGGTATGCACCTACATAACTAGTTGTTTGATAGAATTAACATCGACTTACGGTGTAAATAAGTGGATCAGGGGATTTCTGGAACTCTTGTCTAATTATCCCCTGCGCGTCACCTAGGTGAGTACGCAGGCAGGAGAATATGGCAGGGGATTATTGGAATAAGCCAATTTTCCTATCCTTTGAAAAATTTAACGACCTACAAACTCTTGGATCATAAAAAGCTGTCAACACTTAATTTCTTAAACCTCCAGTCGACCCCCTGTTGACTCCTGCGGCGACAATGCCCATCAAAGTCATTTACGTCAAAATAATGTGACATCTAATCGACATTTTAGTCAACGACTTCGAGAAATTACTGCTATTATTCTTTCTGCTTTATGATCTAAAGCAGGGATGGGCCGGATATTAGTTTAGAAATTTTAAAGACTTTTTTGGCGGCAGCTGCCAAAAAAAAAGACCTTAGCGATGTCTGGCAAAAAGCATTATAAGCACTATTTTTCGACAAGGAAATACTTCGAGAGGAGCGAGCAGCAAAAATTTTTGAGCTTTGCGGCAGTTCTAAGAAATCTGCGGGTGTAGGTTTATGTATTTTCAAGGGGTTACGAGCGGGATTTTGTTATCGGGCCGGAGCAAAACGCTTCGCCGCCGGGCTGGATGTGTCCTGCGAACCGTTCTTTGCCCATCCCTGAATAAAAAGCTTTAAACTTTGGTTGCATTCCACTCGATTCCACTATAAGCCTATTACATCCACGCTTTGAAATTGCCGCCAAGTTAGATATGTACATATACACATATTCTGAGTCGCCGAGTACAAAGCCAAGGGATTTTTACGATTGAAAATACGACTTAATAGATAGAGAATAAGAGTGTTTGACGTAAACAAGTTTAATGATTTGAAAGTCATCGATTAGGAAAGTTAACAAGGTAGTTAGAGCCTTTGTATCACTCCGCGAGGTTTAGGCCCTTTACGACTTTCGACTACGACATGATCAAAATATCGACGCATGCGCAGTCGACGACACGATAATAGCTGCACTTCTGAATTTTCAAAGTTAGCAATACACAGAAAAGTGCCTGAAAGCTTATTTAGCGGTTTTGTTGATGGTAACTATGGCTGATGGATGATAGTAATAACAAAATAACTATATTATGTATACATAGTTGTTTATTATTACGACTTGGCAATAACAAGCTTATCTAGAAAAATCAAAAATTTTTGGCAGTTATTAAGTAACCCTTCCATTTAGGTACCTATCTAATATTATTATGGTATATTATATTATTCATTGTCATAATCAGTCAACACGCGTCCACTGCTGGCCATAGGCATCGGTTAAATAAATAAAAGTAAGAGAAAATAAATCTAAGTTAAGTAGTTACGAAGATACGTGGTAACGCATTATTATAAATGCGAAAGTTCGTGTGAACGTTTGTTACCACGTATCTTCGTAACTACTTAACTTATTAAGATGTAATTTGGTATGAATAGTTTAAGTTCTAGAATAAAACATAAGCTCATCTAATTTTCAAAAAATTACCTCTGAGGGGGTTAAAAAGGGTGGTAATGTTTCTATGGAAAATTATTATTCCTTGGTTCTATGCACTCAAAACTGGGTAAAAATAATTTTTTTTAGGGTTTTAAAGATCGGAGATCGGTTTCGAAACCCTTACGGCATCGCTTTTTCTGTCCTTTTTTCCGTCTTTAATATCTCAGCGACTACAGCAGCAAATAACGTGAAATTTAAAATAATAATACATTTCGTGCGCTTAAGTAGATTAAAAAAAATCAGTAGAAATTGTGATGTTGAAATTTTAAAAGAGACCTGCAATGTCAAGTGGGGTATCAAATGAAAGGTATCAGTTTGTACATTTCAAAACAGTTTTTAAAATTTGGGTAGGTTTCATACTTTTTGAAATATTTTAAAAAAAGTCGAAAAAATACCCATTCCCCCTATCTCCGAAGTTTGCAGAGCGATCCATCTAAAATGTATGTAGTGTTTGTAGATATAGATCTATATTTTACAGGAAAAATTTAGAAAAGTCTGTAAGTAGACAACTTTTTGAAAACTGTTCTAAAAGGGGGGTATTATTTTCAAAAGAGGGGGCTACCTCACCGAGTGGGGTATCAAATGAAAGGTATCGGTTTGTACATCTCAAAACAGTTTATCAAATTTGTGAATAAAGTCTAAAAATACCCATTGAATTTTGAATTTTTGACGCGCCTTAGACTGAGGTAGCACGCATACTTACCAACTTAGGTAACTTAGCTACCTTTGGCGCAGCATTGGTTCAGGTTGTGTGTAACTACTAGTGATGTGACCCAAGTCGGAAGGCGTAAAGAGTCTCACAGAAGGTTCAAAGCGTAACTAATGCCGGTAATGGTCGTATGGTTGGATAAGCACTTTTGTTTATTTTGTGACCGAGCTATCTCCATCATACAACTAAAAACATAAACTCCATCCATTTTAAGGCGATTTTATGTATTAATATAACTTTTATAGTTTAGTTGCGAGGCAATAACCCGTAATAAGACCTGACCACCACAGAATGTAATCAGACAGACTTTATTTTCTTTTTTAGTTATATTTTAAGGGTTTGGCGCGAGATTTTTTTTTTGTGATATGTATTTTTTCTGCTTTCTATAAGGAATAAAACTAACGGAAAAGTAATTTGCCGCAAATCGGAAAACATTTTCTATTAAACTATGAAAAAAAACTTCGGTTTACTGGTATTTTTAGAGAATTTGGGAAAATAGAATAAAATTCAACCTTTTCCCTAATGCTCCCAAAATACAATTGAATCAAAGTTGGCTTTACAATGTGTTCATAGAAAATGCTTTACGATTTGCGGCAAATTACTTTTCCATTGTTTTATTCCTTGTAGAACGCAGAAAGAAAAAAACACAAAACAATTTGAATTTCGCGCCAACACGTGTCGATTAACCCTATGTAAAATGCCGAGGGACGCTCAAATGAAGTGGTTTTTTTATTAGAATCTAAACAACAAGGGTTAATAATATGATCATTGTTATAATAAGTAATTTAAAATGTGTTTTATTTGTGCAGGTAATCTATGATTAAATCTTTGTATTTATTTGACATAGTACGGTGAGAGTACTCCTTTTTCGTTTTGTTGAAGAATTTCTTTACTTTGCGTCGCAATCTTTGCAGTTGCCCCATTGTCTCTTAGTCCCAGGTTTAAGAGTGACTAGTGGGCAGGATTGTTCATAGCTGTTGGTAAGAACATGTGTTAGTTGGTTTATGTAGTAGTCCCCTGCTATATGGTTTGTTAATTTAGGTTAATTTAGGTTTATTTTTTATCTCAGTTGTTTACTTACGAAGAAAATTACCACAAATATCGCATTCATTATTTAAGTTTTCTATATTTTCTATATAAGTATTATCGTTCGACCCACTAAAACCTTGGCCGGGGCGAATCCGTACTAATATTATAAATTCGAAAGAAACTCTGCCTGTCTGTCTGTCTGTCTGTTAGCTTTTCACGCTTAATCGGGTGAACAGATTTCAGTGAAATTTGGCAGGGAGGTAAATGGTAAACCAAGGACAGACATAGGATACTTTTTATCCTTGAAAAAAGCGTGCGAAGCCGCGGGCAGCAGCTAGTGGGACTATAATGGGACACTCATTCGCCCCACCAAGATGATGGGACAAATTTTACGAGGCTCATGTCCAAAGGACGGATACGGGCGGTTCTGTTAGTGATTTATGGTACCTAACTATTCCGGTGCCTTCTGCCCCTGGAAGTAACTATGGCTTTTAATTTTAATACGCTATTTAATGTTTATAACGACTTTGGAATAATTAAATAGCTTCGTTAATATGACATTTATGGACTTCAGCCATAGATCCAAGTAAAATCTGTAGATATGGTACGTTCTCCCAGTGCTTACTCAACAACTGGCCTGTGTCACAACTACACGCAAATACTCGCTTACATTTACATTTAAAATCTTGTGCAATAATTATAATGAACAAACACGAGGACATTGCTGTAGTCTTTTGGTCAACAAATCACACTAATGTATGTAGTAACAAGCACGCGTAACACAAACGCCGCCGGTCCGACTATGACTTAGGTGGGTGGACCAAACTGCACCTAATTTGAGCCTTCCACTTTCGAGATGCTAGTACCTCATCTCCCCTTTTTTACTTAGATCGATCCCTTTAGCTGTTTTAATATCTTGGGGGAAATTAATTTACTCATGTATAAGAAGGGACCTTACTTGACACGTTTTAGGAGAAACAATTATTATTTTATGGGATTTAACCTACGAGTAGTTTGTTTTGTATTGTGGAGGCGGGAAACCTACCAACCTACGCTTTTTAACCGACTTCGAAAAATGGAGAGGTTTTAATGTTCGACTGTTTGTTTTGTACTTAGGTATGTTTTATTTACTTTTTAGGGTTTCGTACCCGAAGGGTCAAAACGGGACCCTATTACTAAGCCTCCGCTGTCCGTCAGTCCGTCCGCCCGTCCGTTCGTCTGTCAAGTGGCTATATCTCATGAACCGTAAGAGGTAGATAGTTGAAAGTTTCAGATAATGTGTATTTCTCTTGCCGCTATAACAAAAAATAATAAAAATAAAATAAATATCAAAATTAAAGGGGGCTCTCATACAACAAACGTGATTATTTTTGTCTATTTTTGCTCTTAATTTGTTAAGGTTGTATCTCTTGAACTATAATAGGTAGATACACGAAACTTGCTATAATTAAGTAACAGTTCAACTGTAATAATAACAAACACTAAAAATAAAATAAACTTGAAAACTTAAAGCTTACTGGTTTCCTACTCCATCAAGGACTGGCATATTTCTAACTAACCTCATGCTCGGACCACAGATGGATAAGGCTTAACTTTGAATTGTCAATACCGAACCCACAACCTAGGCGCATCCCACGTAAGACTGATACCTCATTCTTCCAAATGGTTTAATCAGAACTTACCAGCAAGCCTAAATTAACAAACCGTATGGCAGTGACGGGACATCGACTACTACATAAACCAACTAACACATGTTCTTACCAACAGCTATGAACAATCCTGCCCACTAGTCACTCCTAAACCTGGGGTGTCCTGAACTGCAAAGATTGCGACGCAAAGTAAAGAAATTCTTCAACAAAACGAAAAAGGAGTACTCTCACCATATGTAGAGGTACTATGTTCGTCGATGTCTGCGTCAATTATGGACCGATAAACTTAAAAAATAGTTGAAAAGTAAGGAATT